>JAVGWX010000008.1:10819215-11291715 GCA_036924085.1 Ariolimax columbianus
TTCTGTGTCTCTTTCATCTTCGGTATTCATCTTGTTAAGGATGTTTTGTCGTACCGTATAGCGAGGCTGCAAAATCTGTCCCTTTTGGCCCGACGCATCTGATTTCAGCTGGCTTTTTTTATTACCGAGTTTGCCGTCACGCAGAGATCGCCATCCCTTGGCCAGACTACATTAGCGACAAGTGCAACTTGTTTCCATGGTTACCATGCGGTGGCGGAATAGGATCTTGGTCAGTTATGAATTACTGGCCATGATGCAGGCAGACATCTATGAGCCTCTGGCTGCTGTTAGCTCATTTACTGCTACATCTTCCATACCAGGAATAAAATGACGCAAATAAAACCTTTTGATATGTCTAGAACCATAGTTTGCTGTAAATGTAAACAAACCGGAACAGAGAAAGTGCCTTTTTATTTGTTGGATTGGATGAAACATCTGCAAATTTCATGTAAATTGATGAATAGAGATATGTTGTTACGTAGCTTACCTTAAATTTGGATCTAGTCACACACCAATTCAAGTAACATATTGGACTGTAAGAGTTAACCTTTACGGCGCTGCATTAAAAAAAATTATTCCTGCAGCTGATTTATCATGCAGCAATTCAGGTTACGACATGGTTGTTGATTTTGAAAACCAATCTTTTTCTTAAATTTTGTTTTTGTATGTGTGTGTGTCTAGAGACAGATATTAATAAAGAACGTCTTGGTGTTATCGTGTGTATGTTAATTTCTGAGATACAAGAAGATGATGGCGATAGTGATGAAGAATAGCTCAAACAAATAGACCCCCCCGCCAGCGGCGTCCCCTGGTTAGAAAAAAAATGTTCAGAATAACACACTGATACTACTATCAGTGTTTACCATAATAGCTATGCCTGTCACTTCGACTATAAACGTAATTATTGCATCTATATAAACAAGCTAAACAGATCTACCTCAGAAAAATCCGTTGCAGAAACTTAACTCCCCCATTCTCAATAATGACGGAAGTTGGAACTCTCTACAATGAAAAGAGCAGTATGTTCAGCCGTTTCTATGGCATAAACTCTATAGTTTATGTACAATAAAGCTATGACCCTAGAGCTGTTGCAGAATTTCGACTGCTGTACAGAATGAAAGTGTCACAATTTCACGACGCTAATACGCTATAGATTAAGAAAACTAGTTTCTATCATTCGATTCTGGTAAGAGAAATAGAGTGAGACCAAAATGCATGTAGAAAAGAGTTTGAGGAAGATGTAATGGAAGTAGTGAAGGTACGGACCATGCAGAACGGAATACGCTGTGTCGTAGTTTACAGCTTGACTGCGATATTTGCACCTTTCAGTCCAACACAACCGACTTCAGCAAGCATTTTTTTGAGTACCGGGTTAGCATTCCCTCTTCGATCCCTTCTCCTTAGCAAGTCTGCCCTTCTGCAGCCTGTTATCCAGGATCACCGAGTGGAGGTGTAGAAGGGTCTTGGCAGCTCTGTTTCGCTGATGCTAGCAGTCAGCTATGGGTCCCTGACCACTGCAGCTCATGCGCTGCTCAGCATCTTAATCCCGTAGCGGTAGTTTGAGAATGAACGAGCGATGAAGAAGAATTTGTGCTCCACATGATGATGAAAGGTTTATCACGGATTGTAACTGTAGTCCCTCCCTCTGACATGTTGTATAAGCTTGCTAAGATAAGTGAGTTCATGTCATCTTTACACCAGGCAACTGCTGGAACACATTAACCATGAATGGGCAAAGCTGGCGTCACAGTTTGATAAAAAACTACTTCAAGAAACACTCAGGTCATTTTCTGTCACAAACGATGAGATGGAGACGCAGGATTGCGGAAACAGGGAAGGTCTAGCTTTGTGTCAGGCTGCTACCAAGGTGAGATGTCAGATTTTGTTAAAGTCCTTGTAACTTTTGTCGCATTTGTAGCAATTTGTTTATTTTTAATGATTTTCTTCCTTTTGCCGAAAGTACACTTTTTAACCAGTCTTTTTAGTTACATAAGGATACAAAAAAAGCGTGCTAAAGTCACCTTGCGCTGGACTATCAAGCAATACAACAATCAAAGCTTTACGGTCCAAGACATACGACAACAATTTTTTTAATATCAGGACACAGTGTCATTTGTGCTGATGCCTGTATGTGAGCTTGGTATTTTTTTACAATTGGTGGATGCTGTGGCCTACCCATGTGGAACGCCAAGGCCAGAGATGGCAGCAACACTGTAACCTACCATGTATGCCATAAGTGTCAGCTAAGCAGAACTGAGCATGGAAATGGCTATTGTAGATTGCGTCTTCATGTATTTTTTTTTTTTTTTTTGCTTAGATGTTTGCCTCACTAGTTTCTACTGGCGGAGGCGCGCCATTTTCCACCCCAGACCGTAGTCAATTGGGCGATATCAGGACGCATAAACCAGTGCTTGGATGCATGTGTGCATCTGTATGTACCTATGCTAGGTTTGTGCGCCCTCAGAAGCTAGCCCAACCAAAGTGCAATGGAAGGGCTTTACCACGAGGGCGCGTGTGAAAGTTGTGCAAGGGTGTGACTGTGGGATAGAGTCAAATGAAAACAGAGTGAGGTGAGAGGGGAGAGAAGGGGAAGAGTGGCCCCCAGGGTGAGATCATATGCGTCTTCATGTAGGGGTAGAGCACTTCCTTTTTATGGCAATGGAACGAGGTTCATCTTCTGTTACCGATACTGCTGCAGATTATGCATGATGATTACTGTGCCAGTCATTGACCAAGGGTCTAAGAAGAAGAGAAAAACACTTGCCTATAGGGCTACAGTTCCTGAAAACCTTCCTGACATTCCTAGCAGTGAGTGAAAATGAAGAACAGCGAAAACTGTTTTATTAATGTTAACTTGCTGCAGAAATAATATTGATTCAATGTCAGTTCTGCAAGTCCTCAATAATAATGCACTGTTAGAGTTTACAAAAGCCTAATGCAAACTAAAAACCAATAGAAGGGTAGTGCTACAGTGGATATCACAACACTGTAGCATTACAGGAATCGAGAGCAGACGACAAGTTAGTAAAAGAGGGGGCAACACAGCAACCAAAACAACGGTCACCCTCCTGGAAAAGAAGACCCTCATCCCAACCATAAGGAAATCAACATAACGAGAGACAACTTTCACTACCTTGATTGTGCCGGGCAGGTAACCCTGATCCTTGTGTGAACAGGACATAACAGATTGAATAGCCACTTGCACATATTAAAACTGGCTAAATCACACATATATACATGTAGATAAGCAACACAGTTAGCTGCACATATTCTACATGGGATCAAGATGCTGAGCAGCGCATGAGCTGCAGTGGTCAGTGACCCATAGCTGACTGCTAGCGTCAGGGCCAGCCAAACAGAGCTGCCAAGACCCACGCGGTGATCCTGGATAACAGGCTGCAAGACTGGCTAAGGAGAAGGGATCGAAGAGGGAATGCTAACCCGGTACTAAAAAAATGCTTGCTGAAGTCGGATGTGTTGGACCAAAAGGTGCAAATATCGGAGTCAAACTGTAAACTACGACACAACGCATTCCGTTCTCTGGACTACATTCTGCTACTTAAGCCCTTTTAGGGCTTGGTAGTGGGAGATTGAGAACGAAAGAAGCCAAGCCATATCCTACATGACTGCTATATGCTTAGACAACTGCGAAATGAGCACTGGCTCAGGGAGACGAACCTTTACACAAAGATGTTTGTGTCTGCAAAACTCTACCACAGCAACCTATATTCAGAGAACTGGACTTCATGTGTTGTTATTTAGAATGCCCACAATGAGTAGGTTACTCTTATGTGCGTTAAGTGATGGGTTGCAGTAGCTTTCATCACATCCCGAGCGTGCTGATGAAGGTTCTCCAGGCGGTTGTGCTATGGTTGGCCTCATCTGCATGTTGCTCACTACTATGGATATCACGTCGAACCTCACCTTGTTAGCCAGACTGTTGTCCTCGACAACAGCCTGTTTCCAGGACAACCAACTAGGAGGTCAGGTGAGGGTCTTGGCCAGTATATTTGTCTTGACCCTGGCTAACATTCTCTAATCAGTGTGTCTTGCCTGAGCAGACGTTTGCCTCATCGTCCCGGGACTTCATGAGTAGACATTTTTTTAAAAACAAGATGAAAAAGGAGAAGAATAAAGTTAATCTATGTCTTCCTTTTTCTATGCAGGAGTTGACAACAAAACTTACCCGAGGAAGCTTCCCTTGGGGCTATTTGTTGCTTCTACTGGTTGTTGTTCTGGCCTCAGTTGTTGTCTACGACATCAACTCCAGTCCAAATCTGCGCTGTAAGTTATCCTCCATCCTTTGTTGTTGTTATAGGTGCATAGGGTACTATCCTGGGGAAAAGGAATGAATAGGGTCATTGCAGCCTTCCAACATGTCCTTAAATGTAACTAAAGTAGGTTGTATGTGGTAGCTAGCAACCTCATCATGTAGAATAAATTGAATCACTGGCTGCTGTCAGCTCGTTTACTACTGTATCTTTAGCCCATTTTGGAGGTTCAACCGTCATCCTGATAAAATATTTGGGAGGTTCAACCTTCATCCTGATAAAATATTTGGGAGGTTCAACCGTCATCCTGATAAAATATTTGGGAGGTTCAACCGTCATCCTGATAAAATATTTGGGAGGTTCAACCGTCATCCTGGTAAAATATTTGGGAGATTCAACCTTCATCCTGATCAAATATTTGGGAGGTTCAACCGTCATCCTGATAAAATATTTTAGTAAACACACTTTAACACACATATATGTGCCTAGGGGTCCTAATGTTGGTTTCAAAATTCCAACGCACCTAGTTCGAATCCCGCTGTGTCCAGTTTGTTAGACACAGGTTATTTTTCTCAGTGCAATCACTCCTCCGTGTATGGAAAGTAATGGCAACCTACCATACATTACATCTGCCAAGAAATTTATAACAGCCAACAATCTGTAATTTACGGTATGAAACATTATCAATGTAAAAAACAAAAAGTTGCCAATTTGCCAGAAATAGTCAAGATTGCTGTTTAGGTAAAGAATTATTTGAGCATATTTATAAATATGTACAGTGTGTTGTATTATAATATTTGTTTTATCAGATACTTTAAAATTTAATACGGATTTGGATTTCTCCGTATTGTTTATGAAATACGGCATATCACTTCAGAAATTTAAAAAAATCTGTATCAGATATGACAAAACCGTATCACCTGACAGGTTGGAAGGAGTATAAAAAAAAATATGTATATATATATATATATATATATATATATATATATATATATATATATATATATATATATATAAATATATATATATATATATACATACATATATATATATATATATATATATATATATATATATATATATATATATATATATATATATATATAAATATATATATATATATATAAATATATATATATATATATACATATATATATATATATATATATATATATATATATGTGTGTGTGTGTGTGTAGATATAGATATATATATATATAAATCATGAAACTGGATATGAAGAAAGCATTGCAATTTACAAATATATGGGCCAATTTTTAAAATGTAAACGGAAGTCGAGTGTAATGGGCCAGCACAACCTTTGCAAAAAAGATGAACTATTACAATAAAATAAATGTATCCAAATATGTGTTCTCCATTTTCCCCAATTATCTAGTTTGATCACTTAAATGTTTCAGCTTCTAGAGCTGTGCGTTTTCTGGAACATTATGGTGTCCTAACCTTTTTGGAGAAAGCATGGAAAGGTGTGTCGAGTTTTCTGATACTGGTAGCAGAGTGAGTATAAATCAGATTTTTTACAAATGAAAATTGATCAGTAGCCCCCTTTTCAGTAATGTCTGACTATATGTTGATGCTACCTTGGAGTAGCAACTTTCTACTGAGTTTATGGTTTTGCTTTTCCTTTCGGCGTTGTCTCGTCGCTTTCCTGTGTTGCAAGAGTTTAATTTTGCCCAACATGAGGTGGTTATTTAGGTTTGATCTCCATTTGGATACATTTACAGCAGCTTCTTCTGCATTCGTTCTCAATTTCCCGCTACCAAGTCCTGAATAGGGCTTTGCAAGTAGCAGGATGTATCCCAGAGAACAGAATACATTGTGTCACTAGTTTACAGTTTGACTGCAATATTTGCACCTTTCGGTCTGACATATCCTGCAGCTGTGTCTTCCCAAGATGTCAGATCCATATCCAGAGCCTTCATGTCTCGCTTACATGTGTCTTTGAACCGCAACTGGTTGGCCATCTTTTCTTTTACAAAACGCTATCTGCCCAAAGAGAATATCTTTGGGGATGCAACCATCTTCCATGAAACGAACATGACCAAATCATCGCTGTCTTCATTGGCGAAGGAGGGTGTACATACTTGGAAGACCAAGGATGGATCTCATGCACCGTAGGTGAAAGGTGTTGTGCCTATGTTCTTGTTTGGCATAGGTATCCACGTTTCGCTGTCATATAGAAGCGTACTGACAACACATGCATTGTAGACCATGGCCTTGGTCTTGGCTATAAGTTTGGTGTTTTCCCGGACACATGTTGTGAGACGATAAATTTTTTACAAATCAAAATTAATACAAAACCAAATATTATTTACAAAATATTACCTATAGAATGAAAGATGGTTGAAAATGCTGTCACAGTAGGGGGTAAAATTAAAAATGAGCTCTCAATTTTAACTAAACGCTCCAAAAGCATAAGCAACACAAAGCCTATGACGTCCTTCCCTCCAGTCTGCTTACATTTGTTTTGTTTCCTGAAAATCCACCAAGTAAACTAGGAAAATCTCAGATGACATATTTACATCCACCTTGAGTATCTCTGCCGATATATGATCTGGATCAGTGTCTTTTCCGTCTACCAAATGACTGTTAATTTTCTCTTTAGTTGATATCTCACAATTTACCTAAAGATCTGTGGCAGTCAATTGGGGGGGGGGGGGGGGGGTCTTATTTATTTGCTCTTTGAAATGCTCAACCCACCTCTCCATCTGACCATTCACTTCTGTAATCACATGACCTTCTTTGTTTTTTATGCAAAAGCACACCCTTTTATACTTTTCAATCAGTTTCTTCCTGTCGTCATACAAGTCTTTCATATTACCTTTCACATCTGCCATCTCCGCAGCCCTTGACAACTCATCAATATATTTCCTATTGCTTCTTCTGTACTGGTTCTGCAATTGCTCAAGTCAGACTTTTTTATTTCCTAAATCTTATCCAGGGTATCCGTTATACTTTATGTTGATGTTCCCAGAACTTAAATAACAGACCTAAAATATCTTAATGCTGAATATTCTTTTAATATAAAGATATTACGGTTAACTGTTGACTTCCACTTATATGTGTTGAGAACTTGTGCTCCACAAGTACTTAAGGGATTTTGATTGATTGATATTGATTTTTAAAGTATTCTACTTTTGTCACAATTTATAATTATTGTTATGCAATCTTAACAAATTTTTGTGTGTATTGTTGAAGATGGCTAAAAGCTAAATTTCCAGTATACTCTGCATACCTGCGAGAAACTGTTGGTCCGTTTCTGGCACTTGTGTGGGAAAGTGTTAAGGACTTTATAATAGCTGCTGAGCTGACAACCAGACCACACAGAGCATGGGTTGTGGAGAAAGCCGTTGATGTTTATCACTGGGTTTGTACATTATATGTTGCCTTGTCTGTAATTATGTTTTTATACGCTGTGAGTTTTCTTCATTCCTTCTTTTGTTGTTATTGTTGTTGTTGTTGTCGAATGCCCACACTGAGTAGGATTACTCTTTTGTGTGCCCTAAAAAGGACGTAAAGTGGCGGGTTATCATAGCTTTCCTCATATCCTGAGTCTGCTGATGAAGGTAGGCTGGTGTCCTACAGACGGTTGTGCTATGCTTGGCTTCATCTGTGTGTCACTTACTACCTTGTTAGCCAGGCTGCCATGAAAACAGCCCATTTCCAGGAAGGGCTACACTTTTGTCACCAGACACTTCCTGCATTCTGTCATGAGTGTCAACTGGTCGACATCCTCCAGCTGTTAGAAACCAAATCACTGCTCGCTGATCAACTCTGGACGGATTCCGTATCACACCCACCATGTTATCAACGGTCTGCCGAGGAAACTTTTGAGTCGAAGGATAATGCAATTTTGCAAACTTGACTGTTGGTATGTGCTGTTTACATCAGAAGTGACATCGTCATGCGCATCATACATACGTTCACTTATTGCAGTTAGGTCCGGTTTCATTTGAATACGCCCGTAATACCATACCCTTCTGTACCTTCCAAAACTAGGAAGACGTTTGATCATTGTCATACACAAATAATATGTTACTGTATATTATTGTCACGGTAATATGCTTCAAGTTTTTTAGCAATCATGCATTCTTTCTACATATCAAGGCTTACGATCTTTCACCTGAGACCTGGGCTTGGTGTTACGATGGTCTGATCTTGACATGGCAAGTTGTCAAAGACTACACATTGTGGATTTGGAAATATTCAGTACACCTGGCTTTAGCCGCCTATACCTGGGTGGCAGCAAATATCTCTGAGTAAGTACAAATACTGGATGTCCTTTGTTGTGGAGGAATATGAAATGGCAGCATTCTCCATGGGATATTTTTTTGTTTTGTTTTTGCGTCCGCCTTATTAATTTATTCCCCAAGGCGTGTATGCGTTACACTGTGGTTTTTATTTTGCGCCTGTCGGCCCAGTGCATCCGACTTCAGCATGCATTTTATGTAAGGGTCTGCTTCCTCCTGCATTTTCTAAGGGTTTGCTTCCCCGGGGTAACGGCCGGTGCTGGGGTGGGGATCGAACCCAGCACCTTCCGGTTGTGAGCAGTGCCACTTAACCACTAGGCCAACCGTCCCCGACAAAGGCATTTGATTTGGTTAGTAGAGATGGACTTAAAATCGTCTCTAAAATAGGATACTCCAACAAACTGCTGCGACTAATAATATCGTTCTATGAGGACATGACAGGAACAGTAACGGCCGGTGCTGTGATGGGGATCGAACCCAGCACCTTTGAGTTGTGAGCCGTGCCACTTAACCACTAGGCCACGCCGTCCCCCTCCATGGGATATAAAGTTAGACCCATTGAGCATCACATCGGGGGTAGTGAAGTAGTTAGTGACACGGCCAACAACCCAAATATGTATTTGTTTGAATCATCAAGGGTGTACCTTTATGGGAGGTAAAAAAAATTTTTTAATGCATGCTGAAGTCTGATACACTGAATCATAAGAAGCAAATATTTAAAAAATCAGCAGTACAGCGCATTATTCCTTAGGAAACAAAAAAAACACAAATAAAACATCTGTCCTACTATTTGACATGGAACATGATTCATAAGAGTATCACATTCAACCTGAAGACCTTCACCAGTGAATGCCTCTGTCATATGACTTGTAAGAGTATCACATTCATCCTTCAGACCTTCACCAGTGAATGCCTCTGTCATATGACTTGTAAGAGTATCACATTCAACCTGAAGACCTTCGCCAGTGAATGCCTCTGTCATATGACTTGTAAGAGTATCCCATTCATCCTGAATACCTTCACCAGTGAATGCCTCTGTCATATGACTTGTAAGAGTATCACATTCATCCTGAAGACCTTCGCCAGTGAATGCCTCTGTCATATGACTTGTAAGAGTATCACATTCATCCTTCAGACCTTCACCAGTGAATGCCTCTGTCATATGACTTGTAAGAGTATCACATTCATCCTGAAGACCTTCGCCAGTGAATGCCTCTGTCATATGACTTGTAAGAGTATCATATTCATCCTGCAGACCTTCGCCAGTGAATGCCTCTGTCATATTTTTTTTTTTTTTTGCGTTCGCCTTATTTCTCTAATCCCCAAGGCGGTGTGCGTTGCACTGTGGTTTTTATTTTGCGCCTGTCGGCCCAATGCATCCGACTTCAGCATGCATTTTATGTAAGGGTCTGCTTCCTCCTGCATTTTCTAAGGGTTTGCTTCCCCGGGGTAACAGCCGGTGCTGTGATGGGGATCGAACCCAGCACCTTCGGATTGTGAGCCGTGCCACTTATCCACTAGGCCACGCCGTCCCCTCCTCTGTCATATGACTTGTAAGAGTATCACATTCATCCTGAAGACCTTTGCCAGTGAATGCCTCTGTCATATGACTTGTAAGAGTATCACCTTCATCCTGCAGACCTTCACCAGTGAATGCCTCTGTCATATGACTTGTAAGAGTATCACATTCAACCTGAAGACCTTCACCAGTGAATGCCTCTGTCATATGACTTGTAAGAGTATCACATTCATCCTGAAGACCTTCGCCAGTGAATGCCTCTGTCATATGACCTGTAAGAGTATCACATTCATACTGAAGACCGTCGCCAGTGAATGCCTCTGTCATATGACTTGTAAGAGTATCCCATTCATCCTGAATACCTTCACCAGTGATTGCCTATGTCATATGACTTGTAAGAGTATCACATTCATCCTGAAGACCTTCACCAGTGAATGTCTCTGTCATATGACTTGTAAGAGTATCATATTCATCCTGAAGACCTTCACCAGTGAATGCCTCTGTCATATGACTTGTAAGAGTATCACATTCATCCTGAAGACCTTCACCAGTGAATGTCTCTGTCATATGACTTGTAAGAGTATCATATTCATCCTGAAGACCTTCACCAGTGAATGCCTCTGTCATATGACTTGTAAGAGTATCACATTCATCCTGAAGACCTTCGCCAGTGAATGCCTCTGTCATATGACTTGTAAGAGTATCACATTCATCCTGAAGACCTTCGCCAGTGAATGCCTCTGTCATATGACTTGTAAGAGTATCATATTCATCCTGCAGACCTTCGCCAGTGAATGCCTCTGTCATATGACTTGTAAGAGTATCACATTCATACTGAAGACCGTCGCCAGTGAATGCCTCTGTCATATGACTTGTAAGAGTATCACATTCATACTGAAGACCGTCGCCAGTGAATGCCTCTGTCATATGACTTGTAAGAGTATCACATTCATACTGAAGACCTTCACCAGTGAATGCCTCTGTCATATGACTTGTAAGAGTATCACATTCATCCTTCAGACCTTCACCAGTGAATGCCTCTGTCATATGACTTGTAAGAGTATCATATTCATCCTGAAGACCTTCGCCAGTGAATGCCTCTGTCATATGACTTGTAAGAGTATCACATTCATCCTGCAGACCTTCACCAGTGAATTCCTCTGTCATATGACTTGTAAGAGTATCACATTCATCCTGCAGACCTTCACCAGTGAATGCCTCTTTTTCTTCTGTGTTTGTTCTCAATCCTGAACAGGGCTTTGCAAGTAGTAGGATGTAGCCCAGAGAACGGAATGCGTTGTGTCTCAAGTTTACAGCTTGACTTCAATATTTGCACCTTTTGGTCCGACACATCTGCCTTCAGCAGTAAGGAAAAGTGCTCTGATCCCCATAAACTTTGTTTGAACATTTTACCTGACTCCGACGGTCTTCCTGAGCTTGAAGAAAAACTTGATGTTGATTCACTGCTCGTGAAATTCAGATATCTTGAGAATTATAAAACATAGTTTGCATGCTCGTAAACAATCAGGCACAGGACGATAAACAACAGAAGTTCATTGGGAATGGTATGTTACTTCAAAATATAATCACTTGTTAGTGCCACTGACCTGAAGTTGCTATGAAGAAGATGAAAATGAAAAAATGACATCTTCTTTTTCTTCGTTTGCCTTCTGACATCCACATCAATGGCACAAGCATCTGTGGTTGTATTTATGTGGCTGACTGCGTTACACTCTTCTGCACCAAAAGAACCAGTGCAGTCTTTGGTATACATTTGTTTAAGATTGCATCTCTAGTTTGCTCTCTAACTAAAAGGTAAGGTGCCAGTCTCTAAAGATATGAGCAAAAGTTCTAAACAGTGAAGTCTTCAAATCCTACAAGTTTCAAGCGTCACCTGGTCTCAAGGGAGGTGAAATTGAACAGCTTAGTCCTATTGGATACAGACGATAAACTCAGTCCCATATACGCACTGTGCAAGTAAAAGAACCCTTGAAAATAGGAAGCTATTAACCACTGTCCAGGCAAAAATTCTAAAGGCAAATTCCTGCGTCAAATGGAGGCCTTTCCCTTCAATGTGCAAAGATACAACCGGCCAATCAACTGTTTGTCTGCACACTCAATTGTAAGTATATACAAAGACATCTACACCACTAGGTTAGAAGAAAAGTGACAAAGTGGGGTACTTCTCTAGCCCTTAGCTGTTTCCAGCGTACCTACAAGACAGCAGTTGTTTGCCTCTTCTTTGAAAGCAGCCTGTCTGACATAAGCTGTAGCGGTTAGCGACCCAAAACTGACTGCTAACATCAGGGCCAGCAACCCAGAGCTGCCAAAACCCTTCTTCACCTTCACGTGGTGATCCTAGATAACAGGCTGCAACAGCGCAGACTGGCTAAGGAGAAGGGATCGAAGATGGAAGTCTAATCCGGTACCCAAAAATGCCATTCTGAAATCGGATGTGTCTGACCAAAATGTGCAAATATCGATCACAGTCAAGGTGTAAACTACAACACAACGCATTCCGTTCTTCTAACTACATCCTGCTACATGAAAAGCCCTTTTCAGTGATTGGTTGCGAGAGTTTAAGAAGGACAAAGAAGAAGAAAGCTGTTTTGCTGTGCTAGCAGGCCTTGCCTAATTGAACTGTTGCCATGAAAATAATTGTATAGAGAAGTTAAAATCACATGGAATAGGTGGGGAAGTTGCAAAATGGATTGAAAATTGGTTAACGGGAAGAAGGCAGAGGGTTGGTATAAATAAGGAGTACTCTGAGTGGTGTGAAGTGAAAAGTGGTGTGCCACAGGGCTCGGTTTTGGGACCAATTTTGTTCTTGATATCTATAAATGATTTGGACATTGATATGGGATCCATGATTGCAAAATTTGCTGATGACACAAAACTATGCAGTAGTGTCTCATCTAAAGCAGAAGTGGATATATTGATGTCGGATTTAGATAAAATTCAAGAATGGTCTGTAAGCTGGCAAATGGAGTTTAATGTAGATAAATGTACAGTCATCCACATGGGTAGATCCAATATGGAACATAATTACAGAATGGGAGAAAACAATATTAGAAAGATAGATAAGGAAAGGGACCTAGGGGTTATAATAGATCATACAGGAAAGGTGAGTGAGCAAGTTAAGGTAGCAGTGAAAAAGGCAAATGCAATGTTAGGTATGATAAAAAGAAATATTAAACATAGGAGCAAGGAAGTGATCGTCAAACTGAATAAAGCAATAGTTAGACCTAGATTGAAGTACTGTGTACAGGTGTGGAGTCCTTATCATAGAGGGGATATAAACATGCTGGAAAGAATACAAAAAAGAGCGACAAAGCTGATAGTGGGATTCCAGAATTACAGTTATGAGGAACGACTCAGAAAAACCGGCCTACAGTGTCTCGAAGAGAGAAGAATTCGTGGTGACTTAATACAGGTTTATAAGATGATCAGAGAAATGGATAAATTAGACTATAACAAGTTTTTTTTAAATACAGCCGCCCACAATAACACGAGGGCATAGCTACAAGCTGACTAAAGAGAGGTCCAGATTAGATATTAGGAAATATTTTTTTAGTCAGAGAGTGGTGTCTGCTTGGAATGCATTGCCAGGGGAGGTAGTGGAGGCAGGGACAGTTAATGCATTTAAGAATAAACTGGATGCGCATAGCTTTTAGAGCAAGGTGATGTAAATGTAACTGGTTGTATACAGACTCTGCAGGGTCTTCTAAACCAGTATAAAGACGTTAAGTTAAAGAATAGTAGTTATTTCTATGAATTTTCTCATCTTCAGGGGATCCTTGTCCAAAGAATCTCTCCAAAGCAATTTCAAATGGATATTATCTGAAGCACAATCATTCTCCGAGGTAGCATGGACATGGTGCAACACTAAAATCATTGCAATATTCAAGTGATATCTGGCACATACACAGTCATTTAGCACAGCATTTGTTTGCTTGTCTGATATTTTTGGGAAAAAGTTCGCTGTGTTTGTTTTTACTTGACATGTTAACAAGGCCAGTTTGACTTGCATGTATCTGGTATATGGGTGTTGCACAATTACTAGTCTGTCCTCATTATGTGTTCATTTCGCACATCCATTTTTAATGAACTCATCCACTCTATAATATTTTGGGCCTCTAGGCTTTTTCCTGTTATTTTTGTGGAAGCCGCTCGTACTGAGGTGGTTCAATTGTTGAAGATGATTCTTTGTTTCCTATGTTATTTTTGTGGAAGCCGCTTGTACTGAGTTGGTTCAACTGTTGAAGATGATTCTTTGTTTGCTGGTTACAGGGACTTCTTATTTGTTGCCCTCATTGACCAGCCTGCTATGACACATTCTGTTTCCAGGAGTATGGACACGAGGTGGGGGTCTTGATCTGTATATTTCACCTGACATTAGTCACGGCCACCATTTTACGCATGTAAAATTCCCGCACAATATCTCGTACCTGAGACCTATTGATCTTCCATTAAGTTTCATTGATATGTCACATATACTATACTATATATAGGGATCGCTGTAGTCAAGACGTTAAGGCATTCGCCTCTCACAGTGATGAACGGAAACGGTGGGTGATTGAATCCCGCAAGTTTCAAGTGACCCCTGGTCTCAGGGGAGGTAAGAGCAGAGTGCCTGTATCCCGAGTTACCTCCAGTCATCTCAACCAATAGTCTTGCCACTGATCCAAGGTAACTTGGGACAAGAGTGAGATTGATGACCACCGCATTCCCTCCATCACTATAATCCTCATACAGCACACATCACATTATTAAGACAAAACTGTCTGATGTTGTGGCCATCATCGCTTCATGATGGGCAATAACTATACTATCCAGACGCATGACGACATTTGATATGTGAATATGTAGATTTGTGTAAAAGTAATCACAATGGCATTACAAATGATTGTACTGACTAGGCAATTATTCAGCTATATATCCATGTAGGTTACAGTGGCTTCTATTGAAGATAATCCATGTAGAAAGATGTTCATAAAGTTTGAGATAATTAGGTGCAGTTATTATCACAATATATGTCGATTTTATCGATGGTATGAAGTTGAAAAATGTCTTCTTATTTTTTTTAAAAACCAATTATGAAAATGATACTACACTTTTTCACAAAGTAAATGCGATGTCGATTTAAAAAAATCTTTGGAAATCAAAAGCAAAACATCTAGATTTCCGATGTGAGGAAAATTTAATGAATTTATAAATACTTGGTATGGATAATGTTTTGTATTGTTTACAAAAATTGGTATAGTAAATACATTTTTTAAATGGGACAATCCTGTACATCTGCTAGGCACAGAATGGATGAGTTCAGTCTGTCCCTTTGAAATGAGGACAATAATGTTACAACAGATTTTATATTATATCTGAGGTTGAGAAGAGATTTTCCCCTTTTTCTTCTTCTTTTCCCATCGACCTAATTGGTGGAGTGTGAATATCTGCATTTGGTTTACCACAACCGGCTTTTATGAAATCTTGAATCCCCTTGCTTGCAGTGCGTTTCAATAGCAATAGTTGTATGATGAGGTTGCCAGCCCCAAAACCAACCTTCCTAATCATTTTCTGCTACATGTATAGGAGGTAGCACTGGCCCTTTTGTGTTCATCCTAGGAACCAATCATATGTTGCTCTTTTTTGGTCTGATTTTTTTATTCCAACCGCAGAGAGGATAATTTTGGCTATATCATAATTATTATGTAATATCTTAGCTGACTAATTAAAGTAGTTCAAAGGGATCACACAACAGAAAGTATTGTTGTGCGGAAGAAAGGTTTAATGAGTCCAGATTATTTTAAAAACAGGGAAGAAAGAAAGCAATCAATTGAAAGATTTAACAAATTGAAAGTAATTAATATGGACATTTTTAGTGAACAGAAATAAAGGCCATCAGTGTTTATATTAAATTAAGGAAATAGAACTGGATTGATCAGCTGCTAGGCAACAGCAGCAAAGGCGAACTTTGATAAAATTAGCAAACTTCAAAACCAAGCCATGAGAGTTATAACAGGAGGCATGAAGTCAACGCCAATTGTAGAACTTGAAAAGATTACAAATCTGCAATCCATGACCGATAGAAGAGACAGCAGAGCCCAGCAGCAAGCAGAGAAACTCAGAAGACTGACAGACCATTCAATGCATCAGAGACTAAATAGATTTGGAAAAGGGAAACTAAAGCGGAGAAACTTTGCAGAAATAGCCAAAGCAAAGATGAGCGAAGACCTTATGAACATCATAACAACACCAAAGCCCATCCCTACTGTACGCAAACCCACCTGGAAGCAGCATATCGTTCCAGAGGTAGTAGAAAATATACCAGATATTAGAAACAAGAATAGCCAGACTGAAAAAGAAAGAAGAGACATAACCCTGAGGCACATAGCGGAAAACTACCCAAGCATGGACTAGACCCATGCGTACACTGACGGTTCTGTAACAAACACAACACAGAATGGAGGGGGAGGGGTATTCCTGAGCCTAAGAAATGGTAGAAAAATAAATATGTCAGTGGCAACTGGAAAATTCTCAAGCATTTTCAGAGCAGAGGCACTGAGGGCGGTAGTGGAAGAAATGGTGACAGGTAAAAGGAATGAAAGCCATATAGTCCTGCTTACAGATGACCTGGCCGTAGTCACAGCACTAAAAAGCCAGAAAAATACTGAACTTAATGATTTAAGAGCAGTACTCTGTCAACTATGCCAGCAGTCCGCACCAAAAAGAGTAGTGGTACAGTGGGTTCCATCCCACTGTAACATCCAAGGCAACGAGGAGGCAGAAAGACTGGCAAAAGAAGGTACAAGATTACCACAACCAGATACTAGTGTGACATACGAAGAGTCAAAAAGGCTTATTATAGCTAGATACTTGACCAAATGGGAAACAGAACATACTGGCTACACAAAAAACAATGCCTATTACCAGTTGAATAGAAGAGAGCAGGTCGTGGTCTTCAGACTTCGCACTGGCCACAATAGACTGAGGTACCACCTATTCAACAAATTGAAGATAGGTGGCACTGACGAATGCTCATGTGGTACCGGGAAAATGACCGCTGAGAATTTGCTGCAGATGTGGCCATCACCAGCGGCAACATCAGACAAGCTCTATGGCAGTGTTGACAGCCTCAGGATGGTCGCTGCTTTTTTCGAAAAAATAAAGGTCGACGTCTGACAGCGTAAGAAGAAGATTTCCTTTTATTTATTTCTTTGTTCAAGATCTTCATGTGAAGAATTTATCATGAATTCTTTCCTATAATTTATTTCTTTGTTCAAGATCTTCATGTGAAGAATTTATCATGAATTCTTTCCTATAATTTATTTCTTTGTTCAAGATCTTCATGTGTAGAATTTATCATAAATTCTTTCCTATAATTTATTTCTTTGTTCAAGATCTTCATGTGAAGAATTGATCACTAATTCTTTCTTATAATTGAGTTCTTGGATTGTTGTTGTTGTTGAATGCTTATGATGAGTAAGTTTACTCGTTTGTGTGCCTTGAAAAGGACGTTAGGTGGCAGGTTACAGTAGCTTTCCTCATATCCTGAGCATGCCGATGAAGGTGGATTGGGGGTCTCCAGGCTGTTGTGCTATGCTTAACTTAAGCTGCGTGTAGCTAACTATGGGGGTCCTCCAGGCTACGTGTAGCTAACTATGGGGGTCCTCCAGGCTACGTGTAGCTAACTATGGGGGTCCTCCAGGCTACGTGTAGCTAACTATGGGGGTCCTCCAGGCTACGTGTAACTAACTGGGGGTCCTCCAGGCTACATGTAGCTAACTATGGGGGTCCTCCAGGCTACGTGTAGCTAACTTTGGGGGTCCTCCAGGCTATGTGTAGCTAACTATGGGGGTCCTCCAGACTATGTGTAGCTAACTATGGGGGTCCTCCAGGCTATGTGTAGCTAACTATGGGGGTCCTCCAGGCTACGTGCAGCTAACTATGGGGGTCCTCCAGGATACGTGAAGCTAACTATGGGGGTCCTCCAGGCTACGTGTAGCTAACTACTAATCACATCCATCCCCACCTCATTAACCAGACAGCCATGAGACAGCTCATTTCCAGGTAGAACTGCATGGAAGGGATGTGTGGGTCTTGGTCAGTATGTTCAGCTGACCCTGACTAACAAAGTCTGATCAATATGTGATCAGAATGTTTTGCCTGACCAGACGTTAGTCTCCTCTTCCCGCATTCTTGGGTACACAAACAATATTGGCCACATATCATAGTATTTTTGACTGAAACTTCTTTGTTTCTTCATCAAAAAGCATTGTGTCTGGCTCTTCCATTATATCTTTTATTTATTTTATTTCTCAGAACATATATTTTATTTCTGAATATATACTCTTACCTGCCAGGTGATGCAGTTGATGACCCATAATTATTAAATGTTATTGACTGATGACCAAAGAGTATGTTCGTAGTATGGTGTGTGTAACTGTTGTATAACTAATGTAGTATTATAATGTATTGTGATGTTCCAGATTAAACTGTCCGAAGCCCATTTACAGACTTTGTTTTCTTCCTCTGTTGTGTTTTCTTCCTCTGTTGAAAAAGGTAGTGCTTTTATTCACCTTTGGTTAGACGCAAATATTTCAGACATCCACATGCTGAAGTCGAATATGTCAGACTGAAAGACGCAAATATTGCAGTCAAGATGTAAACTATGACACATCGTATTCTGTTCTCCGGACAACATCCTGCTACTTGCAAAGCTCTTTTCTGGGCTTGGTAGTTGGAGATTGAGAACGAACGAAGAAGATGAACAAAGTAAGAGCAACAGAAAAAAACATTCATGGCAATCAGCAATAACATTTCTGGATCAAGCTTCATGGAGATACCATCATCATCAGGGTACCAAATTGTTAATTTTGATACATGCAAGTTGGCGTCTCAAAATATACAAAGAAAAACTCTTTTCAGTGGGAAAATATGGCGGATTCCTTTCTATTCTGTAAAAAAAAAGTTGGACATAAGTAGGCAGATAGACTAGTCAAGGAGTGACAGATAGAGAAGGTAAGAAGGGAGATAGATTAGTCAAGGTGAGAAATAGACTTAGTTAAGGAGGGAGATAGACTAGCAAATGATGCAGACAGTCTAGACCTTAGCCACTCTGCTCTGTTGCAGTCTGTTATCCAGGCTCACCATGTGGAGGTGTAGAAGGGTCTTGGCAGATCTGGTTTTCTGGCCCTGATGCTAACAATCAGCTTTGGGTCGCTAAACACTGCAGGTTATGTGCTGCTCAGCGTCTTGGTTCCTCTTTCTTTGTTGAGAAAAAAACATGAAAAAAACAAGTAAAAGTTGATAAAGGTTGAGCTTAATCAAAATTAAAAATGGGTATGGTCAGATACCGCACTGAGACGAGAACACAAACAAAACCTACGTTACGACCAATAGGCCTTCATCAGGGACAACAACACTGAACTAACAAATCAACATATAAGAAAAAATGGTCAACTCATCTGTTTCAGGTAGTAGACGCTTTCTGTCTAAGCGACCGGTTGTGTCAAGCGCTCGATTGAAACTGAAATAGGAGCGGTCAAACAAAAGTGGCGGAATATGCCTGATAAGCCAAATAGTGGTCCAGATAGGAGAACAATGAGAAGGCAATATAAGCCGGGAGGGCGTGACATTGATATAAGAGAGGGGGGAAGAGAACTGATGGAAGAATGGGGGAGGCGGGGGGGGGGGGGGAAGGAAGACAAATAGATGGGGGCCAGTGTGAGGGTTTAAGAAAAAGTATGGAAGATATTAATACCATGTGGTTGGAGACAGCCCATACTCGAGATAAGTCTGTTCTCAAGGGCGAATCGATGACGATCGTCAGAGAAGCACGAAACTAGACCAGTGACACTGACGTCAGCCATACCCCGGTGCTCAGGACCATTGAAGTGGCTGGCAATTGGGGAACCAGTGCGGTTGCGGATGTCGTTGAGGTGTTGGCGGAAACGCTCCCGTAGTTCCATACCAGTTTCCCCAATGTAAGTCTTTCTTTGTTGAACTACTTTGAAGTAGATGTTCAACAGTCATGTTATCCATGCCACAGACCCATCCATTGGTAGTTCTTAGCTTTAGGTTGTTAAGCAGATGGTTTCTCACATTGTTGGTCTGTACCGAGTCTGAACGAAAGATTATGGGTAAGAACAGGACATAGACATGGGAAACCTTCTTAGGAAGAAGGTGTTGCCGGATAAGTCAAACATTGTGAATGCCCAAAGCCAGGTATCATCGGGTAATCTTTGTCATGGAGCTCAGGGAAAAACAAGCAGTGGAAGGTCAAAGTACTCATAGAGAAGAGAAGAGAGAGGACAATAAAATGGACAGAAGTGGAAAAATAGCACAGGACAGGTCTGCTCGGAGAGGATTGGTTAATGATCTATGCACTGCAAGGTGGTACCACTTGGTCATCACTATTGAGTTAGTAATATGCGCTATTTTCAGAAAAGTCTACTAAGATTATATTCGCAACTTCACCATATTAAACAATTCTACAGACACATGCATTACAAGAACACAGTATACTTCAGGTTTCCAGGAATGGTAAGAGCCAACACTATTAATTAGCCCATGCTCCATAACAGGGACAAGATATCAATTGCTGATGTTCCTACAGATTGGAACAATGTTAAAAGACCAAAACTAGCAGTACTTTTTCTGTTGTTGTCACGGATCCAGCAGCATCCGGGCTCTCGTCCTTCGGCCCAATGCTGTGTAATGGTATCAGTACCTGTTTATCAGCTGTTGTCTAGTGCCATACAAAGTGCTCCATGTATCTGGCCACGGTGGAAGAAGCATTTTCCTAAAAATCGTATACCTCATCTGTAAATAAGTAACACAACTGTTCAATTGAAGAAAAGCAGCTCAAAAATGGAATTGACCAAACTGACCGTGTAAGAATCCTTCTTCATTCATATTCTCGCTACACGAGCCTTCACGGTTCAGAGGGGTAAGAGAACGATCAACGAGGAATGTGGGACATTTGCGGTGACAACAAGCAATCTGACCACGGAGATCGTGTCTGTAATGAAGGTGATGGTCTGGCTTGAAACAATGAGTGGCACACATGAATGCATTCTCAAGGATTCAATGGGTTTGCTTAGGAAGGTGAAATCAGGTTACGAGCAGCGTCAGTGGTTGGAGTCGAGGTTAGATTACAGAAAATCACCTTCATATTAACTCTGGGACATGCAAGTGTCAAAGGCAACGAGAAAGCTGATATGTTGGCTCCCACAATATGTTGGCGGCTGGTAGATCAATGGACCGAGCTGATATCATTAACGCCGTTAGGGAAAACGTTGCTAGAAGGAAGATTTGGGAGTTGATCCAGACTCTACGTCCTTGGTGCGACTGGTTGAATTGGTGTGAAACGAGGGGCGGTGAGGAATGAACACCCCATGGGGATCCAAAGACATCTGGTTAACCAGCACCTTGGGGAATGTCCAGTCATTACTTGCTGGCAGAGATACTGAGGATGAGCTCTGAATGCAATGAAGATGATTCGACGACTAACTAACATTCTCACTCCTTGTAGTGTATTAGGTCATCAATAAGTCTGGCCCACATACTTGAAGCCTATATCCATGTACATGCAGTGATTATTTTACTAAGAATCGCTTACATGATGAAGTTGCTAGCCTCGTGTTCTTCTTCTTCTTCTTCTTCTTCTTCTTCTTCTTCGTACGCTGTCAGACGTCAACTTTAATTTTTTCGAAGAAAGCATCTGTCGACACTGCCATAGAGCTTGTCTAGTGTTGCCACTGGTGTTGGCCACATGTGCTTTCTCTGGTCCTCGTATGTTTGCAGCAGATGTTCAGCGGTCATTTTCCCTGTGCCACAGGTGCATTCGTCAGTGCCACCTATCTTCAATTTATTGAATATGTGGTACCTCAGTCTGTTGTGGCCTGTGCGGAGTCTGAAGACCATGACCTGCTCTCTTCTGTTCAGCTGCTAGCCTCGTGTTCCATTTTCTTTAGTTAGATCATGCTTGAAAAGTGTCAATAGACGGTCCTATTCGCTCCAATAGTACCACTTGTATGACGTGTTCAGAATTGGAGTTCATCAAATTAATTGTTTCAACAAAATGTGGATTACTCACCACATTGTTTATGTTGATGCTCTGGATCTCTTCATTTTGGCTTGGCTTGGCTTCGTTCGTTCTCAATCTCGCTCTACGAAAATCTGAATAGGGCTTAAGTAGAAAAATGTAGTCCAGAGAATGGAATGTGCTGTGTCGTAGTTTACAGCTTCGCTACGATATTTGCACCTTTCGATCCAACACATCCGACTTCAGTAAGCATTTTTTTAGTATCAGTTTAGCCTTCCTTTTTCGAGCCCGTCTCTTTAGCCAGTCTGTTCTGTTGCAGTCTGTTATCCAGGATCACTGCGTGGAGGTGTATAAAGTTCTTGGCAGTTCTGGTTCGCTTGGCTTGGCTTGACTTTGTTCATTCTCAATCTCCCACTACCAAGTCCTGAAAGTTCTTAAGTAGCAGAATGTAGTCCAGAGAACGGAATGCGTTGTGTCGTAGTTTACAGCTTGACTGCGTTATTTGCACCTTTCGGCCCAACACATTCGACTTCAGCAAGCATTTTTTGAGTACCGGGTTAGCATTCCCTCTTCGATCCCTTCTCCTTAGCCAGTCTGCCCTGCTGCAGCCTGTTATCCAGGATCACCGCATGGAGGTGTAGAAGGGTCTTGGCAGCTTTGGTTCGATGGCCCTGATACTAGTAGTCAGCTATAGGCCGCTGACCACTGCAGCTCATGCGCTGCTCAGAATCTTGATTCAAAATTAACAGAATAATATAGAACTGATGAAACAGCTGACAGTACTGTACAATTAAAACTTAGGTTATACGGAGAAAATATATGCGAAAACAGGTGAACAAAGAATAAGTCCAATTGTTGATCCGCATCTGAGCACATCACAATTGTGATTCCATTGGACTACATTGATGCCATACTGGCCCTAAGACAATTGAGCGAAAGAATAATATAATACGGCACTTCCAAATAACATCTTGATATACGTCTGCCTGTGTCCTGTAAAATACGTTGTAAAGTAGTTTACAGCGAGGCTGCAATATCTGCGCCTTTCAATTCAACACTTCTGGTTTCAACAAAGCAGTTTTTGGATCGTGTTTGCCTTTCCTCTTCGATCCCTCTTCTCTTGGCCAAGCTACGTGGATGTCGTCTGCTTATTCGTCCGCTACTAAGAGCGCGAATTAGGGTCCTGGTCAGCTATAGATCATTGATCCTAATGCAAGCAAACAGTTATGAGCCACTGGATGTTGTGAGTTCATTCATTGCTGCATCTTCATCCCCACATTCTGTTTGCAGGACTTGTTCAGACAGACACAAGATTTACAGGAGAGCTTGCAGTCAATCTAACAGTAGGGGACGGCGTAGGCGAGTGGTTAAGTGACGAGGGTTATTGGTTCGCTCCCCATCACAGCATCGGCCGTTACCCCGAGGAAGCAAACCCTTAGAAAATGTAGGAGGAAACAGACGCTTACATAAAATGCATGACGAAGTCAAATGTACTGGGTCGACAGGCGCTAAATAAAAACATAGTGCAACGGACGCCGGGAATAGAAAAAGAAGGCGAACGCAATAAAACGAAAACGAGGGCTCCATGGTCGCGAGGTAAGGTGTCTGCCTCGAGAGCCGGAGATCGCGGGTTCGAATCACTGAGGAGACCGTGAATTTTTCACGTGTATTTTCTAGGAAAAATTATCCGATTTCTGGGTAGTGAGATCGGACTCCCATGTTCGGTGTCGAGCACGTTAAAAATCCCTTGGCAGTTGGAAATCGAAAAGATTTGGCTTAACGGCCGCTGCCCGGACAAAAATTCTAGTGAAAAATCTACCCAAATTATTTGTATATCATTCTTAACAAAACTTGCGTGATGTTCAGTTCATCCCGTAACCAACAGGTCGTTGGGGCACACATGAAGACATGAAAATCCCACGCCAACTCTCTCTGTCTGTCGCCGTCTGACGTATCTCAACGGGACGAAGGCCTGACCACTCAGTGATGTTGTCCACCCATCTCTTCCTTGGACGCCCTCGCCCTCTCTGCACCGGCTCGGATCCAAAGAGTATCGAGTTGGGAATTCCGTTGGACCTCGCGACGTGCCCGCACCAGGCCATCTTTCGTCTTTTGATAGATGTGAACAGATCTTCAAAAGGACCAATAGCGTCTTCAACTCTCTGACGGATGTCTACGTTCGTGACACGATCTTTATATGTAACATTTAGGAGTGTTCTATAGCACCGCATTTCCATTGCACGTATCCTGCCCTGGATATCTGCTGTAATGGTCCAGGTCTCGCAGGCATACAGAAATATTGACAGCACCAAAGAGCGCAGTAGTCTGACTTTTATGCCGAGGGCGAGGCGCTTGTCTCGCCATATAGGTTGCAGCCTAGTCAGCGCCGCTGTTGTTTGTGCTATTCTTGCAATTACCCCTGGCTTCGAACCCTCTTCGCTGATCAATGATCCAAGATATTTGAAACGTTTTACCCCCTCAAGTACCTGCCCATTCGCCTCTATGACAGATTGACACCCTGCTACGTTATTGGTCATGAGCTTCGTTTTATCAGCATTTATTTCCATACCAAAACTCAGGGCCGTTCTATCCAATCTACCAATCAACGCCTGGAGTTCCCTTTCTGTGCCTGCCAATACATCAATGTCATCAGCAAAGCGGAAGTTTGTGATAAGCCTGTCACCTATTTAAACCGTGCCAACATGTCCTTTTAAGGTCGTCTCCATTATTCTCTCCAAGAAGATATTGAAGAGTGTGGGGGAGAGTATACAACCCTGTCTCACACCCACTGTCGTACGGAACCAATCGCCTAGCGGTTCCCTCTACAGAGACAGCGCTGGTCGCCTGCTGATAAAGGTTTGCAATTACCCTCACAATATCACTGTTGAACTTATAATGCCTCATTGTTGACCATAGCGCCGCACGCCCCACTCTGTCAAACGCCTTTCTTCTTCTTCTTCTTCTTCTTCGTTCGTTCTCAATCTCCTACTACCAAACCTTGAAAGGGCTTAAGTAGCAGAATGTAGTTCAGAGAACAGAATGCGCTGTGTCGTAGTTTACAGCTTGGCTGCGATATTTGCACCTTTCTGTCCAACACATTCGACTTCAGCAAGCATTGTTTGAGTACCGGGTTAGCATTCCCTCTTCGATCCCTTCTCCTTAGCCAGTCTGCCCTGCTGCAGCCTGTTATCCAGGATCACCACGTGGAGGTGTAGAAGGGTCTTGGCAGCTATGGTTCGCTGGCCCTGACGCTAGCAGTCAGCTATGGGTCGCTGACCACTGCAGCATCTTGATCCCAAACGCCTTTCGAAAGTCAATGAAGGCATGGTAGAGTTGTTGTTGATACTCTGAGTTCTTCTCATTCAGTAGACGAAGACTAAATATCTGCTCGATGGTACGCTTTCCCGCTCGAAAGCCCGCTTGTTCTTCGGCAATGATATTCTCAGCCTGAGGATTGAGTCTGTTAAGTATTATTCTCAAGAGAACTTTACTTGGATGACTTATCAGACTGATTGTTCGATAGTTCTGACACATATTTAGGTTTCCTGATTTAGGCAGTGGTATAATGACTGATTTTGTCCAACAGGTGGGCCACTCTCCTGTCTGCCAAATTCTATTGCAGATGTAAGTCATGGTATTAATTGTCGCCTCCCCTCCCACTTGTAGGAGCTCTGCTGGGATATTATCCACACCGACAGCCTTCCCTCTCTTCAGACTCAGCACGGCTTCATATACTTCTTCCCTTGTTATCGTTTGATTTTCCTCTATCAGACTCAATTCAGGAGACATTGCAATTCTTGGGTCACCTCGATCTTCATGCTTTTATAGCTCCGAACAGTACTCTGTCCAGCGCTCACGAATGTCGGGAGCTTCTGTGAGACATTTCCCACACTTCGTATTTCGACTTTGGATAGGTCTTACTAAGTCCTTGACTAATTTATATGCTCCCTTGGCATCATGTCGTCCCAGATTTCGTTCGATATCTGCGCACCGAGCCGTTATCCATTCCACCTTGGCCTGTTTCATCTTGGTCTCTATGGATCCATTTATCTCTCTAAATCGCTGAATCCCATCTAGTGTTTTCTTCGCTCCCTTCAATTGTCGTCTCTTGTCACATAAATCCAGTATTTCACTCGTGATCCATGCTTTCTTCTTAACCCTGCACCTACCTAGAACCTCAGACGCGGTGGAGAGTAAAGCCGAATTCAAGGCTTCAGTCATCGTCTCAACATCTGCCTCCTCGTTTAGAACCAAGAGAGGTGCGAATCGTCCCGCCCACCCCCCCCCCCCCCCCCCCATCACCGCGTCAAAGGTCTCCACTTCATCCGGGCACTTCAACTTCTCCAAGGCAAATCTCAATGTAGTTATCTTTCCGTTTGAGAACTTTCTTTAGTCGGAGATGTGGTGCTCCTTCAATAACTATATATAAAGTGACGGGCGACTTCTCTACCATCACGCTGGCTTCAAATGTTAAAGAAATCTGGACCAATCACATTTGCCATGTGAGGAAAAGTAATTTGCTGAAAAAATATGGTTCTCCAAGTGTGTCTGCTTCAACATAATGACATCATTTTCCTAACAAGATCAGTCTATGGATAGATTGGTTTAATCCTGAGACAAATTGATTACTTGAGATCGAATAACAGTTACAAATTTACCGTAATCACGCATGTATCAATTCGAGATTTTACATACACGGCCCTCTATAATCACATTTTGTCAACATGCTTGGAAGATCACAGCGGTTCTTTTCTTTTCAACCCACTATTTCCGGTGGCAATTCCAAGTATTCACCAGTCACTGACAAATAATAATTCCTGGTATCTAATTTAGACCTCTCTTTAACTAATCTGCGGCTGTGCGCGCTTGTTCGTGTAAGCAGCTGTAATTTGAAAAACGTTTTGTTTAATTGATCCTTTCCGTTGATTGTCTTCTAAACCTGTATTAAAGGTGAGTTCCGTGACAACAATTTCAATCGGGAATGAAGGTAACTCTTCATGTAATAAATCGCAGCTTTTGTGAGGTGGGGTGGCCAGTTGCCTTCCTCGCTGTTGTTCCTGTCCCCAACTCCTTCGTTAGCCACTCATTTACATCTGCATCGACTTGAGGGTCGGTCATACCAGGTACGATGTCGCTTTTTCTGAGTCTTTCCTCATAACTGTAATTCTGGAATCCCACTATCAGCTTTGTCGCTCTTATTTTTTTTTTTAGTATTATTTCCAGCATTTAAATTTCCTCAACGATAAGTAATCCACACCTGTACACAGTACTCCAATCCAGGTCTAACTATTGCTGTCAAGACCCTTCTACACCTCTACGCGTTGATCTTGGATAACAGGCTACAACAGACTGGCTACGGAGAAGGGATCGAAAAAGGGAATGCTAACCCGATACCCAAAAATACTTGCTGAAGTCGAATGTGTTGGACCGAAGGGTGCGAATATAGTAGTCAACTACAACACTAACGCATTACTGTCTGACCCCCGTAGATGTTAGGAATCTTTCAGAGAGAGTGCCCCCGAGACGGATTCTGACACCGGTTTATACAACCAGTTTATTTCACTCCACCGATACTGAAAATACTGTGAGCATCCAATCTATTTTTGAATGCATTAGCTGATTCTGCCTCCACCACATCCTGTCGCAATGCATTCCAAGAATTCACCACTATCTAAATTAAAAAATATTTCCTAATATCTAATCTAAACCTTTCTTTAAACAATTTGGAGCTGCGTTCTGTTGTTCTTGTAGTAGATTGTACTTTGGAATACTTAATATAGTCTAATCTATCCTTTCCATTGATTACCTTATAAACTTGTATTAAGTCACCTGGAATTCTTCTCTGTTTGAGACACTGATGGGAGATGCAATTATTTATGCAGACAACATAAAACATCGCTGGTGTTGGGGGGGGGGGGGGGGGGAGGGGGGAGGGGGCAGGGAGAAGGCGGCGGTCACTTACTGCAAAGAACGGACGATCGTTGGAGCACAGCGACAGCAATATGGTACCCCAGAGGCAAGAAACGACCACGGGGACGACCACCAACACGGTGGCCCGACTCCCTTACATCCCGCAACAATATTCACGATGCCACAGATGGACGACTCATTATCCACTGGTTCACCGTGTCCCAAGACAAAGACAGTTGAAAGGGAAGTTAGAACCCGCAACGGTGTAACCGCCGCTGCAGAACGGGTCGCCCAGTAATCAGTAATCCAGACACTGAAGACCATTTTTTTTTTAGTTTTTCCTCATAACTATAATTCTGAAACCCCGAGATCATTTTTGCAGCTCTTCTTTGTATCCTTTATAGCATGTGCATATCCATTAAATAATATGGACCCCACACCTGAGCACAGTACTCCAATTTAGATCTCACCAATAATTTATATAGTTTGACTATTACTTCCTTGTTCTTATGTGAAATGTTTCTTTTTATCATACCCAGCATTGCATTAGCCTTTTTAACTACCACCTGGACTTGCTCTCGCACCTTGCTTGCATGATTTATTATAACACATAGGCCCCTTTCCTTTGTTATTGTCCTAATATTGTTCCTGATAATTATTGGTAACTAGGTATATCATTTCTGTGGAATGTAAAGTGCTGTATTGAAGTTACATTTATGATTACTTGTTTCTACTAGAGGGAGGATGAATCACACACCGTCGGAGAGAAGATTTGAAGTTACATATATGATTACTTGTCTCTACTAGAGGGAGGATGAATCATACACCGTCGGAGAGAAGATTTGAAGTTACATATATGATTACTTGTTTCTACTAGAGGGAGGATGAATCACACACCGTCGGAGAGAAGATTTGAAGTTACATATATGATTACTTGTTTCTACTAGAGGGAGGATGAATCACACACCGTCGGAAAGAAGATTTGAAGTTATATATATGATTACTTGTTTCTACTAGAGGGAGGATGAATCACACACCGTCGGAGAGAAGATTTGAAGTTACATATATGATTACTTGTTTCTACTAGAGGGAGGATGAATCACACACCGTCGGAGAGAAGATGATTTGAAGTTACATATATGATTACTTGTCTCTACTAGAGGGAGGATGAATTAACATCGTGTGGGAGAAGATTTGAAGTTACATATATGATTACTTGTTTCTACTAGAGGGAGGATTTGAACTGATTGTATACAGACTCTGCAGAGTCTTCTAAACCAGTATAAAGACGTTAAGTTAAGGATGAATCCCACACAGCCGGTGAGAGAATTGGGCGCAACCGGGCTAGAAACATGCCCAAGACACATCACTCACAAGTGGAAGGATGACCCTACGACCTTTCTATGGGTTACGGGAAAGACGAGGTTAGAGAGAATGTCCATCCCTGAATACAGTCTGTAACAGCCTGAGAGACGGAAGAACCTATTAAGGTCAAGGGATGAAACAGCAAAGTGTGTGGCACACATGGGGCATATCCAGGACATTTAAGTGGAAGGCGGCCGGCCAACCGTGGAAGATCTAGGGACCTCACCATATATAACACGTAGTTAGCAACGGAAGCACAGGTTTAAGAGAATATGAATACCCGTACGAGAGGACTAATAATAGGAACGTGGAATGTCCGTACACTTCACCAAGTGGGAAAACTGGACAGCATGATAACATGAATATAGATATCTTGGGTGTGGCACAAACAAAATGAAAAGACACTGGGTACACGCAGAAAGATAAATACATTTTCATAAATTCAGGAGTACAACATGTAAGAGGTGTCGGTATATTATTAAAGAAAGAATTAGAAAAATACATATGTGGATACTGGACACATAGCGATCGAATGATGCTATTGAAAATCAGAGCCAGACCATTTCATATGTCCCTTTTACAAACGTATACACAAACCTCAGATTACAGCGAAGAACAATTCGATGAATATTATGAAGATGAGAAGCAGTTACTTAGTACAGTGGCTTCAACAGATATAATAATTGTTATGGGCGACATAAATGCTAAGGTAGAAAAAGTGGAATATAAAAACATATATGGGAAAATATGGAATTGGAACAAAAAATGAAAGAAGAGAAAGACTTATACAATTGTCGAGTAACGTATTATTTGAAATACTTTTTTTAAACACCATTTTAGAAAATTATATACGTAGAAAAGACCAGGTGATAGGACACGAAATCAAATTGATTTTATTCTTGATTCTACAAACCAACATCATCACACATGGGACATTCCCATAAGTGCTCCGTTCTCCACACAAGAAAATATTTACTTAGAGTCTCAGTCAGGTCTTGTTCTTCTTCTTTGCGTTCAGGATCATTTGGTCATGCTATATATGCAGGCCAGTCGCCATGATGAAGTCTGTAGTCTTCACCAGGTCGGAGCGCTGCCCCACAGCTTTTGTCTCAGCTCTGCACCCTCTGGCCAGGTCTGGCATCTCATTTCCATATAGATTGGGCATTCCTGTAGAATATGCTCAGGGTTCTGGCCTCCTGTTCCACGTGGTCACTAATCGGTGTGTGAGATCTTCAGTCGTTATAGATATTCTAGTAGTCTACACTGTGCAGTTCTCAGACGAAATAAGGTAGTTTGTTGATTTCTTTTGAGTTGGTGAATTTGGTCTGGTGTACTGCTTCCATTGCCAACACCTTCGAAATAGATCAGGTAGGTTACACATTTTGAATATCTGGGCTCCAGAATCGACAAAAATGGTGACTGCTCGAGAGAAATCAGAAGAAGACTAGCTATGGCAATGCAGAGACTGAACAGCCTGAAGAAATTATGGCAGGGCACCAACAAAACGATAAAAGTAAAAGTCTTGAGAGCCTGTGTTTTTCCTGTGGCAGCTTATGGCTGTGAAGCATGGACGATTACCAAAACTTCTAGACAAAGAATCGAATCCTTCGAGTCAAAATGTTACAGAAAGATCCTCAGAATACCCTGGACAGAGAAAAGAACAAATGTAGACATTCGGCAAGAGTTGAGCATAGAGGAGAACTGGTTTATCAATTCCATTTTGGCTAGAAAATGCAAATACTTTGGTCACATCCAGAGACACAACGGTCTTGAGAGGACGGTGATGGAAGGTATGGTGCCAGGCAAAAGAGGAAGGGGTAGACCAAGAAGACGATGGCATCAAGATATCCAGGAGTGCCTGAGTATGACTGTGGCGGAAGCTGGAGTTTTGGCAAGGGAACGAGTTTCTTTCAGACAGACTGTGATGGGAGCGACGTTCTACAAAGGACATGCTACATGTTGATGTACTGCTTATGTTTCAGTTAGATCTTGATTTCGTGTTCTTCCGATCATTCCAGACAGAACACACTTTCTCCCTTCTCCCTTAGTCACTCCCAAATCTATCATCCTCTGCACACATGCATTTTCGCGACTCTCTATCTCATCATCTTTCTGTAGACTGTCCATGGCTGTCCTTATCAACTCAATCCTCTCTCTCGTTATCGCCGCGTCGTTCATCACAGTCCGTCCTACCACTGCATCAGCTCTTTCGTTGTCCCAGACGCTTGCATGTCCCGGGCAGTAGATCCATGTGATACCATGTACACCAGAGTTGTTCAGAAAAGAGGCACACTCCCTTCTTAGCATGCACCGTTCTATCTTACGGAGCATGCCCTGTGAGTCTGACAGTAACACTGCGTGTGTCACCGATTGCGTCACCAACCAAGTCAGGGTCGCTGTTACCGCCTCAATCTCCATTCTTACACTCGATGTGACAGTGGAAAAGGCAGCTGATTTCTCCACCACCTCCTTGCCATTTTGGTAGCCGACGAAACCTTAACCGCACTTGCTTGTATCTCTGTCGCCGGAGCCATCTGTGTACATAATTGGGTCTTGTGGTCCTGAGTGATGCTGGATCAGCTCCTGTATTGAGGCTTCTGTCCTAGTGCTGCCCCACTCGCGACACTCTCTGCTCAGTTGTGTCACCACCATTGTCAGGGAGCTCTCATTGCCCACTTCTACCCATTCACTACCTCTTCCCACTTCTTCCAATGCACAGACCCTCATCAGGGAGTCTTCTTCCTCTGCCATCCACGACCTTCCTCGCTTAATGCGTCTGTCTTTGAGTGTATCCAAGTCTTAGTGCAAAGGGCGGTGTTCGTTGTTGGCAACGTTGATGTGAACCTTTACCTGCGCTACTTGATGTCGCACCTTTACCTGCGCTACTTGATGTCGCACCTTTACCTGCGCTACTTGATGTCGCACCTTTACCTGCGCTACTTGATGTCGCACCTTTACCTGCGCTACTTGATGTCGCACCTTGATGCTTGGCAAGTCAAGCAGGAATCTCATGGCAGCAATGGGAGTATCTCTAGTGCATCCCAGAACTGCTCTCATGGCCTCGTTCTGGATTCTCTCCAATCTATCTACCTGTGTCTGTGACAGCGTGAGTAATCCAAGACCGTAGTCCAGAACAGACAAAACCATTGCTTGCATCAACAGGAAGAGAGTTCATTGTTTCATGTCTGTGCCCGTCATGACTTTGATTGCACTGATACACCTCTTTCCTTTCAGAATCACATTGTCAACATGTTTATTGAAAGAGATACTTTTGTCGAATCTGATACCCAGGCATTTCATGGCATGTCCTCTCTCAATGTTGGTGCCCATACAGGTGGCCCCTGGTAGTGTATCTGAGACCAACCTATTGTTTAGGGAGAACCAGACAATCTTGGCCTTAGATGGATTGATTACGGTGTTGTAGTCCGTGCACCATTCAGATAGTTTTCCCAGACTCGCTTGCTCGGCACACCCGGGACAATTTCAATTGTCTTTGTCCTGATTGTATAACAGGATGTCGTCCGCATATGTGAGGATCATATCAAGCCATGTCTCCTCCACATGTGCAATTTTGCAAGTGTACACATTCAAAAGTACAGGAGACAGAGGAGAGCCTTGAGGCAGTCCCGGCGCTATGATTCTGATCTCTGACGTCCAGAAACCGTACTTTAGAGCAACGCTTCTTGACATAAGGACTGTTGCAATACAACGGACGATCTGGAAGTCAATATTGAGATCACCTAATAGGTCGATTAGTTTGCGGCAGTTTTTTTTTTTTTTTTTTTGCGTTCGCTTTATTTATCTATTCCCCAAGGCGGTGTGCGTTGCACTGTGGTTTTTATTTTTACGCCTGTCGGCCCAATGCATCCGACTTCAGCATGCATTTTATGTAAGGGTCTGCTTCCTCCTGCATTTTCTAAGGGTTTGCTTCCCCGGGGTAACGGCCGGTGCTGTGATGGGGATCGAACCCAGCATCTTCGGGTTGTGAGCCGTGCCACTCATCTCCCATGCACACTGGATCGCGTGTCCATCTTCCGATTGTAATTTTCCCTATGTCATTTCCAGAATTTATGTAGGGCTCTATCTATCCGCCACCTCCTCTTCCGTAAATGTCTCCCACCGTTGTTGTTTTGCTGCTCTGGCCATTTACGTGAAATCTTCAGTGACTTTTCTTATTCTGGTCTTTACCTCCACTCTTCTCTCCAAGGTCACGTTTGCGAGTCTTCTCGCGGTAATTGATTTTATTTTGATCAGACACAAATTTCGAAATATTGTCAAAAACACCAAGATATATCCAGGAGCAGACGTCAACTCAGACCACAATTCAGTTTGTATGAAAGTGCATATACAACTCAAAATCACAGAGAGCAAAGGTATAAAGACAGGCTAGCGCTAAAACAGCCAGATATACGGATAAACGGCAAAAACACCAGGCAACAGTAAAAAATGTGTACGAAACCTTACAATCAGAGGACAAGGAAGGAAACAGAGAGGAGAATAAACCCTAAATGGGAACGTATAAAAACCAGAATGCAAGTAGCAAATAATTCGTTACCAGATAAAGAACTTAGGAAAAAAACCAAGAATGGATGACAGATGACATCATAATTAAAATGGCAGATAGAAAGAAGGCTTAAAATACTTCTGCATATCCATCACTAAAGAAAGAGATACGTACAATGTGCAGGCTGATCAAAGAACAGTGGCTGGAAGAAAATGCAAAATAATAGAAGACATGGGACTAAAACATAATACCAGAGAAATACATATAGAAATAAAGAAAACAACAAACTAGACACAGGTAACCCAGAGTGGGGATGCATCAGAGATAAGAATGGTGCCATTTTGAAGGATAAGAAAGACAGTCGCGGAGCCAAACCATCAACAGGTCAGGTCAGGTCATGTCATCCCGTAACCGGTGAAGTCGTTGGGGCACACATGAAGACATCCCCACAACTCCACGCCATCCCTCTCTGTCAGATGCCGCTGCCTATGACGCTTCTGGTCGGAGACTGGTCCATTATTTTATGTTGTCCTCCCATCTCTTTTTAGGCCGGCCTCTTCGTCGTCTGCCATGCACCTTCCCGTGGAGGATTGTGTTTGCAAGACCATTTGATCTCGATATGTGACCGTACCAAGTGAGTTTCCTTCTTTTGACAGTTGCCAAGAGATCTTCGAAAGGCCCTATTGCCGTTGTAATTCTATTTCGGATTTCCTCGTTTGTAACTCGATCTTTGTACGTGACGTTTAAAAGTTTAAACCATCAACATATGATAATAAAGAACCCAGCATCCTCAGATCAGAGGTGGAACATGTGATACAAATTATGAGAAAAGGGAAAGCAACAGGACCGGACTCAATAAACATAGATATGTGGAGACCCTGTAGGAATGTGGTATAGATATACTTACTGATCTGTGTAATGACATATATAATACTGGAGGCTGAAACCTATATGGCGAGACAAGCGCCTCGCCCTCGGCATAAAAGTTAGACTACTGCGCTCTTTGGTGCTGTCAATATTTATGTATGCCTGCGAGACCTGGACCTTTACAGCAGATATCCAGGGCAGGATACATGCAACGGAAATGAGGTGCTATAGAAAACTCCTAAATGTTACATATAAAGATCGTGTCACGAACATAGAGATACGTCAGAGAGTTGAAGACGCTATTGGTCCTTTTGAAGATCTGTTCACAGCTATCAAAAGCTGAAAGATGGTCTGGTGCGGGCATGTCGCGAGGTCCAACGGAATTACCAACTCGATACTCTTTGGTTCCGTACCGGGACAGAGAGGGCGAGGACGTCCAAGGCAGAGATGGGTGGACAACATCACTGAGTGGTCAGGCCTTCGTCCCGGTGAGATACGTCAGGCGGCGACAGACACAGAGGGATGGCGTGGGATTTTGGGAGTGTCTTCATGTGTGCCCCAACGACCTGATGGGTTACGGGATGAACTGAACTGAACTGAATACCAACGTACCTGATAACATTTACGTTTATAACACTCCCGAAAAAAAACCTCATGCAACAGACTTTAGAACAATAAGTCTAATGAGTTACACAATTAAAATACTACTAAAGATCATACAAGAGAGAATAAGAGGTAAAATAAAGAGGGAAGTTTCAGAAGAACAATTTGGTTTTCAAAACTTTAATGGAACAAGGGAATCCACTTTCTGTTTGCGAACTTTGACAGCAAAAATATATAGAAATACAAAATGACATATACAAGTATGTGCTTCATAGACTACCAAAATGCGTTTGACAGAGTACAACATTAGACATTAATCAAATGTCTAAGAAATAGGCCTAGATGGTAAAGACATAAGACTGCTCTGTAATCTGTACTGGGAACAAACTGCTACTGTAAAATCAGAAAAACGATGCTCTACAAGTATAGATGTGAAAAGATGAGTGAGACAGAGATATGCATTATCCCCTTGTCTTTTTAATATATTCACAAGACAAATATTCAAACAGATTGAGGGGATTGTCAGTGGAGGTGTGGCAATAAACAATCTAATATTTGCGAATGATACAGTTTTTATGGCAAAAGGTGAGCAAGAAGTACAGGAACTTGTGACAACAATATACACAATAAGTCAAGAGTTTGGATTAGACGTAAACATAAAGAAAACAAATACATTGATAATTGAGAAAGGCAGCGCATGAACTGCAGCGGTCAACGACCCATAGATGACTGCTAGCGTCAAGGCCAGCGAACCAGAGCAGCCAAGATCCTTCTACACCTCCACGCGGTGATCCTGGATAACAGGCTGCAACAGAGCAGATTGGCTAAAGAGAAGGGATCGAAGACGGAATGATAACCTGTTACTAAAAAAATGCTTGCTGAATTCGGATGTGTTGGACCGAAATGTGCAACTGTCGCAGTCAAGCTGTAAACTACGACACAACGCATTCCGTTCTCTGGACTACATTCTGCTACTTAGGCCTGTGTCAGGGTTTCGTAGCGTGAGATTGAGAACGAATGAAGCCAAGCCAAGCTTTAATTGGGAAAAGTGACAAGAAACTATGTATGCAGATAACAATAAAAAATCAACTACTTGGACAGGTACAGAGTTTCTCCTATCTAGGTAATATAATAACGGAAGAAGGCAGGTGTGAAAAAGAAATAAGAAAGAGAATAGGTATGGCCAAGATGGTATTCGGCAACATGCGACACATACTGACATCCAAACATATAAATCAGAATTTGAAAATGAGAATTGTCAGGTCTTATAAATACTCGTCACTACATTATGTCGCAGAAACATAGACAATGAATAACAAGTTCGAAAAGAGTATTGAAGCCTTCGAAATGTGGGTATATAGAAGATAGGGTCGCATTTCTTGGAAAGAGAAGAAAACAAATTTGGAGGTATTGAGTTGAGGGTGAAAAGAGAATTAATGATCGAAATCAGGGTTAGACAGTTACGTTATTTTGGACATATAACAAGACATACCTCCTTGTTGAAGACCATACTAGAGGGTAGGGTGAAAGGCAGTTGTTCAAGAGGCAGACGTTTTAAGTGGGTGGATAACATCAGGAGATAGACTGGATAAAGCCTCCCATTGCACCATTATGGCAAGAGATAGTCCACTGGAGATCCATTGCAGCCGACCTATGGTGCGGAGATAGCACGAACTGAATTGAATATCGTTCTCATCCATCATGCAAAAATATTCCTTATTGGATCTTCCCATGATGATAGACGTACATGTTTTCTACATTGAACTCTATCTCCCAGCTTTCAGATCATTTTGGAATCTTATCTTAGCTTGGCTTCGTTCGTTCTCAATCTCACGCTACCAAACCCTGAAAGGGCTTAAGTAGCAGAATGTAGTCCAGAGAATGGAATGTGTTGTGTCGTTGTTTACAGCTTGACTGCGATATTTGCACCTTTCGGTCCAACACATCCGACTTCAGCAATACTTTTTTGAGTACCGGGTTAGCATTCCCTCTTCGATCCCTTCTCCTTAGCCAGTCTGCCCTGCTGCAGCCTGTTATCCAGGATCACCGTGTGGAGGTGTAGAAGGGTCTTGGCAGCTCTGGTTCGCTGGCCCTGACGCGAGCAGTCAGCTATAGGTCGCTGACCACTGTTTTAGTGCTCTCGACTAATGACAATGTATGCAGGAGACCAAAGTGGTTTATGATATGGGAGAATTTGACTGGTTTTCCATACAAGTTTTGTTAGTATAAAATGCAGTGAACACACAAGATCCCGTGTTGATGTTCACCATCGACAGGACAGGTGTGACAGGTTGAAATACCTCGGAGTGACATTTGATCGCAGTCTTTCCTATAACTGCCATGTTGACCACATCGTACAAAAATGTAAGAGAGGGCTAGGAGCACTCAAGACCATGCCTGCTGTCGACTTGGAACAACGCCTCCTGTTCATCCTATTTCGCCAGGTCGTGTTGTATGTTATCGATTACGGACTAGGCATCCTCACATTATCAAGAACACAGTGTGAAAGGTTGGACCGCATCCAGAATGAAGGTATGCGTCTGGTTCTGGGCTGCACTAGAGATACCTTGATTGTGATGATGTGGTACATGTTGGGATTGTTATCGGTGACATCCAGACATAAACTGGCCCAAGTCAAAGCCTATATGCGTGTCACCACAGACACTCGACACCCTCTGAACAGTAGTATCTCAGATATCAAGGGATCAAGAGAGGGTCGTCATGGATGGCACAGGCTGAGACAACAATCGGACACGTCACTCCAGCTGATACGATAGCCAAAGGGGAAGAATGGGTCCACACTGGTGATAGAATGATAGAGTACCAGAGAGTCATCATAACCTTAGGCAAGGAATGCAGAGAACGGAACATCGAGAGTGCAGAGCACGAGGTAAATCAGCTGATAACTGAGAACACCCAGGAGAGTGACGCTGTCATGTACACCGACGGATCAGTCGTGCGCAGTGGGACATCAGGCTGGGATTTCTCGGCTAGAGTGAGAGGAGAGGTCGTTGCTGAGCGCAGTAGGGCATACATGTCAACAACCTCCAGTATGAGAATGTAGACGGAAGCAGTGACCTAAACACTGAAATGGATATCTGAGACTTCTATAACAAGGGCAGTCATCGTGACAGACATGCAAGCCGTACTTCAGAAAGTGCAGAAGTGATGGCTTAGGTACGAGTGGATAGCTGCTGTTGAGGCCTCAAACCTCCAGGAGTTGACATGGATCTACTGTCCTGCTCATGCCGAGGTTCAGGGCAATGAAAGAGCTGACATCATGGCTTCACAAGCTCCGATCATGGGAACATTAGTGATGGATATAAATTACATTTTGAAATCAATCAATGACCGCCTGCTAGATGAGGACACCACAATAGATGAAGCAGCAACCCAGACTGCAAAGTTTCAACATTAAACGAGGTTCGAGCAAAGTAGGGCGCATGAGAGGGCGGCGCAGGAGCGTGTACAACCAGCGAGCTACAGGGACCATGAGCATCCATACCGTACGCCTTTGACGAGAGAGACTGAGCATCCATGAGTATGCCCGGAGTGCAGTGACGTCGATTCGTAGAAACAGAACTCTGATCTGATTTTAGCAACGTCTCAGTTTGACCTAGTAATTACTTGAATCTGGCTGATATCTCATCTAACTTGTTTCAATCAATTACAAATTTATAAAAGTCCTTGCGGGCCGAATAACATCAGGGCCGGACGCTGCCCGCATGTTGTACTTGCCTGGTGTAGAAGACAGTGGTCAAGGCGTGGTTAGTGTCCTTGAGAAATTCCGTGCCAAAATTTTATTTTGCCTGGTGGATCACATGACCAAATGAATGGCGGAATCATTTGTTTGTATATTGAGGACCTGCCACACACACTCCGAGTTATAGTATATGATTTGCTGACTAAAATAAAAACAAACAAACGTTACCTTTAACAGGGATCAAGCTAAGGTATATAATGTATAATTGTTATTCTTCTGTATACAGTATTCTTATAATAAATTATTTGAAAAGTGACACCGGTGCAGCCAACCAGTTGTCTGAGTTGACGTAAGTTCCTTCACTTGCAGCACGTGGATCGAGACTCAAGTTGATGTCCACAAATAATTGATTATCTTACTGTGTTAGTGTCGGTTTGTTTAAACAACTAAACACAACTTTTCGTGTGTGACAAATTTGAATAATTGCAGATTAGTGATAACTGGTTTCCATTTAATGATGGGAAGAGGAAGATCGTCACTGTAATTATTGAATCAGACTCAGACCAATCAATATTTTTTTTATTATCATTCATTCAATTATCAATATAATTGATGTATACCTTAATGATTAAGGAAGGAATGTCAACAATTATGACATTTAAAGATCACCCCATCTGGCCATTGTGATTATCAAATCTATTTAATTCACAATAACACAAAATATATTTCAATCTGAATCTTGATGCTCAGTCACATTTTTTTCTGGAATAAAATAAATATTAGAATATTAATAATTAAATGTATCTGGCTGCTTGACACAAGTAAGTTAGTAACATAGTACACAGTAGATCTACTACACAGACACATGATTATTTTTGTGCCATCCTCCCATGATAGCTGTTCCAGTGTTTTAGTTTTCTTGATTGAAGATGATTTTGTTTTCGTCTTTTTACCTACCAGAAATGATCCTCTGATATATATATTAGTTAGCATTCCCTCTTCGATCCCTTTTCCTTAGCCAATATATCATTTGTTTGTTAACACATGCAGATATCATTACAGCCCGGATGTTGAAGGATCTGCAACATCATTTTCGTTGTTGAGGTTTGATAGCTGACAATAAATGACTTAGTACATTTCAATTACATAATTTTTTCATTTGATTGTCCATTTCTAAATATAGAGGTACAACAAACGGAGAAATGGGTGACGGGTGTGCCTGTTTACAGCTTGAAGATGGAACAGTCTACAGTGGCATTTCTTTTGGAGCAGAAAAATGTGTTCCAGGGGAAGTTGGTGAGTAATCTTGTATCATTGGGATTAAACATTCTTTTTATGCTATCCAGTTTATCCAATGTACTTGACTTTACTTGAGGAGGGATAGGAATGATAGCACACTATGAATGACAGCATGCATTGGGCCCCGAAGATGCAGCAGTCTTCTTTGTCGTTAGTTCTTAAACTCCCGCTACCAAGCCCTGAAAAGGACTTTGCAAGTAGCATGACACTATTTTTCATTAAATTATTTTTAGATTGAAATAACAAATTCAAATAATATATTTTCTGCAAATAGTATTTCAGACTGGCATGGTTGGCTACCCAGAATCATTGACAGATCCATCATACCATAGACAGATTTTGGTTTTGACCTACCCACTTATTGGAAATTATGGTGTTGGAGACGATGCTGAAACAGACAGTTTTGGTCTTCCTCGATGGTTTGAATCTGGCAAGATTCATGCTGCTGCTTTGGTGATCGGAGACCTTTCAGAGAAGTACAGTCACTGGAGTGCGAAGAAGTCACTTTCTCAATGGTTGAAAGAGCAGAATGTCCCAGGAATCTGTGGTAAGTTTGCAAGCGTCTTATGATGATTGACCTTTCCGTTTCAAGTGAAGCTTAGGGCAACCACTTGCAGCTGGTCCCTTATATGAAGTCTGTATCTAAACCTTTACAGTTTGCAGTTGTGATAGTAATGGTTTGGCATCATGTACAGCCCAGATGCTTTTTACAGTATACTTGAAAAGTTACAGTTGGCCGGTTCTTATCAACCTGATTACCACGCTGGCGACGGTCTTATTAGTAACAACAAAAGTTGAAATACCTTTGTTAGTAGTACACCTGCTGAAGACAGAAGTATCGGACCGGACGTTGCAAATATCGCAGTTAAAACTAAACAGCGACAATGCATTCTGTTCTCTGGACTACATCCTGCTACTTGCAAAGCCCTGTTCAGGGCTTAGTAGCGGGAGATTGAAAATGAACGAATAAGAAGTAGTAGTACACAGGCATCAGCTTGAATATATCTAAAGAAAGCTGTGGTGATCCTGAAATTATTGATATCTCCGTAGAGGAATGGAACTGGTTTGGTGTGGATTTTTCCCGATCGCAAAACGGCTCCTAAGGTCGACCCAGCTGCTGTAAACATTTGGTACCAGAATAACCTGTGAAAGTAAAGACGGTTGACATGGTGTTGACCACATCACCCCTACTGTGCTGTTGGTCAAGAAAATATGGGGCTAATATATTTCTAATATGGCACACTAATGGGATCTTTACTCTATGTGTAATTAACTACCAAGTGGTACTCAATCTGCAAAGAATATGCCCACTGTAACTCTCCACACGTTAAAAGCTGACTATAGAGGATTGTGCATGGGGATAGCAACCTCATGATATAAAACCATTGATTCTAATGCTTTCTTTAAAGCGACTGATAAAGCAAATCATGTGTACTAAAGTTGTTGATAAATGTGTAAATCTGAAATGCGCATTTATTAAACAATTTATTTTCATAACATGTTAAGGAATGAACTAATTGCCCATCGCAAATAAAATTGGCGTCAGCATCAGGCTTGTATTGCGAGATGTGGTCTCACCTGACCATAGAGTCTTATCTTAGCTCGGCAGGCTATGCCGAATGTGGAACACCCATGTAAGGAATTGATCGTCAGGTTATACTTTTTTCTTTCATGCAGCACGCTTTCACTAAGCCTTAGTGCTGAAATTCCTCTTGATGAACTGAGAGCCTTGTGTTGAATGTGCACAACAGGTGAGAGGATTCTATGAAGTATCTTCCTGGAACTGGGACATTGATATTGAAACTTTTCAGAGACAATTTCTGTCTCCTTATTCCTGGTTGATTCCAAACATTTGTTCAGAGTTTTCAAAATGTAGTGCTTACCTCGGCACTCATGTTACTGACCTCAGAATCAATATTATCTGCACTGGTAAGGGAACTGCCAAAGTAGGTAAAGCTATCGGCTGCTTGGAGACGTAGATTATGTATAATGATGTTAGTTTTTCTGTAAGGCTTCACAAGAGCAGATTGAAAGAGTATGTGTCTTCATGTTGACTGTCAGATCCAAATTTGGGGGAAGGCGTGAGCTAGTGGTTAAGTGACACGGCTCACAATCCGTATGTGCTGGATTCGCTCCCCATCACAGCACAGGCTATTACCATTGGGAAGCAAACCGTTAGAAAATACAGGAGAAAGCAGACCTTTACATAAAATGCATGCTGAAGTCGGATGCACTGGGCCAACAGGCACAAAATAAAAACATAGTGCAATGCACACCGTCATGGAGAAAAAAAAAGACCAAAATTAGTTCATGCCACCAAAATCTTCATTGCTGCCTGCAGATCTTGTTCCGAGCAGGTAAGAATGCAGTCGTCAGCAAAAGAAAATTCAAGATGGTTGCTTCTCTAACCGTGGTACATGATAGTCACTATTAAATATATTGTTACATTATAAAATGGGTTGGTTTTATAATGTGATTTTCAAATTTTCTAGCCTGTGCACACTTGTCATGAAATGAAATCTGACTGTTGTGTTAAATCGTTTTTTCCCCCAGGAATTGACACCAGAGCTCTCACCAAGAAGATCAGAGAGAAAGGAACATTATTAGGCAAAGTAAGTCAGTCTTTAGGAGTTTAAACCTTTAGCACGCTACTGTGAACTGAAAGTTGACACACTCGACCTACATATTAGAAATGATAAAAAAAATTTTTTGAACGTAACCCTGCCCATAAATATTTGTTAAATGCTGAATACGTCAGATCCACCAACACAGGGGTTTTTTGCTGATAAAAGTATGTATGTTAAATTACAAATGGATTTTTAACAATATATCTTATTACGCCGATTGGAGCAAGTCGACTTTTTGCAAAATGTGTTGTTGGGAAAGATTTTTATAGAGTAGATCTGTTTATTTTGTTTGTTTAGATGTAATAACTACGTTTGAATTGGAAACTAACAGTTGTGTCGATATTATAAACACAGTATTAATACGTTGTTGTGGTTTCCATGGATTTCCATCGGAGCGACTAGCCCTAGCGGCCGAGTCCACATTTTTTGTGAGTTTTCAATAAATTTTCACTTTCATCTTTTTGTATCTCAGAAATAATAAAAACTATAACACCTGCAAGTTCTTTATTCAATTGTGTCTTTCCACACAAGAAAATCATATTTACTGTCCAACAAACAGAAAAGTTACAAGCTTTGAAAATCAACTACCATAGCGAAATATAAAGTTGCAAATTTTCGCTAAAAATGTAGCGTGGAAAGGTTAAGTATTCTGAGATATCTTTAAATTTGAGACTCAATTCTTCTGGTTTGATTGAAATAGCAAAATGAGGATGATTAAAAACAATGCAGACGAACAACTTTTATTCTTAGTTAATGGAATTTATGGGCACAGAGTTTAATTGATTTATTGAATTTTTCTGGTTCGCCTTGTAGCGAAGATCTACAACAGATGCTATCAATGAAACCTATTTTAGACCATCTTCTTTGAGTCTCTGCTAGTGAGATTCCTAGCAACTTCGGCTTCATCTTCCACCATTCTTCGCCAAGTGTTTAGCATCCCCACTTTTCTATTTTGCTGTGGGTTCAAATACAGTGCATGTCTGTTATATTGCTAGGTGTATTTCTGAGGATGAATTTCCTAAATCTTGTGCTGTATTGGCTCTTGTCATGTTTTTAGTCACAGATCTGTGTTTCTTGTTGCATCTGGTCATCGAATGTGAGGTACAAGAAAGAATCTATTACGGAACATCAACAGTATTAGTGTAATACTTAGTTGATATCATGTTTCCGAGCTATATAGGACGTTTGTGAAGAACAATGTAATCTTATTTCTTGAGAATGCTGCAGCGTTCCTTAACCTTACGCACTCCACATTATTTTTGAATAAAATTTGACCTAATTAATTTTCTTAATTAGTCGCTGTGGTAGTCGTCTTTCAAAATTTGTAACTTTTATGTTTGTTTGTCAATAAATATGATTTTCTGGTGTGTAGATACACAATAGCATAACGAACATGTGGGTGTTATTGTTTTTGTTGTATGTTTGTTAGTTTTTGAGATTTAAAAAGATGAAGTTGAAAATTTATGAAAATCTCGGGAAAAATTTGGACTCGACCACTAGGCCTAGTCGCTTCGATAGAAAACCATGGAAACCACAACAACGTATCGATACTGTGTTTACAATATCGCCACAACTGTTAGTTTCCAATTCAAACGTAGTTCTTTCATTTAAACAAACAAAATAAACAGATCTACGCGATAAAAATCTTTCTCAACAACCTACTTCCCCTTTCGCAAAAAGTCGGCTTGCTCCAAACGGCGTATACAAAATTAAAACTGTTCAAAAGCCATTTGTAATCGAACACACGATACTTTAACCGGCAAAATATCGTGTATATATGGAGGGCGTAGTCAGCAGTAAAAAATGGCTGTCAGGAGTGACTCCGTTCAAAAAAAAAATAATTTTTTTTCCGCACACCGTTTTTGCAGGCCGAGCTGGTTCAAAGAGAACGGACAAGGGCGTGCTACAGGATATTGGGCAAAGAGAAGAAATTAAATTTGGTCTAGTTAAGTCTAACATTAACATCTTAGTTTGTTGCTGACATTTAATTAGGTTAATATTAAAAAAAAAAATATTTTCAATTTCCTTATCTTCTGTGGCTATTGATTGTAAAGTCTTTACGTATGTCTAGCATTTACATGAAATATCTCTTTTTTGTTCTTTTTTTTTCTGGTGTTCATTCTTCTTCTTCATCGTACGCAGTCAGACAGTAACCATTATTTTTTCGAAAAAAGCGGCGGTCATCCTGAGGCTGTCGACACTGCCATAGAGCTTGTCTTGTGGTTCCACTGGTGATGGCCACATCTGCTCTCTTTGATCCTCGTATGTCGGGCAGTTCTGCAGCAGATGCTCAGCGGTCATTTTCCCGGTACCACACGGGCATTCGTCGGTACCACCTATCTTCAATTTGTTGAATAGGTGGTACCTCAGTCTATTGTGGCCAGTGCGAAGTCTGTAGATCACGACCTGCTCTCTTCTGTTCAACTGGTAATAGGCATCGTTTTGGTGTAGCCGGTATGTTCAGTTTCCCATTTGGTCATGTATCTGGCTTTAATAAGCCGTTTTGACTCTTCGTACGTCATACTAGTATCTGTTTGTGGTAGTCTTGCACCTTCTTTTGCCAGTCTGTCTGCCTCCTCGTTGCCTTGGATGTTACAGTGTGATGGGACCCACTGTACCACTACCCTTTTTTACCCTTTTTGGTGCGGACTGCTGGCATAGTTGACAGTGGTGTTCATTCTGAAAAGGATGTTATGTCGTAGTTTAGTTGTAATGTCTTTGTCTTTCAGCCTCATACATCAGGTTTCAGCTTGGCATGTTTAGAAGTTTGCATAGTTTGCCTCCCCTCTGTGATCCCTATTCTCTAAGCCAGACAGCACTAGTGTAGCCTGTGTCCAAGGCCACCCCTTGGTGGCGGAATAAGATCTTGTTCAGCTTTGCTGACGCTGATGCAAACAGTCAGCTCATCGCTGCTGAATCTTTGGTCCTTTTTTTATTTAACAGTTCTGAGATTTTTTAATGTGGTTGAAAATAATTTTAAAATCTTTTTTCAGGTTATCATTGGAAATAACAACGGTTTGAAGTTCGTTGATCCTGACAAGTTTAACTTGGTGTCAGAAGTTTCTTCAAAGGTACAGTTGGTAGTGTCAATTTGATTTATATTCTTACCTTACGTGTAGAGACCATTTTTAAAAACTTGTCAGATTCATTACACAGAGGCACTACATTGGCTTGTAAATTTTCTTAACAGTCGCTGAGACAATATGTTAGATTGGGGCAGATTGTGTATTAATGAAATATATACTCCTACCTTTTTCTCACCCTTCCACATAGCCCATCTCTTCTCCCGTTACCCCACCCATTTCTTTTATACTAACCATTGCCATTTATTCTTCCATGACCCTACCCATTTATTCTTTCCCATCGTCTCCCTCCCAACTCAACAATCCTCACCCCACCCATCATTTTCATATATAAAAAAAAACCACTCTTAATCCGCACATTCATATTTCTCTAAGCTGCCTTTGTAAATGGAAAAATTAAATAAACATTTAAAAAAAAAAAGTCAAGTGTCCTAATTGTTTTAAAAGTTAGCTATGTACAATTTGGTTCAGACCTGTGGAACGATTTAGAATTGTATTAGATTTTAACAAAACAAACAGGCTTTAAGCTTTCTATACATATCAAAATATAATATGACAGCATATTTTTCAATTTGGCAGCTAAATTATACATGTTTATTTTAATTATTTTTTCTAAGCATTTTACAATTGTAAAGCAGTGCTTGGTTTGTATGGAGAGTAATCTCAGCTTATACTTTGGCTTTGAAAGCATAATTCTCTAGGAAATAGTAATCATCTGATTATGTACTGTCTGTTACTTGACATTTTTTTGTAAAGCTGAAACATAATTATGTTGTCTTTTTCAAATTATATTCAATACATTGCCTTCAGGTTACAAAAACATACAACTCAGAGGGTGACATCAATCATCGGATTATGTAAGGGGACGGCGTGGTTAAGTGGGACGGCTGACAATCGAAGGTGCTGGGTTCGATCCCCGTCACAGCACCGGCCGTTACCCCGGGAAAGCAAACCCTTAGAAAATGCAGGAGGAAGCAGACCCTTACATAAAATGCTTGCTGAAGTCAGTTGCACTGGGCCGACAGGCGCAAAATAAAAACCATAGTGCAACGCACACCCGCCTTGGGGAATAGAGAAATAAGTCAAAAGAAGAAAAAAAAATCTGATTATGTACTGTCTGTCACTTTACATTCTTTTGTAAAGCTGAAACATAATTATGTTGTTTTTTTCAAATTGTATTCAATACATTGCCTTCAGGTTACAAAAACATACAACCCAGAGGGTGACATCAAAATTGTTGCTGTAGACTGTGGCATGAAATACAATCAAATAAGATGTTTGTGTTCAAGGGGTGCATCGGTCACTGTTGTTCCATGGGATTACCCAATAAATTCAGTAGGTATGTCGTAAGTGAGACTCACTTTTATATCTTCGTACCAAGCTCATACTGTGATAATGTACAAGTTTTTGTAAGTTATTCTGTATTTTTGATGCATCTTTTGGCTCTTTGATAGCAGTAAGGTATGCAATGCTCTGGTTATTATTTTCAAAGCTGCTCGTTTGTGTTTTTTTGCTGTTGGTGCATTTTCTTCGGTAACTGGTTCACAGTGGCTTTTCTTTCATCACAGGATGTACTGAAGAAGTTGAATTCGTATATTTGCTGTAGTGCAATAAAGTCTTTTCAGTACATTGAACCACTACGGGGATCATAGCATTGATCCCTACTTCACAGGCGAAGTGCCGTAACACATCCTGTGTTCAGGTGCTCGAGTATGTTTAACCTAGCCCTAGGGAAGGAAGACTAACGTCTGGTCAGGCAAAACACACTGATCAGACACGTTAGTCAGGTTCAGACAAAACATACTGGACAGGATCCTCACCTTGGCTTCCTCGTAGCCCTTCCTGGAAGCGGGCAGTTTTCATGGGAGCCTGGCTAATAAAGTGAGGGATCGGTGTGTTATCCACGGTGGTGGTGCATCCGCCATAGCAATGTTTCAACATGTCTTTTCATAGTCCATGAATGACAACAGTAACAGTGTGTGGTGCTCTCATACTGTCTCAATCAAATGATCACTTGGTTATGTGGTCCAGCGTGCTATATGTGCGCCTGAACCCAGCCTGTTCCTTTGGGTTGGCTTCAAGGGGTGTTGTGATTCCTCGCCAGGAGTCTTGTGAACACTTTGTACAGTACCTGACATAAAGAAGTATTACATACTAAATATAAATTTCTTTATAGTTACTGATATTATTTATGTTCTCTTCATCATTGTCCTCAGAGTTTGATGGTGTATTTATCAGCAACGGACCAGGTGACCCGGTCATGTGTGACAGAACTATCGAGAATATCCAGAGCTTTGTCCGTGATCCAAACTGCAAACCTCTTTTTGGCATCTGTCTTGGGCACCAGCTATTGTCTCTTGCCATTGGAGCCAAAACTTTTAAAATGAAGTATGTATGCCATGTATTATGTAATCCATTTGTTTTTGCCGTAATTCAGGTTAAAAACATTTTAAGAATTAGAAATATGGTGGTGTGTTAGAGCAATCGTTTCTCAGGTCAAAGTTTCAGATTCCACAACTGTCACACTATAGTCAACCCAACTGTAAATGGGTACATAACATATTACCAGGGAAGTAAAAGGCAGAGAGGAAAGAAACTGGCCATCCTATCTCCTATAAGCTCTGACTTGCTAAACTGACGTCTTTAACTACTTCGTTCCACAACATTGGTGTAACTATTTTGGGACAAACCGTTACTTCTCCAGTATTAGCTCCCATGAAATGTATTGCCCCACCACCACTACATAGAAAGTTGCTTATTGAAAGCCTATGACAAAGCATTTTATGCACTCAGTTGTGGTTTTCTGTAGCATGCATGCTGAAGTCGGATGCACTGGGCCGACAGGCACAAAATAAAAACTACAGTGCAACGCACACCGCCTTTGGGATTAGAGAAATAAGGCGATTGCAAAAAAAAATAAATATTTTGTGTAAATGCCTCCCTGTCCATTTTTGCTCTCTTTGCTGATTTGTCTGTATGCGTTGGATGATCATTCTGTGGCTGGTATGTCTTTTGGATAGACATACTTTTTCTCAAGGGTCCTCCAAATTCCATTTCACCATATGTCAGAACATCATTCCCCCCTTACAAAAGGTGCATTCCAAATAATCTGCATGTTATAGCATTGAAAATATTGGTATTTTGACTTGGATTATTTTCATAGGGCGTTACAGATTTCATAGCAAAATAAAATGTTGATGGATTTTTAAATGAATAAAAGTAGTGTTTAACAAAATTTCAACTGAAACATACTTCAATAGAAAGCCAGTGTTTTGTAATTCCGTTTGTTCACATGAAGTCTATGAGGAACTGGGTAATTTGATTTCTATTTGTCAATTCTTGGAAGATAGGTAGGAGCAATTATAAGGACACAGCGTAAGTTTTCACTTCGAAAAAGAGTTTACAAAAATGATATGAGCTCACCTCGTCTTGAGTTAAAATACTTGCTCAATTATATTTTCTCTTGAAAATCGTCGAACATTTGTGGGGAAAAGAAGCAAATGGTTGACTTCACCCATATGAATACATAACTGCTTGAAATGCGAGGTAAGAGCTCCGTTGACAAAATTAACCTTTACACTGCAACATTGTTCTGTCACGTCACATTTTAATATGGTTGTTGACTTTAAGAGCAGTAACCTTTTTATTTGTTGGTCTCTAGATATGATTTTGTTTTGTGTAGGAGACATAAATTAATAAATTTTTTGGTGTTTATTAATTTGTCTCTACAATAACAACTTGTTGATGTTTTTGTAGTGTGTATGTGTTAGTTTCTGAGATATATGAAGATGAAAATGTTTAAATACAGCACAAATATATATTCGCCTGTTTTTGACATCCCTGGTTTGTATAAAAATGTCCAAAGTGCCACAGAGGACGAATATTAAATGATTACAAGATGGACGTATATCCGTTAGTTAAACTCTGAATGTTTTTATTATATCTACATAAATAAACTAAACAGATTTTCCTTAAAAAAATCTGTTGCAAAATTTTCCTCATTCTCAATAATTGGTGAATCTTCAAATTCAAGTGAAAAACGGCAGAAACCATTTGCAAATGTCTAAAACTACAAATTTCAAAATCACCATTGTTTTTAAACCGGTCATGACGGAAGTGGAGCTCTCTCACACAATCGAAAGGGCAGTATTTTTATTTGATTTCTGCGGTAGTCCAGTTGTCTATCTATGATTAAAATGCTTTGAAAGAATGTCTGCCTTGAACGTAAATTCAGTCAACATAAACGACAGACAATAAATGCCCTGGGCAAATATTTTTGTCAATGATTAAGTAAAATGAATAATTTGAATTGTTTTATATTATTCCATAGATATGGCAACAGAGGTCACAACCAGCCATGCATGTATGAAAACAGCATCAGATGTTTCATCACCAGCCAAAACCATGGTTTTGCCGTGGACACTAACACACTGCCACAAGGATGGAGTCCCCTCTTTACCAATGCAAATGATAAGACAAATGAAGGAATAGTTCACGACTCTTTGCCTGTGTTCAGTGTCCAGTTCCACCCAGAGAATCAGGCTGGACCTCAAGATCTAGAACTTTTGTTTGACGTATTTCTAGATCAGGTCTGCGCTCACAAACAAGCAAATAACAGGTAATTATATGTTCTGTTTTAATATCACTGCAGCTCATGCGCTGATCAGCGAGAAAATTCTGTTCGGGATGTGAGGAAAGCTACTGCAACCCGTCACTTAACATCCTTTTCAGGGCGCACAAAAGAGTAACCTACTCATTATGTTCATTCGCATACAACAACCACTACCTTAGTGCTACAGTGAAGATACAGTGCAGTAAAAAGAAAGAAATACAGAAGTGTATAGGGGGGTGTATAGAATGCAGCCGAATAAGCTATTCGTATTTAGCCGGATAGCACTTTACACTATCAGGAGAGCCTCTATTAAGCGAGTCACATAGCGCAGTGGTTAGTGAGCTGGCTTCGCGTCTGAGGGGTCCTGGGTTCATTCCCTAGTTGAGGTGGAAATGTTGGGTCGACCCAACCTTAAATGGGTACCGGTTCAGTCCAGGAAGTAAAAGCGGCGAGAGAGGAGATGGCAACCGCCCTCATATAGCCGAGCCTTTGAAATGTGAGTTTGAAATGTGAGATCGCTAACATCTCACACCCTACGGCAGTAATGCCATTATGGTTACAGTAATGGTTACTTTAACTTTCACTTGGCACTATCAGCAACACATTGTCAGACAGACAATGGAGACACAGTGTGGTGCAGGTAGTCTCATCGCTTTCACTGCTGTTGGAGGTGGAAGAGTTTGAGACCTTTCCTCGCTGTCTTGAATTCCCTAACATCAAGTCAGGTACCTATTTACAATTTCGTAGCCGAGTCACAGTGGGGGAGTGAGCCATGCATATTTGCTTTGAGAAGTAAGGCTGTTCATGTGTGTATGGTGCATCTGAGATTTAAGGTGCTAAAAGTTATTTGTAAATTCTCCAGTATCACTGTGAAAGAAAGAATATACTCACACTTGAAGACAGAAGGCATTCCAATGCAGCCACTGACCACAGACCTACCAAAGAAAGTACTACTCTTGGGATCTGGAGGTTTGTCCATTGGACAGGCAGGGGAGTTTGACTACTCCGGCTCTCAGGTAACAATCTTTATGTATCGTCATGGTTTTTTTTTTTTTGGGTGTGATTATCTGAAAATATAAATGAGTGATAAAATGCTGACCTTGAAAGATGATAGTTATTTGTGGTTCACATTTCACATGAAGTATCATTTTTTTAATATTTGGCACAATCTTTATTATAGAAAAGTAGGATTCTCAAGACCATCTTCTTTGTTCATTCTATAAAAGACATTGTCATAGCTTACAGCGAGGTTGCGATTTCTGTGCCTTTTGGCTAGACACAGATGATTTCACTTGCCGTTTTTGAGTATTGAGTTTGCTTTCAATCTGCCATTCGTATTCTCTCGGCCAGAATACACTAGAGCAGCCTGTTTCCAGGGTTACTACTTGGAGGTGGAATAGGGTCTTTGTCAGCTCTGGTTTGCTGACCCTGATGCAAGTAGCTAGCTGTGAATCACTAACTCATTCACTGCTGCTTCTGGGATCAAGAATGCTGAACAGTGCATGAGCTGTAGGAGTCAGCGGCCCAAAGCAGACTGCTAGCATCATGTTCAGCGAACCAGGGCTGCTAAGACCCTTCTCCACCTCCATGGAGTGATCCTGGATAACAGCCTGCAACAGGACAGACTGGCTAAGAAGGGGTCAAAGATGGAAGGCTAACCAGCTACCAAAATATGCCTTGCCAAAGTCAGAGATATCGGACTGATAGGTGCAAATATCGCAGTAAGCTGTAAATTACGACACAATACATTCTGTTCTCCAGGCTACATCCTACCACTTAAAAAACCCCTTGTCAGGGCTTGGTAGCAGCTGTTTGAGAACCAACGACGAAGAACTTGTCTTAAAGTCTTTATACTGATTTAGAAGACTTTGCAAAGTCTGTATGCAACCAGCTTCTTTACCATTCACTTGATCTAAAAATACCTATGCGCATACATTCTATTCTTGAGTGCATTAATTGACTCCACTTCTACTTTCCTGTGGGACTCCAAGCTATCACCACTCTGACTAAAAAAATATTTACTGGCATCTAATCTAAACCTTTCTTTAATTTGTGGCTGTGCCCTTTTGAAGAAGAAGAAGACTGCTGCTTTTTGGCCTCATAAATAAAACTAAGGTGACTACTTACTTGGGCTCTTGTGTGTGATTTGATTTGTTGTTTAATTATGATTTTTGCAGACATACTCTCATGTCATTAGTTTCAACTGATATAAATATTTTTACAATTTTCTTGAAATGCCAGGCTATTAAAGCTCTGAAGGAGGAAAATATCCATACAGTGCTGATCAATCCAAACATTGCCACTGTTCAGACCTCAAAAGGACTAGCTGATAAAGTGTATTTTCTTCCCATAACAACAGACTACGTCACACAGGTAGGACACATGTTTGGTTTCATGAATATAGTACATACTACAAAGGTATAAGAGAACAAAGTTAAAATGTTTATTTTGTGTGTTTTTGGGACAGTAGCTCACCCCAGCTGTTCCTTAGGCGATTAGAATAAGACTAGTGAAAGCCTCCAAACCATCATTAATGGTATCTAAAGAAGGTTGTGGATGGGGCTAGCAGCATATGTTGTTTTTTTAATGTCCACAATGAGGAACAGTTTACATGCACCCTCAAAAGGGCCTTAACCCATTACAGCCTTATTTACCTTATTAATGATATAAAAAAATACTGCTGCTCCTGTAATTATGATGTTTGAAACTAAACACAGGTAATTGAATTATGAATAAGGTACATCATTCATTTGTAAAATTAAAATTGTGAAATGCAATAAAAACAACTATTATTGTGAAGGAAAAACATTTTTTAGTCATTCTTCTCACATTAATACAATATATTACAATTGTTTATGAAACGACGAATAGCACAGTCCTTTACACAAATGAATTTGATACACTGGGCAGCCAAAAACAGTCTCTATGCCATATCCTCGTGGAGTTTTCAACTTGTTCCTTGAACAAACAAAAGACTTTACTCCGTCCTTGCATTCGCGCCAGTTTATGTCTGCTGCTACAGTTATGGCATTTCAATATTTTTAATAAACAAAAGTCACCGTTCTTGAGTAACTTCATTTACAGAATCTACAAAAAGATTAAGTTTGATTGGGCTCTTGCATAATAATAAACTACCTAGATGTAGATGAGGGATCAAAAATGGCATTTCACTATTCTCTTGATTCTGCTTCTCCATTCTTTGTCCTACCTGTGTTTTACAGTAAGGCTGCTGTAATTGCTCTTTTCAGCCAAGCACTCCCAGTCAGTGCTGCAAATTTTTGGTACTTGGTTTGTATTCTCTCTTTGATACCTTTTCTCTCAGTCAAGATACACGTGCAGCCTATTTCCAGGGCTGCCATTTGGATATGGAATAGGGTGTTGTATAGCTCTGGTTTGTTGACCTTGATCCAAGCAGTCGGCCATGAGTCGCTGCTGTATCTCATTCATTGCATCTTCAGACTTCATATTGATTGATATTAAGTACCATGTTCTACACAAGGGATTATGAATCAGGCATTCAAATAATAGTAAATTGAAGGCACTTGTTATCTGTTGATATGTTGAGTATTAGAATCTGCACGGGGGCTTTAAGATCGTGGCATTTCAACAATAATAAAACAGTTGTGAAAAATACAAACTTAAGTAGGTTGGTTTCTGGAGGAGTCCCTGAAATATGATGTCATTTAATCATCTCACTTTGTCCTTTTCTGCTGTAGTGGTACAACTGCCGTTTGCTTATTTTGGAATAGCCTGATGTTAAATAGTTCTTGTAGATTGTACTTTGGAACAATGAAATTGTCAGGCATAGCCCTACTTGGTCACCTTTTTATTACATGCATAGGTTGAAGAGTTGTCCTACTTTATCTGCCATAGTAAGGGGGCCTTGGACTACCATGGGTATATCATTTAATGTCATTGAAATAAACAGACAATGGCATAGAGAAACACTTCATTTTTCTACAATATTTGTAGTGTGTACCATCATCATCCTGATATTTTTGTGTCTTTGTGTAGGTTATCAAATGTGAACGCCCTGATGGAATACTGCTGACCTTTGGAGGTCAGACTGCCTTGAACTGTGGGGTGTCCCTTATGAACTCAGGTGTTCTTGACAAGTACAATGTCAAGGTCCTAGGCACACAGGTAGCATCCATTGAATGGACGGAGGACAGAAAAATATTTGCAGATAAAATGGCGGAGATCAATGAATTTGTAGCTCCAAGTGTTGCTGCGTATTCAGTAGATCAGGTAAGTTGTATTCTTGTCTGCATGCTCAAGGTAGTCTGGTAGCAGATACTCACCTGAGTTGAAAAAAATAGGTTCACTGTAACCTTCCAAGCATATTGATATAGGTCTTCAGAGTTCTTGAAAAGGACTATTTGTGTGACCTTCTGTAGTAGTTTACAGCTAGGCCGAGATACCTGCGCCTTTCGGCTTGACACATCCGATTTCAGCACATCATTTTTGGAACCGGGTTTAACTTCCCTCTTCGATCCCTAGTCTGTTAACCAGGCTGCATGGTTGCAGTCTGTTTCCAGGGCTGCCACTCAGAGGCAGAATAAGGTCTTGATCAGTTATGGGTCACTGACACTGATGCAAGTGCTATCAGCTTATCCACTGTTGCATCTTTAACTCTGTCGATATAAATTAAAGAGGGTTGCGCATGAGATTAACAAACCTGATCATGTAAAACTATTGCAAATAAACCTGTCACTTGAAGTGCTGGGATACAGGTCTCCTATAAAAGGACCAGCTGTAGTGGAAGCTCATGCTTCATTTGGAGCGACATGGTTACCAAAGATTATATATGTATATATATGATGAGCTGCAGTGGTCAGCGACCCATATCTGACTGCTAGCGTCAGGGCCAGCGAACCAGAGCTGCCAAGACCCTTCTACACCTCCAAGCGGTGATCCTGGATAATATGCTGCAACAGAGCAGACTGTCTAAGGAGAAGGGATCAAAGAGGGAATGCTAACCCGGTACTAAAAAAATGCTGAAAGTTGATTGTGTTGGACCAAAAGGTGCACATATCGCAGTCAAGCTGTAAAATATAACACGACTCCGTTCTCTGGACTACATTCTGCTTCTTAAGCCCTTTTCAGGGTTTATATATAAATATATATATATTCCTCTTCTACAATGTGTTGTTTTATTCTTATGGCTAGAGCTTCTACAATAATGGAGATATCAACACTGATTTTATGCTCCACATTGATAGTCATTTGCCAAAGCACAAATTCATCGCTGACAGAAATTATGGGATTTTTTTTAAAGGAGTGTCTTTATCTTTATTTCTACTACTTCTTTGTTGTTCGTCGTGCAATGAATGTTTTGTTTGTTAATTTGTGTTATAGTTGACAGCTGTATGCCGAAGAAGTAACACAGTGAATGAGCTGGCAGCAGCTACTGACTCACAGTTGGCTATTTAATCAGGGACAATCCCTATTCTCACTGTTCAACCTGTTTCCAGGTGTGCCTGATTATGGTCTTAGACAGCTCTGGTTTGCTGACCCTGACAAAAACAGCCAGCTATGACTTGTCCACTCATTTACTGCGTCTTTGTTTGGCCAAACCAAAATACTGATATTCAACTATTTTCATTTGTCTGTTCGCAGTTGTTCATTCGCTTGTATTATTTCGAGTGTAGAGGCTTTTTAAAAATAAAGTAAAATAAAAACTACATTCTACCTTGTGGCTGATAGGATTAGCTCACTCTATGCTCAGTTTTTCCTAGTCACTTACTGGAAGGATATAGCTTGTCTGGAAGGATATAGTTTGATTCTTCACCACTGTCCTTTTGTACCCTGGTAATATGGGCGCAGGTCCTTGATACAGACGTATTCAAGTCGAAATGGCAGTTGTTGTTTTCGAATGCCCACAATGAGTAGGTTACTCTTTTGTGTGCCATGAAAAGGACGTTAAGTGGCTGGTTGCAGTAGCTTTCCTCTCATCCCGAGTGTGCTGATGAAGGTAGACCGGGGTCCTCCATGTGGTTGTGATATGCTTGGCTTCATCTGCATGTCACTCAAGACTATTGGGATTACGTAGATCTCTCACCTCGTTAGCCAGGCAGGGCTACTAGGAAGCCGAGGTGAGGGTTTTTGCCAGTATCTTTTGCTTGACCCCGACTAACATGTCTGATCAGTATATGTTGCCTGACGTTAGTCTTCCTCCCATGAAATGGCAGTAAATGTATGTTAAGGTGTATGGCTGCTTTTTTTTGTACATGTTTTTCAGCACCTCTATGCATGTCATAGGTAAATAGAGTTGTGCATGGGGCTAGCAACCTCATCATATGTAAAACAGATTGTCACAGAAACCACCACTGTGAAAATAAAAATGTGCTTTGACGCAGGTTTTCTAAAGAAGGTAAACTGTACTAGTGACCCTATACTTCCCCATCCATTATTTTTTTTACTGCAACTGGTCATATAATATCTTGTTATATTTGTCGTGGCTCGCAGGCTGAACAGGCAGCGGAAAGACTTGGCTATCCAGTGCTGATTAGGGCTGCCTTTGCTCTGGGTGGATTAGGATCTGGCTTTGCTGATAATAAGGAGGAACTAATCACACTCGCAACAGCTGCATTTGCTCACACGTCACAGATTTTGGTTGATAAGTCACTGAAAGGCTGGAAGGAGGTGGAGTATGAGGTGGTCAGAGATGCTTACAACAACTGTATCACGGTTAGTACTGTTACATGAATCGAAGCTAACTGTTCGCTTGTTACACGATGGATATGCATTGTTATAACCATTTACACTATCCGCTATGGCTGTCGGCAAAAAGTAAAGGTAAGTAAAGAGACAACACTGAAAGGACAAGGAAAACCAAAGACTCAGTAGAGAGTTGCTACTCCCAGGTCAAGGTCGCATCAACCTACAGTCAGACTGAAATGCTTGTTACACGATGGATATGCATTGTTATAACCATTTACACTATCCGCTATGGCTGTCGGCAAAAAGTAAAGGTAAGTAAAGAGACAACACTGAAAGGAAAACCAAAGACTCAGTAGAGAGTTGCTACTCCCAGGTCAAGGTCGCATCAACCTACAGTCAGACTGAAATGCTTGTTACACGATGGATATGCATTGTTATAACCATTTACACTATCCGCTATGACTGTCGGCAAAAAGTAAAGGTAAGTAAAGAGACAACACTGAAAGGAAAAGGAAAACGAAAGACTCAGTAGAGAGTTGCTACTCCCAGGTCAAGGTCGCATCAACCTACAGTCAGACTGAAATGCTTGTTACACGATGGATATGCATTGTTATAACCATTTACACTATCCGCTATGGCTGTCGACAAAAAGTAAAGGTAAGTAAAGAGACAACACTGAAAGGAAAACCAAAAACTCAGTAGAGAGTTGCTACTCCCAGGTCAAGGTCGCATCAACCTACAGTCAGACTGAAATGCTTGTTACACGATGGATATGCATTGTTATAACCATTTACACTATCCGCTATGGCTGTCGGCAAAAAGTAAAGGTAAGTAAAGAGACAACACTGAAAGGAAAACCAAAAACTCAGTAGAGAGTTGCTACTCCCAGGTCAAGGTCGCATCAACCTACAGTCAGACTGAAATGCTTGTTACACGATGGATATGCATTGTTATAACCATTTACACTATCTGCTATGGCTGTCGACAAAAAGTAAAGGTAAGTAAAGAGACAACACTGAAAGGAAAACCAAAAACTCAGTAGAGAGTTGCTACTCCCAGGTCAAGATCGCATCAACCTAGTCAGACTGAAATGGGGTTACTATACTATACTATACTATACTATTCTATACTATGCTATGCTATGCTATGCCATACTATTACACATGTCGTTGTTCTGTGTCCATCGGGGTTAAGGCTCTTGCTCCTCTGCCTAATGTCATGTTGTGGTATTAGGACCAACGGAGGGCTGCTCAACCAAGGTTACCTTATTCTACCAGCCAATCAGCATACCAATACAACTCTGCGTTTGTCAGGGCGATACAATATACCCAAATTCTTCACAGTATCACTTGAGAAAGTCTTTAGAAAAGGAAGACATGGAGTATCAACATAAATGGAAAAATACTCAACCACCTAAGGCTTGCTGATAACATAATCATCCTCAGTCACAATGTCTAAGAAGCTGAGCAATGTCTAAACCAGCTCAGTGAAACAGTAGACCTTCAAATCAGTAGAAGGGGACGGTGTGGCCTAGTGGTTAAGTGGCACGGCTCACAACCCAAAAGGTGCTGGGTTCGATCCCTATCACAGCACCGGCCGTTACCCCGGGGAAGCAAACCCTTAGAAAATTCAGGAGGAAGCAGACCCTTACGTAAAATGCATGCTGAAGTCAGTTGCACTGGACCGACAGGTGCAAAATAAAAACCACAGTGCAACGCACACCCGCCTTGGAGAATAAAGAAATAAGACGAACGCAAAAAAAAAAAAAAAAAAAAAAAAAAATCAGCAGAAAGACGACCCAACACACACTAAACACTTATTTCCCAAATGGGGAACTGAGGCTAGGTAATTGTAACCTTTAAAAATGTGAATTTGCAGATTTATGTTTTAGCCAAGCAATTACAAAATTCCCCAAAAGAAATTGTGACGATTCCACCCAGGATTGCAGCAGGATGGTTCAGCTTCAATCGTATCAAACCCATAGTTTAACAGATGACATTATTTTTTCAGCACGTCACAATTTACTATGGTTACTGACGTTGAGAGCCGTAACCTTTTTATTTGTTGGTCAATAGATATGATTTTGTTGTGTCACTTCTTCCCTGACCTGGAAGTGAGTAAATTGCAAGCCTGCTGCCTTTTTTGGATGTAACCAATCTTCTTTGTTCATTCTCAGGAATTAAACCCTGATTCCCTGTTACAAACAAAGCAGTCATATCACGTACCGGGATCAAGACGCTGAGCAGCGCTTGAGCTGCAGTGGTCAGCGACCCATAGCTGACTGCTTGTGTCAGGGTCAGCGAACCATAGCTGCCAAGACCCTTCTACACCTCCACGCGGTGATCCTGGATAACAGGCTGCAGCAGGGCAGACTGGCTAAGGAGAAGGGATCGAAAAGGGAATGCTAACCCGGTACCCAAAAAATGCTTGCTGAAGTCGGATGTGTTGGACCGAAAGGTGCAAATATCGCAGTCAAGCTGTAAACTACGACACAACGCATTCCGTTCTCTAGACTACATTCTGCTACTTAAGCCCTATCATGGTTTGGTAGCGGGAGATTGAGAACGAACACAGAAGAAGAAGAAGAATATCACGTACCAGGGACACTTGATAGGGTAGCTAAAAGCCAAAATAATTGAATTCTTTGTACAGATTGTATTGGTGAACTCGCCCAGCATTCTTTGAGTAATAAACATTTTAATTCTGAGTGAATTTATATATTTAAATGTACTATTTCTTTCTCTGTTAGGTGTGCAACATGGAAAATGTGGACCCACTGGGCATTCATACTGGAGAAAGCATTGTTGTTGCTCCTAGCCAAACTCTGACGAATGCAGAGTACAACCTTCTCAGAACAACTGCTCTCAAGGTCATTCGGCACTTGGGTGTTGTTGGAGAATGCAACATCCAATATGCTCTCAACCCTCTTTCTCAGCAGGTCAGAGAATTGTTGTTTTATTGCTATTTAAAATTTATTGAGGAGAATGAAACTTTAGGGAGATGAGGGAGAATGAAACTTCAGGGAGATGAGGGAGAATGAAACATCAGAAAGATGAGGGAGTGAAACTTCAGGGAGATGGGAGAGAATGAAACTTCAGGGAGATGGGGGAAAATGAAACTTCAGGAAGATGGGGGAGAATGAAACTTCAGGGAGATGAGGGAGAATGAAACTTCAGGGAAGTGAGTGAGAATGAAACTTTAGGGAGGTGAGGAAGAATGAAACTTCAGGCAGATGAGGGAGAATGAAACTTCAGGGAGATGAGGGAGAAGGAATACAAAGGAAATGTGAATCTTAATTGTCATGTTTTCATGGTACCTTTTACAATCTGCATATGGGGAACTGAGACACTAGACCGGTCAGACACAACATACTGACATCAGGTCAGACACAACATACTGACCTCAGATCATACACAACATACTGACCTCAGGTCATGCACAAGATACTGACATCAGGTCAGACACAACATACTGACCTCAGGTCGTGCACAATATGCTTTCTAAGACCACAATCTCTCATCTATGTAGCGTTAACAGAAACAGGCTGTTCTCAAGGTGTCACAAAGATGAAGTCAAGCATTAGATAACAGCGTAGAGGACATATCCAATTTCATCTGCGCTTTTGGTTTATAAGGAAAGCTGCTACAACCAGCCACTTTATGCCCTTTTCAGGGCGCACAAAACCGTAAACCTACTCATAATGGGCATTAACCCTACCAGACCTAAGGCCCTCAACCCAACTGTCCCCCATTCCTGGGTGCCAGCGCTTTAACCCTACCAGACCTAAGGCCCTGAACCCAACTGTCCCCCATTCCTGGGTTCCAGAGCATTAAAGAGAAAAAACCGTGATATCGAAAAATGTTAGTTACATGCCAACAAGTGGTTAGAATAAGATGTAACTTGGAGACATTGTAGAAAATAGGATTAGCTTTCATCTAGCGTCAATATTCCACATTTGTGTGCCAATCCACCCAGCAAAAGGCAAAGAATCTGTCTCGAGTCATAAAACATTTCGAAATCCGATAGTAAACCCAACAAAGAGCCCTCATTTGTCCAATAATCCTGATAGCTGGGCTTTATACATGAGTATTCCATATAGATCCTCAGTCCAAGAAAAGCCTTCATCTCATCACTCGAGCTCTCACTGTCTGTTTCACTTGAACAGAGTCTGAATCAACCAAATTATTGATCACCTGTTGGGCTGTCATAAGCCTAGACTTAACTTTGCTTTCCTGTTGAAGTGCTTGGTTCATCAGCCGTTCGTTTCATTGTAAATTTTCAGAATTTGTTCACGTTAAACCCCACAAAATCAATTCTAACATGGAGGCAGCCATTTGCAATGACTAATCACGACGATTGACAACGATTGGTTGGTTATTTTTAGATTCTGACGCATTTTATGACGTACTATCCAAAGTACCGAAAATTAGGTACAGCGGTTTAGCGGCAGTTAAGGAAATTACCGAAAAATGGGTACAGCGGTCTGGTAGGGATAAACAACAATCAGCGTACATAGACATTCAGAAGTCAGATTCCTTTTTGCTTTTTTTTTTCCAGTCTCAGACTTCTGATCCATGTGAGGATTATATTTACTTTTCTCATACTGTATCATATTTGGGGTATGGTCTTTCTAAAGCTTCCCTCCAGACTTAGAAGACTACACCACACTGTATGAATTTTGTGTGAAGTGTTCACTGAGGAGTCTTCTACCCTAGTGAAGTTAGCAGCATGAGGCTGGTAACACATGGGCTCCTACTTGATCCAAACAATTTTTTTGTTTTATAAGTAGTGGAGTATTGTTCTGTGTATGTGTGCATGCAAATTATACATATTTTGAACAGTAATATGTTGTGCTAGGCTGATAGGCAATATTATAGGTCCAAACACTTCTATGATGTTGAAATTGTGCCACATTGTGGGATGTCACAACAATATTATAGGTCCAAACACTTCTATGATGTTGAAATTGTGCCACATTGTGGGATGTCACAACAATATTATAGGTCCAAACACTTCTATGATGTTGAAATTGTGCCACATTGTGGGATGTCACAACAATATTATAGGTCCAAACACTTCTATGATGTTGAAATTGTGCCACATTGTGGGATGTCACAACAATATTATAGGTCCAAACACGTCTATGATGTTGAAATTGTGCCACATTGTGGGATGTCACAACAATATTATAGGTCCAAACACTTCTATGATGTTGAAATTGTGCCACATTGTGGGATGTCACAACAATATTATAGGTCCAAACACGTCTATGATGTTGAAATTGTGCCACATTGTGGGATGTCACAACAATATTATAGGTCCAAACACTTCTATGATGTTGAAATTGTGCCACATTGTGGGATGTTACAACTTCCAGCCAGTGGCACTGTCTAGTGAGTATTTCCCATGTTTTTCTGTTGATGGTTTATTATTCTTTACTTGCGTTTTGGACGACTCACATCATGGGATTACTCACGACACCAGGGTACAACCCTGCGACATCATGGGACGACTCATGACACCATGGGATATTGCTGATGTTGCCTTGGTTTATGAGATGGTATACTTGAGAAACAACAGAAGAATGTAACACCCCTATATGATCGTGCCATGACATTTTAGTAGAGAAATGTCTGGAGAGAGTTAAAGAGAAACAACTTCAGACATCTCCACCATGACAATACACCAGGTTTTACACACCACTGCTCGTCCTGGAGTTTTTGGCATAAATGAAAAGTGTGATTCCCTTCTCACCTGACCTGGCTCCAGCAGACATCTTGTATATTTCCCAAACTGAAATTCAGCTTACACCAAAACTGCTTACCAGGATTACTTCCAGAAGTGGAAACTGCAGTGGTAGCGATGTATTAATGGATGAGAGGAGTATTTAGAAGACTGACTAGGTTCCACAAAGTCAAAAAAAGTTGTACAAAAAATGTTCTGGAACATTTTGAACATGCTTTGTATTATGTTTACAAGTGAAATCAAACGAAACTGTTATATAAAAAATGTTTTCTGGTAACATTTTGAGCATGCTTTGTATTATATCTAAAAGTAAAATAAAACATTTCATACCTGTTTTAACATTTACAGTATTACATCATTGAAGTCAATGCACGTCTGTCAAGATCATCTGCCCTTGCTAGCAAGGCTACAGGCTACCCACTAGCTTATGTAGCTGCTAAACTAGCCTTAGGACACCCCCTACCATTGCTGAAAAACTCTGTCACTGGATCAACTACTGCCTGCTTTGAGCCCAGCCTGGATTACTGTGTGGTCAAGATTCCCAGATGGGACCTGAGAAAGTTCTCAAGGGTTTCTACAAAAGTAAGTAATGTGTGAAGGTTTTTAACCTTTAGCACTCCATTGTGAAGTGCTAGCCGACCTACTCGGCCTTCAAAAACGGTGTGCGGAAAAACATTTTTTGTTGTTGAACGGAGTCACTCCCGACAGCCATTTTTTACTGCTGAATATTCCTCCATATATACAATATAATTTTGCCGGTTAAAGTATTGTATGTTCGATTACAAATGGCGTTTGAACAGTTATATTTTGTATACGCCGTTTGGAGCAAGCCGACTTTTTGCGAAAGGGTAAGTAGGTTGTTGGGAAATATCTTTATCGAGTAGATCTGTTTATTTTGTTTGTTTAACCTTTAGCACGCCAGCAGTTTTTTGAAAAAATTGGACCTAATTAATTTTCTTAATTTCTCGCTTTGGTAGTCGTCTTAGAAAATTTGTAATTTTTATGTTTGTTTGTCAATAAATATGATTTTCTGGCGTGTAGACACACAATAGCATAACGAACATGTTGGTGTTGTTGTTGTGTGTTTGTTAGTTTTTTAGATTAAATACAATGTAGAAAATTTTTGAAAATCTGGGAAAAATTTGGACTCGACCACTAGGCCTAGTCGCTTCGATAGAAAACCACGGAAACCACAACAACGTATCGATACTGTGTTTACAATATCGACACAACTGTTAGTTTCCAATTCAAACGTAGTTCTTTCATTTAAACAAACAAAATAAACAGATCTACTCGATAAAGATCTTTCCCAACAACCTACTTTCCCTTTTGCAAAAAGTCGGCTTGCTCCAAACGGCGTATACAAAATTAAAACTGTTCAAAAGCCATTTGTAATCGAACATACGATACTTTAACCGGCAAAATATTGTGTATATATGGAGGGCGTATTCAGCAGTAAAAAATGGCTGTCGGGAGTGACTCCGTTAAAAAAAATAAAAAAATCCCGTACACCGTTTTTGTAGGCCGAGTTGGTTAGAAGGGATCGGACATAGCGTGCGTAAGGTTAAATGAAAGAACTGCGTTTGAATTGGAAACTAACAGTTGTGTAGATATTGTAAATACAGTATGGATACGTTGTTGTGGTTTCCATGGTTTTCTATCGGAGCGACTAGGCCTAGTGGTTGAGTCCAAATTTTTTCCAGAAATTTGTATAACTTCATCTGTTTGTAACTCAGAAACTAACAAACACACAACAAAAACAATAACACCCATAAGTTCTTTATTCAATTGTTTTTGTACACACAAGAAGAAATCATATTTATTGACAAACAAAAGTTACAAATTTTGAAAGTGGACGATCAGAGTGAGAAATAAATGTAATTTAATTCGTGAAAAAATGACGTCATGGCGTGCTAAAGGATAAGCTTCTTATTCTGATTCTTGAGCACAATGGGTTCATTTCTCTGTATCTTTATATAGTATATGTTCGTGCTCCTGGAAACAGGTTGTGTCATAATAGCTTGGCTAACGAGTTGGGGATTGACACTGTAATTACCATAATGGTGAGCTTACTGAGGAGCCTTGCATTGCACTACAGCTACGTCGACCATCTTTCACCTTCTCAAGTATGTCTTGTAAGATGTAAGAAGAGTCATTGAAACCTGCTACCAATGAAACGTCAACAGTCTGGATATCGACATGATCCACGTAGTAGTGAGCGGATATGAATAAAATTTTAGCACAACAGTCCACCTTCATCAGTATGCTCAAGAGAACACATTCATTTTCATTTAATTTTGCTGCATGTGTAGCATAGTGCCACTACTAACAATGTTTTTATATGTTGAAATTGCTAGTTCCATGAACAACTTTCTTCAGTCAAATTTTACAACATGCGTGGAAGGTTACAGTTGATTATTATTTTTACCCTCGTCCACCACCTCCACGGGTTTGAGAATCTCCTACCCTAGAGAGGTTAGCTTGCACTGTTAGTTGCTCTGAGTGGGACAGAAGCACATTGAGAAATCTCTGGTCCACAAATAGTTAGGAAGCTGGGTCTCTTGAGTAAATAAATACAGGTTCAAAACCTTAGCAAGGCCTACGTTTTACTTGTATATTGAAGGTAAAGTACAATTCTAGTCTGTACACGCTATGTGATGACTGCAGGGACGAATCACCGTTATTCCTAATTTCTTTAACCTTTAGCACACCCTGGGCCAGAGTCTCTAGACCAACTCGGCCTACAAAATCGGAATTTAAAAAAATATTTTTTTTTTGCACCAAGACCCTACATATTGCCATTTAAAAAACTGCTGAATACGTTACACACAATATTTTGCCGGTAACAGTATCGAATGTTAGATTACAAATGGATTTTGAACAATTTTTCTTCTTAGGGACCGTTTGGAGCAAGCCGACTTTGCTAAAGGTGAAGTAGGTTGTTGGGAAAGATTTTTATCGAGTAGATCTGTTTATTTTGTTTGTTTAGATGTAATAACTATGTTTGAATTTGAAACTAACAGTTGTGTCGATATTGTAAACACAGTATCGATACGTTGTTGTGGTTTCCACGGATTTCTATTGGAGCGACTAGGCCTAGTGGTCGAGTCCACATTTTTTTGGGTTTTCCATAAATTTTCACCTTTATCTTTCTGAATTCATAAACTAACAAACACAATAAAAACAATAACACCCACAAGTTCTTTATTAAATTGTGTCTCTACACACAACAAAATCATATTTATTGACAAACAAACAGAAGAGTTACAAGCTTTAGAAGTCATAGCGAAATATAAAGTTGCAAAAAATTTTGCAAAAGAAATTTAGTGTGCTAATAGTTAAAACCTTGGTGGACCCCAACTACATGAATAAGTGATTCAATGATAGAGAACAGAAATAGTATGCTAATGATGTTTAGTAATTTAAAATCTTTCTCTATTGTCCATTTAGGTAAACTCTTTTTCTATTGTCCATTTAGGTAAACTCTTCTCCCACCCCTTGGATGTAGAGGACCATTATTTAATATATATATGCAATTAATATATATGCAAATAGGTGATTGGCTTGTTGTGTCTTCACATTATGGAGAGTCTGCCTCGTTTTGATCTTTATGCTGGCCACTATTGAGTAGGAATTTTGTTACCTTTAGAGTTTTTGCTTAGACAGCAGCTAATGACCTGATCTTTGCTGTTTTCAACTGCCAAGTGTTATATTATTTGCATAGCTTCTTCTACACAGGACCTCCCAGTTTATCGCTTGTCTCTGAAAGAACTAGTCCCTTGACAGATAAGAGCCCATTCATAATTTAGTGCGGCAATTTTATGTCCTTATCAGCTTAGATAAAACCATCCATTAATGTGATCCTGGGTTTTTCTCACTATTTCTTCTTTCTTTGATTTTTGACATTCTGCATTAAAAGTACATTTCCATAGCAGAGTGGTGACAGTGTTTGTTTCTCATGACAAATGTACTGGTATGCTCCATGGGGACGATATGCTCCAGTCATCATTCAATCAATCACTCAGTAACCCCCATATGATGTTAGACCTTCAGCAAATAACAATTTTCAGATCATTGTGTTCATCCCTTCCAACTCAACCCATGGCCTCCCAGTGCCTCAATTTAAATAAAGTTTGCACCTTTTCATTGTATGTCATAAAATAACCATAACCGGACATTTTGCAGGAACCAATTACTTTCATTCTTCAAAATGCTCCAGTCATCCCAACTAAATTGGTACCTGGTTTACTGTTAGGAAATACAAGGCAACCCCTACCTCACAAAAGGTTGAGTGAGACCTAATGAAATGAAGTCCCTGATGACAGTCTCTGCTATTGTACTACCTTTACCTTGTTACATGCAAATATTCTGTTGTATATTATTCTTGAATACAATCCTGTCGTAGCCCGCACAAATAAATTGTATAGTTAATCGTCCATTGATGTTTAATTAGTCGCTATGGTAGTCGTCTTTCAAAATTTGTAACTTTTATGTTTGTTTGTCAATAAATATGATTTTCTGGCGTGTAGATGATACACAATAGAATAACGAACACGTGGGTGTTATTGTTTTTGTTGTGTGTTTGTTAGTTTTTGAGATTCAAAAAGACGAAGTTGAAAATTTATGAAAATCTCTGGAAAAATTTGGGCTCGACCACTAGGCCTAGTCGCTTCGATAGAAAACCATGGAAACAACAACAACGTATCGATACTGTGTTTACAATATCGCCACAACTGTTAGTTTCAATTCAAACGTAGTTCTTTCATTTAAACTAACAAAATAAACAAATCTACGCGATAAAAATCTTTCCCAACAACCTACTTCCCCTTTCGCAAAAAAACGGCTTGCTCCAAACGGCGTATACAAAATTAAAACTGTTCAAAAGCCATTTGTAATCGAACATACGATACTTTAACCAGCAAAATATAATCTATATATGGAGGACGTATTCAGCAGTAAAAAATGGCTGTCGGGAGTGACTTCGTTTTTCCGCACACCGTTTTTTGTAGGCCTAGTCGGGTGGTTTTCTTCTAACATTGGCGTGCTGAAGGTTAAAGTAGTTTATTTTTGTTGCCTCACATTGTTGCGAGCAGAAAAATACCAACAAACGAGAAATAATTAAAAAAAATGAAAGGACGGAATTGATTTTACAACTATATTTCATACAATTTCAGATTGGCAGCTCAATGAAAAGTATTGGAGAAGTTATGGCCATTGGGAGAAACTTTGAAGAAGCATTTCAAAAAGCTCTTCGGATGGTGGATGAGACAGTCAAAGGGTTTGATCCGAGCACTCATAAAGTTTGCGAAAAGGTTTGATGTTTACAAGATTTTATGTTGGAACTTTGAATTGGTTGAATGAACAGACAGTGTGCTGAACTAGAAGTTGGTTGGATGAAACTCAATCAAGTGGTAGCATGTCATGTCGCTAATTTGCGTGAAACTCTTAAAAAATGACGTCATAAAAAAATGTATGTAAGTTGGATGTACGTAAATTGGAGTATGCCTGTAGTTGGTTAGATGGTAGAAGTATCATATGTCCTTTTTTACTCCAGTATGGAGGCTACCAATCTTTTTGTTCTCCTTGCAGACATCCTGCGTTACAGATAGGCCGCATCAATGTCTGTGCCTAAGCATTTATGTAGAGGTGGTTCTGTTACACATAATGTGTCTGCCTTGGGCAATGACCCTACAGCCACCATTTGTGTCATCTAAAGCCTATTTTCTGGGATCGTCATGGGGAATGTAAATGATATTTCTCATAGGGCTTGGCTTCGTTCGTTCTCAATCTTCGCTACCAAACCCTGAAAGGGCTTAAGTAGCAGAATGTAGTCCAGAGAACGGAATGCGTTGTGTTGTAGTTTACAGCTTGACTGCCATATTTGCATCTTTCGGTCCAACACATCCGACTTAGCAAGATATTTCTCATATAATATGAATGTCCATGTTGTATGCCTTTTAGCAAAGTTGTAATCTCTTTCAGGAGTTGCAGCACCCAACAGATAAGAGGATTTTTGTGCTGGCCGCTGCTCTGAAAGCCGACTTACCAATTGATCGTCTGTATGAACTGACCCGCATTGACTGCTGGTTCTTGGAGAAATTCAAGAACATCATCAACAAATACTCAGAGCTGGAAGTCTACAAGGGCAAGGTAAGTTGAAATGGTCTTTTCAGTTTGTTTATATATTTATAAGGAGTGGGTTTATTTATTTATATTTTCTGGTCTTCTGACCCAGAGTCATTGAACATTGACCTGTCTGTTAAAGCTTTTGTGATATAAAGTTTCTACAGGATGGAATATCCAGACCTATACCAGATTCTTCTTATCTCATCTTACAACAGGCTGTCCATGTTACTTTGTAACTTAACGTCTTTATACTGGTTTAGAAGAGACTACAGAGTCTGTATACAACCAGTTTCTTGGAAGTGGTTTAAGTGATGTGTGAGTCCATCTTAATAGACTCAAACATTAGAGCTTGAACTTAATGACTTAAGAGCAGTACTCTGTCAACTATGCCAGCAGTCCGCACCAAAAAGGGTAGTGGTACAGTGGGTTCCATCCCACTGCAACATCCAAGGCAACGAGGAGGCAGACAGACTGGCAAAAGAAGGTGCAAAACTACCACAACCAGATACTAGTATGACATACGAAGAGTCAAAATGGCTTATTAGAGCTAGATACATGACCAAATGGGAAACCGAACACACTGGCTACACAAAAATCGATGCCTATTACCAGTTGAACAGAAGAGAGCAGGTCGTGGTCTACAGACTTCGCACTGGCCACAACAGACTGAGGTACCACCTATTCAACAAATTGAACTGACGAATGCCCGTGTGGTACCAGGAAAATGACCGCTGAGCATTTGCTGCAAAACTGCCCGACATACGAGGATCAGAGAGAGCTGATGTGGCCATCACCAGTGGCAACACTAGACAAGCTCTATGGCAGTGTCGACATCCTCAGGATGACTGCTGCCTTTTTCGAAAAAATAATGGTTACTGTCTGACTACGTATGATGAAGAAGAAGAAGAAGAAACACTAGAGCTCAGTAGACCCGCAGCCAGTTAGGCGACATCTATAGCTGCTCTTAACAAACCACCTGGGAAAGGTACAAATACAATTTTTTGAAATTTGCCGTTAAGCCTACTCTTTTTTATTTCAAACTGCCAAGGAATTTTTAACGTGCTTGACACTGAATACAGGAGGCCAATCTCACGACCCAGAGGTCAGGGGAATATTTACCAGAATATCCATGTGAAAAAAAATCCTGTTTTCACTGTGGTTCGAACACGCAACCTCCTGCACCCGAGACAGACACCTTATCTCGAGACCACTGACTTACAGTGTTACTATTCTTTGCAAGTAACACTCTGGTCTATTATGGGTTTATGAATTATAAGTTGTCATTATATTTTGATATTTTATTTAACATTTAGAAATACGTAACGAATAGATCAGAAGGTAATGAACCAGAATTTAAATGTGCACAGTTTTTCTGAAGTTGAATTTCATCATTCAAATAGGCACACAAGGTTCCAAGGGAGCTCATGCTCTCAGCCAAGCAACTCGGTTACAGTGACCAGCAAATTGCTCAAGTTGTTCACAGGTAGATTTGTTGTTATTATAGATCCAGCAATGTTAGGGCCATGGTCCTTTATCTTACCATTTGCCTCAGTGCTATGGTTGTTAGTTGAAATATTAAAACAAATAATGTATTGCTGTTATTCTGTTTGTTTTCACATAAAGGCTTGTTTTCACATAAAGGCTTGTTTTCACATAAAGGCTTGTTTTCACATAAAGGCTTGTTTTCACATAAAGGCTTGTTTTCACATAAAGGCTTGTTTTCACATAAAGGCATGTTTTCACATAAAGGCTTGTTTTCACATAAAGGCTTGTTTTCACATAAAGGCTTGTTTTCACATAAAGGCTTGTTTTCACACAAAGGCTTGTTTTCACACAAAGGCTTGTTTTCACATAAAGGCTTGTTTTCACATAAAGGCTTGTTTTCACATAAAGGCTTGTTTTCACATAAAGGCTTGTTTTCACATAAAGGCTTGTTTTCACATAAAGGCTTGTTTTCACATAAAGGCTTGTTTTCACATAAAGGCTTGTTTTCACATAAAGGCTTGTTTTCATATAAAGGCATGTTTTCACATAAAGGCTTGTTTTCACATAAAGGCTTGTTTTCACATAAAGGCTTGTTTTCACACAAAGGCTTGTTTTCACATAAAGGCTTGTTTTCACATAAAGGCTTGTTTTCACATAAAGGCTTGTTTTCACATAAAGGCTTGTTTTCACATAAAGGCTTGTTTTCACATAAAGGCTTGTTTTCATATAAAGGCTTGTTTTCACATAAAGGCTTGTTTTCACATAAAGGCTTGTTTTCACATAAAGGCTTGTTTTCACACAAAGGCTTGTTTTCACACAAAGGCTTGTTTTCACATAAAGGCTTGTTTTCACATAAAGGCTTGTTTTCACATAAAGGCTTGTTTTCACATAAAGGCTTGTTTTCACATAAAGGCTTGTTTTCACATAAAGGCTTGTTTTCACATAAAGGCTTGTTTTCACATAAAGAACAGAGGACGAAGATGCCATGAATGAAATGGCAGATATCATGGACTCACAGCTGAATGCTTGTGTTAGGGTCCGGGAACTAGACCTGTGAAAGATCTTATTCCGTCAACAAAGTAGTGGCCCTAGAAGCAGGCTGCAACCATGCTGCCTGGTTGAGAGAAAAGGGATTACAGAGGGAGGGCAAACTCTGACCCAAAAATGTGCTGTGCTGAAAACAGTTGTGTTAACAGTACACTCAAAAGTACGGGGAGCTTAGAACATCTGATGGTGTAAACATCAAATATGTCATCAGGATCAAGATGCTTAGCAGTTCATGAGCTGCAGCAATGAGGAGTCATAGCTGACTACTAGCGTCAGGGCCAACGAACCAGAGCTGCCAAGATCCTTCTACACCTCCACGCGGTGATCATGGATAACAGGTTACAATAGAGCAGACTGACTAAGGAGAAAGGATTGAAGAGGGAAGGCTAACCTGGTATCCAAAAATACCTGCTGACATCAGACTGAAAGGTGCAAATATCTCAGTCTTGCTGTAAACTACGACAACGCATTCCGTTCTCTGGATAGCATTCTACTACTTGCTAAGTCCTTTTAAGGGTCTAGTAGCGGGAATTTGAGAACGAACAAAAAAGAATAAAAGAAAGTTAATGTTAATGCATTAATACATCGTCATCATAATCTGATATTATCTTTATGGGAAACGTGTTTAATAACAAAAGTTGTGAACTCTAAATTTACAGCACAGAACTTGCAATTCGAAAGATCCGTCTGGACAACAACATCACGCCGTGGGTTCGACAGATAGACACTGTTGCAGCTGAGTGGCCAGCCAGCACTAACTACTTGTACTTGACCTACAGTGCAATAGAACACGATGTGCAGTTTCCAGGCAAACATGTCATGGTTTTGGGATCTGGTGTGTACAGGATTGGGAGCAGTGTTGAGTTTGATTGGTGTGCTGTCAACTGCATACGAACTCTACGAGAGGTATGTTACTATCTGTAATCTGTCAGTAATTCTAGTATTCAATGAAACAGATTTTGTGCCTCATGTCAGATAGCCAAAAGCTGATGAAATACTGAAACAGTATTTTTCCCTTGATTGCCATGTTGAAAAAAAAGCTAGGAGATCAGATCAGGAGACCTTTAGGGCCCCAAATTATAAAAGTACGGAAGTTCCCGCAGCCACTGAATTATTTTTCAGCACGTCACGTTTTTCTAGGTTGTTCACTTTGAAAATCTGTATTTCTTTTGTTTGTTGTTGTATAAATATGATTTTTGTGTGTGTAGAGACATAAATGAATAAAGAACTACTTGGTGTTATTGCTTTTGATGTGTGTGTGTTAGTGTATGAGATACAAGAAAATGAATGTGAAAATTAAAAAATCCCGCAACATTTCGATTTTGCCCATTTCACAGGGAATCAGGACCATCGGAATGTGAAAATCGTCACAGAACGCGATAGTTTTTCTTACAAGATCGTCAAATCTGCTATTTTCCCTTACAAATGTAGTTAATACTGCTAAATAAACAAATTAAACAGGCCGAGCTCACAAAAATATGTCGCAACAACTTACCTTTATCACCCGCAATAATGGAATAATCCGCAAGTTGTCCCGAAAACGCAAACACGTCGTTTCAAAATCACTTTCAAAGTCATTTTATGGCCATTTTGGTTGTTTACAACGGCAATGACGGCATTCCTATATATAGATTCAAAATGGCCGAATTTCAACCAGTGTTAACACACGGCAATGCTCTAGAATACTTTTTTGATGACGATCGGCAAATTTTCTAATCGCGTGTCCATTTAGGGGGACTTGGAGCATTTTTACTTGTCCACCTATGCGGACATTAGTGCCTTAAAGGTTAAGTGGCAAATCAAAACAGTTAACCCCACACACATGTTTACTACCTGTAGAAAACGCTTCCAAGAACTGAAAGAAAACATTCCCGGTATTGAGAAGAAAGAGGAATCATAGCTATACAATGTTAACCTAAGCAACAGCTGGGCCCATAAATATATTTTTATGGATGGAAATTGGATGGATCGATCAGCAACAAAGAATGTTGATGGAAGAATCTTTCTGAGCACTAAAAATAACAGTGTACAAAGACAGTGACGGAAACTAAGAACATTTTAAAGTAGTCTTCACATCCGCCATGCTTTTTCTTGTTAACGTCTACACGTGGAGTCCAGCTCTCTGGATAAAGCTTGCCGTATAGAGTTCTTCAGATCTTCCAAACAGCTGCGTGTGGATATTAGTCTCTGTGGGTCAGTGCCCAGTACGCAATTGGCTAAGCATATGTCTTGCAGGATATGTTCGGATGTCTGTGCTGCCTGCCCGCACATACACATTGGCGATGGAGCCAATTTTAGCCTGTGTAAATGGCTCTTCTTCTTCTTCGTTCGTTCTCAATCTCCCACTACTAAACCCTGAAAGGGTAAGTAGCCGAATGTAGTCCAGAGAACGGTATGCGTTGTGTCGTAGTTTACAGCTTGGCTGCGATATTTGCATCTTTCGGTCCAACACATCCGACTTCAGCAAGCATTTTTTGAGTACCGGGTTAGCATTCCCTCTTCGATCCCTTCTCCTTAGCCAGTCTGCCCTGCTGCAGCCTGTTATCCAGGATCACCGCGTGGAGGTGTAGAAGGGTCTTGGCAGCTATGGGTCGCTGGCCCTGACCCACTGCAGCTCATGCGCTGCTCAGCATCTTGATCCCAAATGGCTATTCAATCTGTTATGTCCCATTCTCAAATGGAACAGGATCACTTGTTCTGCTCGATCAAGACATTGATAGTCTTTCGTTTGGTCAACTTTCCTTATTGGTTATGTAAGTGTCTTCTTTTCTTGGAAGGTGGTTGTTTGTTCGTTTCTTGTTTTACTTCCTCCTTTGCCAACCTGTCTGCTGTCTCATTTCCTGGTATGCCACAGTGTGATGGTATCCACTGTAGCACTATACTTTTTAGTTCGCCCAAGGCTTTCTTAAGCTCTGGGAGTTTATAATTTTTGAGGGCTTGCAGAACTGACATTACATCTGTAAGGAATATAATCTGCTGACAGAACTGACATTACATCTGTAAGGAATACAACCTGCTGACATTACATCTGTAAAGAATACAACCTGCTGACATTACATCTGTAAGGAATACAACCTGCTGACATTACATCTGTAAGGAATACAACCTGCTGACATTACATCTGTAAGGAATACAACATGCTGACATTACATCTGTAAGGAATACAACCTGCTGACATTACATCTGTAAGGAATACAACCTGCTGACATCACATCTGTAAGGAATACAACCTGCTGACATTACATCTGTAAGGAATACAACCTGCTGACATTGGCTTGTGTTGATAATCATTTCTGCAACAATAATTAGTGCCTGTACTTCGGCCGAGTAGTTTGAACAGAATTTTCTAGTGGATGAACTAGTGGTTTCATTTTCTTTATCTGAGTAGACAACATAGATTCCCGCAACTCCATTTTTCACTGCTCTTATTGTTGATCATCAGTATATACCTGGATACATTCTTCTCTGGGGTACAGTTCACCGATTAAGTAACAATTAAAAAAATTCAGAATCTCCTCAATTCACTGCAATGTGCTGAGTGTTCTTGGTGTTTGGCCAATAACTTTTACCTTTCCCTTTGTATCTTGATTTCACTGAACAGGATATTGACCACCAGTACCTTCAGCCATGGGGGGTGCGGGTCACACATTCGCCTCTACCTCAACAAGATGGAGACACGAGAGAGGATACAAAATACACAGGTCAATGTCGCCGAAGACTAAGGTGTCGGACCAAAAGGTGCAAATATCGCAGTCAAGCTGTTCTCAGGACTACCTTCTACTACTTAGTAAGCCCTTTTAAGGGCTTGGTAGCGGGAGATTAACCTTAAGCACGCCCTTGTCCGATCCCTTCTAACCAGCTCGGCCTGCAAAAACGGTGTGCGGAAAATTTTTTTTTTTTTGTGAACGGAGTCACTCCTGACAGCCATTTTTTACTGCTGACTACGCCCTCCATATATACACGATATTTTGCCTGTTAAAGTATCGTGTGTTCGATTACAAATGGCTGTTGAACAGTTTTAATTTTGTATACGCCGTTTGGAGCAAGCCGACTTTTTGCGAAAGGGGAAGTAGGTTGTTGAGAAAGATTTTTATCGCGTAGATCTGTTGATTTTGTTTGTTTAAATGAAAGAACTACGTTTGAATTGGAAACTAACAGTTGTGGCGATATTGTAAACACAGTATCGATACGTTGTTGTGGTTTCCATGGTTTTCTATCGAAGCGACTAGGCCTAGTGGTCGAGTCCAAATTTTTCCCGAGATTTTCATAAATTTTCAACTTCATCTTTTTAAATCTCAAAAACTAACAAACATACAACAAAAACAATAACACCCACATGTTCGTTATGCTATTGTGTATCTACACACCAGAAAATCATATTTATTGACAAACAAACATAAAAGTTACAAATTTTGAAAGACGACTACCACAGCGACTAATTAAGAAAATTAATTAGGTCAAATTTTTTTCAAAAATAATGTGGAGTGCGTAAGGTTAAGAACGAACGCAGAGAAGAAGAAGACAGGTCAACAATAGCATAGTAAATACACACAGATGCCTCTGAGGCACTGAAAAAATGTGTCTAACATACGTGTAACTTAAAGCACATATGGCCATCACTAGTACCGTTCATACTTATGCTCTATAGAAATAACTTGAAACTGGCCACTGCTATCGTTAAATATATTTAAGTGGCTGATGGACCAAGGGTGTTTTTCAAGTCTGAAGAAGGAAGAAATTCTTTTGCTCTCAGAAATAAAGACTTCGACCACTCTACCAATGCGGTACTCCAATTGTAATTTGAGCGAACTATAAATGACGAAGACCCTATTCCGTATGGCGGCCCTGGAAACAGGCTGCACTTGTCACTAGTGTAGTCTGACCAAAGGATAGGGATCACAGTGGGAATGCAAACCTGATACTAGAATAGGCTAGCTGAAATTGGATGTATCAGGCCGAAGGGCGCAGATATCGCAATCTTGCGAAGAACGACAATAATAATTGGCCATGTGCTTATTTTTATTGTACCCATATGTATAATGTGAGTTACTCGAATGTTGTTACATGTAAGTGATACACAGAGTATGAGAATTGCTTTTCCCTGACTTCCACAGATGGGGCACAAGACTATTATGGTGAACTACAACCCTGAGACGGTCAGCACAGATTATGATATGTGTGATAGACTCTACTTTGATGAGATCTCCTTCGAGGTAGGCATGTTCTTCGAAGGCAGTTTGTGTTTTCCAAGCAAAACTATTCTAATGTATAAATGTTAAACCAGATTCTAGAGGACGGCGTGGTTAAGTGGCACGGCTCACAATCCGAAGGTGCTGGGTTCGATCCCCATCACAGCACCGGCCGTTATCCCGGGGAAGCAAACCCTTAAAAAATGCAGGAGGAAGCATACCCTTACATAAAATGCATGCTAAAGTCGGATGCACTGGGCCGACAGGTGCAAAATAAAAACCACAGTGCAACGCAGACCACCTTGGAAATTAGAAAAATAAGGCGAACGCAAAAAAAAAAAAAAAAAAAAAAAACCACCAGATTCTGCTAGCACTCATTAGTAGTTAGCAAGTATGAGGGCAAGTCAGCAAATAGGTCAGAAATGGATTTTTAAAAGAAAAATTAAATACATAAATGAGATACGAACTTGCAAAACCATTTATTACTGCACTTACATTGCCCCTTATTTCTCAACATAATTTTGACACTTTTGACATCGCTTTATCTGTGCAAGGACAGACCCACTTGGTTCATCTTGTATTTGTCTGTTGTCTGGATACCCACCAGAAGCACACTTTCCAGAGCTTCAATCGATCATGCATTGTGCTGTAGACTAAACCATGTGAACACATTATTGCAGTTGCTACACACTTTTTCCGTTAAAGGCCTGTCAGTTCGAATCATCTCCCCCATCCACCACACAGATGCCTCTTTTTCCAATCTGAACATTGGGCTCCATCAACAAATCTTGAGAAAGTTGATTGACCTAGTTATATACAGTTTTGCGTGACAAACACTTCTCACGGCGGAATATCCTTTAAGTGCTTTTGCCCATTAACAAAACTGCACAACAGCATGTTGTTTCTTGATTGTACATTCTAAGCACGGTTGTTATTTTGTATCTGAGCTGCACACATTCATATGACACCTAGCATCTACTACGTACGGTAATCACAAAGTTGGTTGTTGTTGCCACCTTATGACGTAACGTCACAAACAACATTTTTAGGACGAACGCAGAAGAACCCACAGTGAAAGAAAGAGTAGAAAGACCAAGAAAACTGGATATGAAGAGAAACTCTCTCGTGGACGGAACTCAAGACGACGGCACAGAATAGGATCTGATGGAAAGCACCTTTTGCTGCCCTACGTTGCAAGGGGAATCGGACGGATAAATGATGGTGAACAGAATGCTTGGGTTATGGAAAGTGCCATCAAAGGGTATGATGTGTCGTAGTACACAGCATGGTTCTAGCATGTTTTTTTTTGCTCAACATCTGTTTTCAGCACATCATTTTTGGGATCGGTTTTGCCTTCCCTCCTCGATCCCTAATCTCTTAACCAGGCTGCATGGCAGCAGTTTGTTTCTAGGGTCGCCACTTGGAGGCAGAATAGGTTCTTTGTCAGCGTCACTAGCCCTGATGCACACAGCCGGCTATGAACCAGCTGATTCACTGTTGCCACTTCTACCCCATTTCTGACTTCTTATCTACCGTTGGTTTCTACAGACTGGTAGCCAGCCCCATACCCAACCATGAGTAGCTGCCAGTCAAAACGGCTTATTAGAGCTAGATACATGACCAAATGGGAAACCGAACATACTGGCTACACAAAAAACGATGCCTATTACCAGTTGAACAGAAGAGAGCAGGTCGTGGTCTTCAGACTTCGCACTGGCCACAATAGACTGAGGTACCACCTATTCAACAAATTGAAGATAGGTGGCACTGTCGAATGCCCGTGTGGTACCGGGAAAATGACCGCTCTGAACATATGCTGCAAAATTGCCCGACATACGAGTACCAGAGAGAGCAGATGTGACCATCACCAGTGGCAACACTAGACAAGCTCTATGGCAGTGTCGATAGCTACAGGATGACCGCTGCATTTTTAAGAAAAAATAAAGGTCGATGTCTGACAGCGTCAGAAGAAGAAGAAGATGTCACGCAGTTTAGGGTGTTACTATTTTCTGCTCCCGTTTCAGGCTCCTGTACGACAAGTGTGATTCGTGTCTTCATTATATAATATTAGGAGATATAATTGTTATTGTGAGTAATATTTTATGACGATGTTGTAATTGACATATTAGATAAATTCTTTGAGCAAAGAAAAGTGCATTCGTTAAAAAAAAAAATATTTATTTTATTTTAGACTGTGATGGACATCTATACAATGGAAGAACCATCAGGAATCATTCTTTCCATGGGAGGTCAACTGCCTAACAACATTGCCATGGATTTGCATAGGCAGCAGGTACCACTGACATTAACTTTGATAATGAATTAATCTCTCCATACTACTGTGCTCTTCTTCTTGTGTCTATTATGTGCAGTATTATTTGTAGAGATTGTTTTCAAACCCAGATCGGGCAGCGAACTAGAGCTGCCAAGACTTTTCTACACCTCCAAGCAGTGATCCTGGATAATAGGATGCAACACAGCAGACTGGCTAAGGAGAAGGGATCGAAGAGTGAAGGCTAATCCGGTACTCAAAGAATGCCTGCTGAAGTTGGATGTGTTGGATCGAACGATGCAAATATCGCAGTCAAGCTGTAAACTACGACACAATGCATTCTGTTTTCTGGACTACATTCTGCTTCTTGTCCTTTTGTAGCCGGAGATTGAGAATGAACGAAGCCACGCCTAGATCGCTGTCCTAAACTCTGCAGGCTTTTGGCCGGTATAAAGTTTGGGATGTGAACTTCTTTTGAGTTTGAGAGTCTTCTACCTCATAGGGCTTGGGACGATGAGGCTAACATCTGGTCAGGCAAAACACACTGATCAGAGAATGTTAGCCAGGGTCAGGAGAAATATACTGACTAAGATCCTCACCTGACCTCCTCCTCGGACGGGTTGTTGATCTCCGTAATAGTGAGCGACACGCAGATAAAGCCAAGCATAGCACAACCCCCTGGAGGACCCGGTCCACCTTCATCAGCACGCTCACTTAACGCCCTTTTCAGGGTGCACATAAAAGTAACCTCATTGTGGTCATTTGAAACAACAGCAACAACCTCACAGGGCTTAAACTACATTTTTAGTCACTTACGTCATGCTCTCAGTGTGACAGTGGTCCTTCTCTTGCTTTTTCCACATACAGAACCGTCACTGAAACATCGTATGAAGCTCCAGTGTCGGGAGAGAATATTAATCATGGTCATGCAAAGTGTACTAATTGAGTCCTCAAATCCTCATTCGAGCTACTGGAAACAGTCTATGTCACAAGTCTGGCCAATGAGGTGATCTTGATGCTAATGAACCTCACATAGCACTACAGCCAGGAGGACACCTGTCCACTTCTGTGTGTAAAACGAGCCACTGAAACAGCCACCAAAGTTAACTCAAACTTAGGCCAAGAAGCTTTGAACAACTGCACTGACAACCACTGGGTCAATTTCTACAAATTAGCTCACATTATGTCTGAACCTAAGTACAAGTATAAAGGGAAGCAATATGTGTAAACTCTACAAAAAATGTACTAACTGCAAAATTCATCACATAAAACAAAGTGCTGTGGCCACTGAAGAAGCACATACATTCTTGGAATCTGGCTTGCTCCAACCTAACTGTAGTGGTGATCGCATGCTTTCATTGCAGAAAGAAAACAAAAGAAGAATAATGAATTAAAAATGAGTAAATAGCTGTAGTAAGAAGGCCAAGACAGGTGACTAGAGAAGGTTGTGCATGGGGATGGCAAACTTATGAATGGAAAAACAAATTTTGCTGATGCAGACACACTGAAAAGAAGTGGATTCATTGCTCTAAAAGCTGGTTTAGGGTAAACCAAAGAGGTTCAAGGTTTCCTAAAAACTGGTTAGAGTAAACAAAGTGGTTCAAGGTTTCCTAAAAACTGATTAGGGTCACACAAATGGGTTCCATATTTCCCTAAAAGCTGGTTTGGGTCAAACAAATAGGTTTAGCTTTCCCTAAAATCTTGTTTAGGATAACCCAAATCGGTTCAAGTTTCTTAATAACTGGCTTGGATTAAACAAATGGGTTTGTGGTTCCTTAAAACCTGGTTTAGGGTAAACCAAATGGGTTCAGGCTTTCCTAAAAGTTGGTTTGGGTCAAACAAATGGGTTCAGGGTTCCCTAAAAGCTGGTTTTAGGGTAAACCAAATGGGTTCAGTGTTTCCTAAAAGCTGGTTAAGGTAAACCAAAGGTGTTCAAGGTTCCTTAAAAGCTGGTTAACATCAACCAAATGCAGTGTTGGACCGATACTCTGCCATCCAGAGTGACAAGGCACATGATGTTGATATAGAAATGTTAGTACACTTCTGTTACTGTTCTTGCCCAAAATAGTTTTTATTTTATTTTTGACTGCAGCCCTTCATAAATATAGAGAAAATAAGGGCAGTGATTATAGGGCAACTGTTGTGTTGGTCAGTTCATCTTCGTAAATATGTTCTAATTGTTGACTTGTTCTTACTAGGCTGTCATACTGGGCACTTCCCCAGACAGCATCGATAGTGCTGAGAACAGATTCAAGTTCTCTCGTCTCTTGGACACGCTCAACATTAACCAGCCCAGATGGAAGGAACTTTCCACAACTGAGGTCAGTCATGTTCATGGATATTGATATTCAGAAATGATCTTATCTAATTTTTGTCTTCATGATTTCAACGTGTAATTTTATTGTACTTAATAATTTAATAACTTGAATGAAGTAAGAAAACACGAAGATTGATAAACCACACAGTGGACCACGAGGACCAGATAGCCGAGGAGGTTAGATTGCAGCTCTCTTCAGCATTACGACAAAGGTTTGAACCCAGGTGTTTGTTTTTATTGTGAGGTTAAATATAAGCCTTGCCAGCACCCTATGTAATGACTGCTGGAGCAAATGGCCTCGTCGATCCTTCACTTTTTATAATTGATGTATATTTTTTGTTTTGTTTTTGCGTTCGCCTTATTTATCTATTCCCCAAGGCGTGTGTGCGTTACACTGTGGTTTTTATTTTGCGCCTGTCGGCCCAGTGCATCCGACTTCAGCATGCATTTTATATAAGGATCTGCTTCCTCCTGCATTTTCTAAGGGTTTGCTTCCCCAGGGTAACGGCCAGTGCTGTGATGGGGATCGAACCCAGCACCTTCTGGTTGTGAGCCGTGCCACTTAACCACTAGGCCACGCCGTCCCCAATTGATGTATTGAAAAATAATTATTCACCCATTCGCCCTAACATGAAGCATAGACCACCACTGCAAATGACCTCTCGTAAAGTACGAATGTTTCTGAGCAATTGCACCATCATTCATCTCATACGAATGTGAGGCTCGGTTTTAACTACAAGAAGCCTGTATCTGAACTTTTGCAGTGACTGAATATATAGAGGATGTAGTCAAAGGGGTAATTTGGAGTCAGGGAAGTGTGAAATACATAGTAGAAAAGCAAACACTAAAATGATAAAGCAGAAGCAAAAAGAGGAAAACCAACAACATTACAAACTAAAATGTTTTTATGCAAATGTGAGAAGCATAGTAAATAAAAGAGAAGAATTGGAACTGTATGTAGAAGAAGAAAAACCAGATATAATAGGGTTAACAGAATCATGGACATATGAGGAGATTGCAGATAGTGAACTTGAAATTGAGGGATATACAATGTTAAGGAAAGATAGGATAATTGGAGACAAGACTAAGGGAGGTGGCGTTTTATTATACTGTATAAATTCTGTTAATATAACGATCAAAGATTATTTATCATGTGGTAACAAAAATGAAAGTGTATGGGGAGAAATAGAAAGTGGGGGTGAAAAAACAGTGATTGGAGTGTGCTATAGATGTCCATCAAGTCAAAAAGAGGAAGATGAGGAGCTGATTAGTAGTATAGCAAAGGCAAGTAAAGGGAAATTATTATTAATGGGAGATTTCAACTATCCAGAAATAAAATGGGATATGGCAGAAGCACTTGTAGAGTCAAAACCTTTTGTTAACTGCATAACTGACAATTTTTTAATTCAACATGTAGAAGCAGCCACCAGAGGCAAAAACATACTCGACCTAGTTTTTACCACAGAGGAAAATATGATTGAAAACATTACCGTTGGGGAACTGTTTGGCTCAAGTGACCATCAAATCATCCGTTGGGATCTTATTGCAGGGAAAGAAGTAAACATAAACACGCGAACATACGACTACTCTAAGGCAGATGTTAAGAGGATGAAAGAGGCAGTGAACCACATAATCTGGAAAGATATTATTGTAGGAACAGATGTTGAACAGGAGTGGGAAAGTTTTAAAACAGTTCTAGAAACGCTAAAAGAGGAATGTGTTCCATGTAGGGAGGTAAACTTCAAGCGTAAAAAGTGGATAACTAGATTTGTAGTGAAATGTAGAAGAGCAAAAAATAAAGCATGGCAAAAATATATAGAGGCAGGTAAATCAAAAGAAACATATGTAAAATATTTGGACAAGCAGAACATATCTCAGAAAGCGAATAAAACAGCAAAAATAGACTTTGAAAAAAAACTTGCTCAGAGGATCAAGACTGACAGTAAAAGCTTCTTTTCTTATGTTAGAAATAAACAAAGAACGAAAGACAAAGTAGGCCCTCTCATAGACAGTACAGGGAAAATAATAAGTGAGAATAGGGAGGCTGCTAATCTGCTCAATCAGTACTTTGGCACAGTCTTCACAAAGGAGGACTGCTCCGAGATCCCAGAGCCTATAGATATTTTTCAAAGAGACATGGATACAGCGGGATTAAGATCAATCTGTATTACAGAGGTAATGGTTTTTAAAAAATTGGAGGGGTTGAAAGTGAATAAATGTCCAGGTCAAGATGGTATTCACCCAAAATTGCTGTATGAAATTAGAAACCAACTAGCAAAACCATTGGCTATATTATGTTCTCAATCACTTACAAAAGGGATTGTTCCACGGGATTGGAAAGATGCAGGAGTGATCCCCTTATTCAAAAAAGGCAAAAAATCAGATCCGGCAAATTATAGACCGGTGAGTTTAACGAGCATAGTCTGTAAATTGTTAGAGTCAATAATCAAAGAAAACATTGTAATGCATTTAGAAAAATTTAATCTAATTAGAAATAGTCAGCATGGGTTTACTAGAGGGAGATCATGCTTAACAAATCTATTAGAATTCATGGAGGAGGTTACTAAAATCATAGATAAAGGGGAGCCAGTAGATGTTATTTATCTAGACTTTGCAAAGGCCTTTGATAGAGTACCTCATCAAAGATTATTTCGAAAGTTAAAATCACATGGAATAGGTGGCGAAGTTGCCAAATGGATTGAAAATTGGTTAACGGGAAGAAGGCAGAGGGTGGGCATAAATAAGGAGTACTCTGAGTGGAGTGAAGTGAAAAGTGGTGTGCCACAGGGCTCGGTTTTGGGACCAATTTTGTTCTTGATATATATAAATGATTTGGACATTGATATGAGATCCATGATTGCAAAATTTGCTGATGACACAAAACTATGCTGTAGTGTCTCATCTAAAGCGGAAGTGGATATATTGATGTCGGATTTAGATAAAATTCGAGAATGGTCTGTAAGCTGGCAAATGGAGTTTAATGTAGATAAATGTACAGTCATCCACATGGGTAGATCCAATATGGAACATAATTACAGAATGGGAGAAAACAATATTAGAAAGATAGATAAGGAAAGGGACCTAGGGCTTATAATAGATCATACAGGAAAGGTGAGTGAGCAAGTTAAGGTAGCAGTGAAAAAGGCAAATGCAATGTTAGGTATGATAAAAAGAAATATTAAACATAGGAGCAAGGAAGTGATCGTCAAACTGTATAAAGCTTTAGTTAGACCTAGATTGGAGTACTGTGTACAGGTGTGGAGTCCTTATCATAGAGGGGACATAAACATGCTAGAAAGAATACAAAAAAGAGGATAGTGGGATTCCAGAATTACAGTTATGAGGAACGACTCAGAAAAACCGGCCTACAGTGTCTCGAAGAGAGAAGAATTCGTGGTGACTTAATACAGGTTTATAAGATGATCAGAGGAATCGATAAATTAGACTATAACAAGTTTTTTAAAATACAGCCACCTACAATAACACGAGGGCATAGCTACAAGCTGATTAAAGAGAGGTCCAGGTTAGATATTAGGAAATATTTTTTTAGTCAGAGAGTGGTGTCTGCTTGGAATGCATTGCCAGGGGAGGTAGTGGAGGCAGGGACAGTTAATGCATTTAAGAATAAACTGGATGCGCATAGATTTTAGAGCAAGGTGATGTAAATGTAACTGGTTGTATACAGACTCTGCAGGGTCTTCTAAACCAGTATAAAGATGTTAAGTTAAGTTAAGTTAATAATGGCATTGGTTTTTACATGGTGTTGCTAGCCCCAAGCACAGCGTTCTTTAGTCACCTTTTACAACATCCTTGAAAGATTACAGTGGGCCTATACTTTTTGTCCTGGATACTAATCAGTATTGAAATCGCCACCATTATTTGTCACTCCAGATGCTGGAGTATAGGTCCAACATTGCAGTTTTAGTAGCAGTGACTTTTAACATGTTGTTGCTTCCTTAGTCACCTTGTCACACGATACATATATATTTCAGCACATACAAAACATTATTTAATCACTACATGTTGTGCCACAGTGGATAAAGTTCTCGGACACTGAGTGGCTCATGGTAAAGACAGCTCTTTCCTTTAGTGAGGCACAGTCGTCACCTGGATGATTACAACAGTCATATTATTTGACTTTTCTTTCCGTTGTTTGATGTATATGTTTTCTGAGCGCTAAAATAGTCTTTGTGGTTGTTGTTGCTATTTTAAGCCTACTGTATTTATTTCTGAGTCCTGTGCACCCATCACCCCTAGACCAATAGTCACTAAAACACAGAACTCATGAATTTAGAATGAATATCACTGTAATGTATTTAACCTTAGGCACGCTACATAATTTATGAAAAAAATTTGACCTAATTAATTTTCTTAATTAGTCGCTGTGGTAGTCGTCTTTCAAAATTTGTAACTTTTATGTTTGTTTGTCAATAAATATGATTTTCTGGCGTGTAGATACACAATAGCATAACGAACATGTGGGTGTTATTGTTTTTGTTGTATGTTTGTTAGTTTTTGAGATTTAAAAAGATGAAGTTGAAAATTTATGAAAATCTCTGGAAAAATTTGGACTCGACCACTAGGCCTAGTCGCTTCGATAGAAAACCATGGAAACCACAACAACGTATCGATACTGTGTTTACAATATCGCCACAACTGTTAGTTTCAATTCAAACGTAGTTCTTTCATTTAAACAAACAAAATAAACAGATCTACGCAATAAAAATCTTTCTCAACAACCTACTTCCCCTTTCGCAAAAAGTCGGCTTGCTCCAAACGGCGTATACAAAATTAAAACTGTTCAAAAGCCATTTGTAATCGCACATACAATACTTTAACAGGCAAAATATCGTGTATATATGGAGGACGTACTCAGCAGTAAAAAATGGCTGTCAGGAGTGACTCCGTTCAAAAAAAAAATTTTTTTTTCCGCACACCGTTTTTGCAGGCCGAGCTGGTTAGAAGGGATCGGACATTGGAGTCCTAAAGGTTAATGATAAGAAGACCAACTAATGATGCTTTTATTTTGTTTGTTTCAGGCTGCTTTAGCCTTCTGTGAAGAAGCCGGGTACCCCTGTTTGATTCGGCCATCATATGTTCTCAGTGGAGCAGCTATGAATGTTGCCCTGAGCAAACACGATCTGGAAAACTTTCTCTCTCAGGCTACTGCAGTCTCTAAAGATTATCCAGTTGTGATATCTAAGTTCATCATTGAAGCCAAGGTATAGTTTATTCCATTGTCAGCTTGGGTACAGTTCAATGTTAAATCTGGTTTGTTATCTGGTTCAGATATAGATATTGGGATCAAGATGCTGAACAGCACATTAGCTGCAGCGGTCAGCGACTCATAGCCGACTGCTAGCGTCAGGGCCAGCGAATCAGAGCTGCCAAGACCCTTCTACACCTCCACTCGGTGATCCTGGATAACAGGCTGCAATAGAGCAGACTGCTAAGGAGAAGGGATCGAAGAGGTAATGCTAACCCGGTACTAAAAAAATGCTTGCTGAAGTCGGATGTGTTTGACCAAAAGGTGCAAATATCGCAGTCAAGCTGTAAACTACGACACGATGCAATCCGTTCTCCTATATATATATATATATATATATATATTGAATATATATATATAAAGGGAGACCCAGCAGATCGCATGAATTATGGATTACATTGCTGTCAGTGCCAGACAACAGAATCATCTAGGACAGACTAAAAGCTGAAGTAGACGAGAAGCTCATAGAGGAACAGGCAGGATTTCCCCAGGGAAGATTAATGCACAGATCATGTAGCTACGCATCATAGTATAACAAAGTACTTTACCTTTTTGGGCAGCACAGGAGGTACAGACGCAGATGTAAAGATCAGAATTGGAAAGACAAAAACGACATTCTTGATGCTATACAATATATGGAGATCAAAATTCACACCAAAGTTTGAATGTTCAACACCAGTGTCAAGTTGGTGTTACTGAATGGAGCGGAGACATGGAGAAAGACCAACGCCATACAACAAAGACTCAGTCCTTCGTTAACAGATGCCTGCTAAGGATAATGGGCACAAAGTGGCAGGACAGGGTGAGAAATGAAGACCTATGGGAAAGGAGCAACATCCATTGGAACAAGAAATTCAGTCACAGAAAATGGGGTTGAATAGGACATATGCTGCAGAAGGCAAACTCTAGCATAGCAAAACGGACTCTTATATAAAATCCTCAACAGAAGAGAGAGAGGTAGACCAGAAAATATGTGGAGAGTGAGAAAGAGCAGCCCAGGACCTTGATATCTCTTTCAACAAGGAAAGCTAATGTAGTTGCAGTATCTTATGATGTTAATGTTGAAATATATCTCTTTCAGCAAGGAAACTGATGTAGTTGCAGTATCTTATGATGGTGATGTTAATGTTGAAAAATATCTCTTTCAGCAAGGAAACTGATGTAGTTACAGTATCTTATGATGTTAATGTTGAAATATATCTCTTTCAGCAAGGAAACTGATGTAGTTACAGTATCTTATGATGTTAATGTTGAAATATATCTCTTTCAGCAAGGAAACTGATGTAGTTGCAGTATCTTATGATGATAATGTCGATAAATATCTCTTTCAGCAAGGAAACTGATGTAGTTGCAGTATCTTATGATGATAATGTCGATAAATATCTCTTTCAGCAAGGAAACTGATGTAGTTGCAGTATCTTATGATGATCATAATGTTGATGTATAAACATCTGTATCTTTCATCAAGGAAATTGACGTTGATGCTGTGGCTTATGATGGTGAAGTGATATGCATGGCAGTTTCAGAGCATGTGGAAAATGCTGGGGTACATTCAGGGGATGCCACTCTTGTCACTCCACCTCAAGACCTCAATGAGGAGACACTTGCCAAAATTAGAACAATCTGTTGTGCTATTGGTCGAGCGCTTGAGGTTACAGGTCCATTCAATATTCAGCTCATTGCGAAGGTAGTATTTCCTGTTGGTCACACTTTGTTCGATATACTTACCTGGTCATTTTATATTTGCAGTCTGGTTTTCTTAGCACGCATTTGTAGCTCTGTACAGCGAATTTATCTTTCAATTCGTAGAGACAGAACATAAACATCAATGGGTGGGACAGAACATAAACATCAATGGGTGGGACAGAACATAAACATCAATGGGTGGGACAGAACATAAACATCAATGGGTGGGACAGAACATAAACATCAATGGGTGGGACAGAACATAAACTGGGTTTACGATGATGACACTGTTGATAGCACAGAGTGTCGGAAATAGAACTGGTTAACATGGTAGTTCTTCAAAGCGAAAATAAATGCCTTGGCTTAGATCAAAAGAAATCAGAAGTAATGGTAGTAACTAAGCAACACAAATCTCCAAAATGCTGTGTGAAGGTGGACGAGATGGAACTAAGACAAGTACACACATTTCAATACTTTGGCACCCACATTAGATCTGATAGGGGATACACTTATGAAATTGAGAACAGAATAGCCCAGGCACAATCAGTTTTCCAGAGTATGAGGACAATCTTGTGCAACAAAAACCCTATCTCTGGAATTGTGGAAGAGAGTTCTTTGACGCTATGTGGAACCCATACTCACATACGCAACACAACGTATTCCGTTCTCCGGACTACATCCTGCAACTTGCAAAGCCCTGTACAGAGCTTGGTAGCGGGAGGTTGAGAACGAATACAGAAGACAAAAATCAGTACACACCAGTCATCCTTTTTTGGACATGCCGTGAGAAGGGATTCTGTGGCGAAGTGGTTAAGCCGTCAGCCTCGTGATCAGGTGGTGTGGGTTCGACTCCAGACTCCGCCGTCTTTTTCACAGGTGCTTGATGTGGAGTGTCCTGGATCTCGTAGTCGTCTTGTCCTTGACTTGCCACTGGGGTCAAGCGGCTAGAGACGAGAGAGTGAGGATAAAAAGTAGCGCAGTTAATCCTAACTAAAAATAGCGCTAGCAAAATAAATCATACCATAATCGTCTACGATGGACGGCGCATGTCATAATCGTCTACGATGGACGGCGGCCTTTGGCTTTGCCATGAGAAGACACAGTGACAATGATCAGAATTGTACTAAAGAGTGACAAGAGGAATGTAAATAGAAAATATTGGGCGGCTTGAGGAAACGGCATTAGAGACGATCAACAGTGATAAATGACACACGCGATAAGAGGAAGTGGAGATGAATAATTTTGTCAAAAGTTTGTTCTATTTTTTTTGGGTGTCTTATAAATTGTTGAGGGTCTCTTATAATTGGTTTGGGAAAATATTTTTTGGGACGCATCTTATTTTTTGGGAGGGGACATCTTATTATTTATTGGGGGTGTCTTGTCTTTACGGGTGTATTATTAAAACAGTAGTTACCCTACTTCAAAGAATGTATACATAATATTCCACGTCCATAGTCATTCTCAAAATGGAGCCTACTACATGCCCCAGAAACATGACTTGACTGACCAGTTTTAATACTAGTCTTTTTTTTTTTAAAAAAAAAACCATTTAAAAAAAAAAGGGAAATAAACACATAGCATACACACTGTGTTGTGACTGTTGGAGCAAGTTACCTTTATTCTCAGCCCTATAAATAGTGAGAAATATGTCCTAATGATATGTTATATGACATTCTTTGAAAGGGTCACTACATGACGAATGTTGTTTTGTTCCATATTAATTTTGTTGAGTCAAAATGAAGTCCAAAATTTCTAAACAGGACAACCATCTGAAGGTGATAGAATGCAATGCTAGAGTATCCAGATCCTTCCCATTTGTATCAAAAGCTTTGGACTATGACTTTGTTGCTACGGCTACCAAGGTCATCATGGGAGAACAAGTTGAACCAATAGATGTTATTGCTGGCTGTGGAAAAGTGGCTGTGAAGGTCAGTTCATACAAATGTCATTTTAATAAATGTGACAATGAAAGTGATAGATTTGGTATGTGACAATAAAAGTCACTAATTAAAATATACTTCTGATGTAATTGATGTGGAAAATTTCAGATTTTAGCGTGACAATATCAACAAATAGAAAACATCAGATTTTGTATGTGAGAAATAAAAGGACATAAAAATTTATTGCATTTTTATGAAATAACATATGTAACAAAAAATGTAATTGTTATAGGACATTGGAGGTGGCAAATAGAAATGTCAAATTTGTGTTGTGACAGTTAAAGTGACGAAGTAAAAGGCATGATGTTTGACATGACAATGAAATTAACATATACAACATATGTCAAGAACTTTTATGAGGGAAAAAGTGACTGTCAAGGTGTGCTCCTGGAAATTTCAGGATTTTGTAAAGAAACAGTTTACTTATATTAACCTTATAGTTTCCACATTTTAAAAATTACGTCACAAATATTTAGACTTGCCTATTTTTCGGTATACTAGTCTTGTCAAATCCATGAAAGTGCCACAAATCACTGACGGTGTTCCTAACCAGATTGTCATATCTGTTAGTTTTCATTACAAACATATTTATACCATCTGCAACAAATGCATTGGTACAAAGACAATGTCTACGGTGAATTTTTTCGCCAGTGGTTCAGTAAAAGTTAATAAAGTGGAATAGATTGAGCTAAAAATAGAATACCTAAATGTGTTTCTTCTTCTTCGTACGCAGTCAGACAGTAACCATTATTTTTTCGAAAAAAGCAGCGGTCATCCTGAGGCTGTCGCCACTGCCATAGAGCTTTTCTTGCAGTTCCACTGGTGATGGCCACATCTGCTCTCTCTGATCCTCGTATGTCGGGCAGTTCTGCAGCAGATGTTCAGCGGTCATTTTACCAGTACCGCACGGGCATTCGTCGGTACCACCTATCTTCAATTTGTTGAATAGGTGGTACCTCAGTCTATTGTGGCCAGTGCGAAGTCTGAAGACAACGACCTGCTCTCTTCGGTTCAACTGGTAATAGGCATCGTTTTTGGTGTAACCAGTATGTTCGGTTTCCCATTTGGTCATGTATCTGTCTTTGATAAGCCGTTTTGACTCTTCGTACGTCATACTAGTATCTGTTTGTGGTAGTCTTGCACCTTCTTTTGCCAGTCTGTCTGCCTTGGATGTTGCAGTGTGATGGGACCCACTGTACCACTACCCTTTTTGGTGTGGACTGCTGCCACAGTTTGCAGAGTGCTGCTCTTAAGTCATTAAGCTCAGTGTTTTTCTGGCTTTTTAGCGCTGTGACTACGGCTAGAGCATCTGTAAGCAGGACTATATGGCTTTCATTTTCATTGTGTGTCACCATTTCTTCCACTGCCGCCCTCAGTGCCTCTGCCTCCGCTCTGAAATTGCTTGTGTACTTACCAGTAGCGAATGACAGTGTTATTTTTCTGCCATTTGGTAGGTTCAGGAATGCTCCTGCCCCTCCGTTCTGTGTAGTGTTTGTTACAGAACCGTCGGTGTATGCATGGGTCCAGTCCATGCTTGGGTAGCTTTTCGATATGAAGCTTAGGGTAGTATCTCTCCTAAATGTGTTTGATATAGACATAATAAATAATCATTGTTTTAATAAGGGATTAGAAAAGAGGTTTTTAGATCAATGATTGATGTCAGGTAACTGCTTGCACCATGACTTCATTTGATGGTATGATGCTAGCAGGTTTGATTAGGGTTCGTCGCTGCCGAAGACGAATGTGTCGCACCGAAAGGTGGAAATATCGCAGCCAGGCTGTAAACTAACGAAACAACGCATTCCATTCTTCGAACTACATCTAGCTACTTACCAAGCTCTGTTCAGGGCTTGGTAGTGGGAGATTCAGAACGAACGCAGAAGGAGTAGGGTTCGTCATATAGCAAGACACTTTCCTTGGGTCTAATATGGAACGGGTGCTGGATTTGGATGCTTAGAAATCTGGGGTTATGCCCTCTGTGGCTCGGTTGGTGTTTGATAAAGGAATTGACGGAAGAGCACTACCAGGAGTGGAGCCTGCGGCTTAAATTGACTTAACACGCCAATACTGTAGAATGACTGTCAAATTGAGAGCACTTCAGTTGGGTCCAATAGTGAACGTGTGCTGGTATTAGACCCACGGAAGACAGGACAGTCATTGACAAAACTAAAAAGCCCTCTATGTATACGTCCGGTCTAATATTGAACGGGTGCTGGAAATAGACCCTCGGAAGACAGGTCAGTTTTACCCTACTAATGACAGGGCGTTGCTACGGTAATCCTGCTTAACTCGAGAGGAGCCGCAGACATTTGGTTCACCCACTAGGCTGATAAGCCAACGGCGCGAGGTTACAAGGTCAGGGATTACGGCTGAACGCCTCTAAGCCAAAATCCCGCGCAAAAGCTCAGCACGATTGCAAGGGGAGGCTTCGACATGGTGGGGACCTGGGGCTCGCGCTCCAGCCCCGCCCGGTCGAGCCGCAGAATGAGGTCTCTGCCGTCCGCTGATTAAAGCGGGCGGGAAGCTGCTCGATATTCACCCCATACGGCGATGAGGTATGAAACCATTTGTAGAAGACTTAGTTCTCGGTCATGGTGCCCTAAGCAGTAGATCAGCTACCTCACTGCGAACTGCTGAGACTCAACCCTTGACCATGAGATATGTCCGCACCAGGCGAACAACATCTCCGTGCAATGACCAGGCTTGTCCCCTGGTCAAACGCACTATTTCGAGAGGAATCACAGGTCGCTGACATTTGGTCCACGTGCTTGGCTGAGAAGCTACCATCTGAGGGACTACGGCCGAACGCCTCTAAGCCAGAATCCCGCCCTAAATCTCAGCACCGCTGTGATGGGAGGCTACGACATGGCTGGGATTTGCGTCTCAGCCCGGCCCGGTCGAGCCGCAGGAATGCACCTGGTAAAATGCACTCTGTCTGCTATCAGTCATTCCAATGGACGCAGAAGAGATGCAGTCCAGTGGACATTGCATTTCTTGCCTTATGGTGACAACCTCCCAGGTGGCGGGGAATGCTAGGCGTACCATCACTGCAGATGAGCCGAGAAAATAAAGCGAGCAAAAAGATACCTCACTCATATGCATATGCTACATTTCTGGCAGGATGTGACGATCCTGGGAAAAAGTCACACTGGACTGCCTGTCTTCCGGGATAGTACAAACTAGTACATAGTCCATCATATCATTGCCAAACCCTATAAACATGAGTAGGGAAGACTCGATAGTCCTGCAAGACAACTTCCTAAGAGAGACAACTCTGACCAAAAACAACTGCTGCCTTGCAGTTAGGCTGGGGACAGCCAAAGGCTAAGGAGGGCAACCCTACAGAAACGCCTGTTGAAATCGGATGCACTGAGCCACAGGCTAACAAATTAAAACAGTGCAACGTAAATATCGCTGTAAACAGCGTACGATGAAGAAGATATAGCATGTCCTTGCCAGTATGTTAGTCCACCCAAAACACTCTCAATCCTGTACCAGTTGACCCGCCTCTACCAGAGCCAGTCATTTTAATGGAATCTTTGATGTCCTGCGACCACCTTCATCAGTCTCTGTCTGGAACTACATTACTGTTCATGGTGCTAAATGGGGCACAAATATTTCTGCTTCTTAAGTTTGACCTGTGTGATGCTCTTGACAGATAGGGTACCCATCTGCTGAGAGAGACCGAGCTAAAATGGGAAAAAACCCGAGGCAATGAAGTCGAGGCCCCGCTGAAAATTATTATTGGTCCTTTCTATAAAGCTTGATCTGGTTGATCAATGTTCAGCTATTGCAGGATGTCTGAATTTTTTCGTTTTTTTTATCCACTGAATTTAGGTCTATGTCCACAGTACTTCAGGGATCTTTCCGTAACACGTCTTGAAGGCTTTAACCTTTTGATACTGTCCATTATGTTGCCACGGCAAAAATTGTCCGTTGATGTAATTCCATAAATTCTTCATTTATTTTACCTTTGGTGATTTGGGTTAACAATTTTATTCACTTTCAGGTCCCTGTATTCTCTTTCTCTCGACTTCAAGGGGCTGACGTTTTACTGGGAGTGGAGATGGCAAGTACTGGAGAAGTGGCCTGTTTTGGAGAGGATAGATATGAAGCTTACCTAAAGGCTCAGATTAGCACAGGGTTCCAGATTCCAAAGAAAAACATACTCATTTCCATTGGGAGCTTCAAGGTCAGCATATGTTTTTGTTTTATTAGCATTTAAACAAAAGTCACTGCTGAGCTTGTAATCCAAGATGAGGATATTAATCAAGAAAATATGGACTATTCGTGATTGCTTGGCAGTGCCGAAACATAATGATAGAGATCTCGAGTAATCTATGTACTCCCTGACAACTCTCAGCAGAACACACAAGGTCATTCAGTGGATCCTCTACAACTGCAATATCGAAAATAGTCCTGAGCATCATATATAAGGAGACCAAGACCATAATTAAAGTCAACTTCAGAGGATGCATCCTTAGATCCAGAGTGTTGTAATTTATATTAGTTTCCCCATTTGTAGTTACTGGCTTTGATTACTGTATTTGCAGTTATATATTATTCTTCTTCTTCGTACGCAGTCAGACAGTAACCATTATTTTTTCGAAAAAAGCGGCGGTCATCCTGAGGCTGTCGCCACTGCCATAGAGCGCAGTTATATATAACATCCTCGATTTGAAATACAATTAATGCTTACAAGTAGATTGAAAGTGTAGCTAGGGCAGACGATGCAACAGTAAATAAGATTACTATGATTCGCTGGCTGCTTGCATCAGGGTCAGTGACCCATAATTGACCAATACCATATTCTGCATTCAACCAACGGTCCAAGAAACAGACTGCAACCATGCAGCTTGACTAAGAGATTAGGGATTGAAGAGGGAAGGTAAACTCTGTCCCAAAAATGACGTGCTGAAATCAGAGATATTGGACCAGAAGGCACAGATATTGTACCTCACTGTAAATCACAGCATATAACAGAATGAACGCAGAAGAAGAAGAAAGGCAGATTTTGTAACAGGGATGCAAAATATGGGCGTTTGTTTTAGATATTGCCAATGTGGAAATCTGGGATATTGTTATTCTCAAGTAAAATTGAACATAGTAAGCCATAACAGTTGTCCGATCATCACTTTTTAAATAATTTTGTGAGACACAGAGTGGGAGGGGCTGAGAGCATGTGCGTGCGTGCTCGTGTGTGTTTAAAATAAATATTCAGCAATTTTTTAGAACTTCTGTGTGAATATTTTATAACCTTCTCATCTTGCAGCATAAAAATGAACTAATCCCTACCATGCGGACACTCGAGAACTTGGGGTACCAATTGTTTGCTAGTATGGGAACTGCAGACTTCTACAACGAACATGATTTTAAGGTATTGTTTTATGCTTGATGAAAGATCATCTGTTTATCTTCTCCTATAATGTCATATGTAAGGATTGTGTCACGAATGTAGAACTATGACGAAGAGTGGAAAATGCAATTGGGCCTTTTGATGATATGTTCACAGTTGTCAAAAGGCGAAAGATGGTTTGGTATGGACACGTCACGAGGTCCAGCAGAATTACAAATTCAATATTACGTGGTTCCGTACCAGGAAAGAGAGGTTCTTTGGCAGATCTTGAGGTATAATAGCCTTTATTCAGCACTGACATACATGCAGAGGCTGTAAGTGCACCTTTACAGTGCTTGATGAAATCAGGTGAGATCCCATCATTGCCTGCTCTGCCTATGGCAAAGCTATGAATGGCTTTAACCCTACCAGACCTGAGGACCTGAACCTGTCCCCCATACCTGGGCTCCTGAGCATTAAAGAGAAAAAAAACAACATGATATAGAAAAATGTTAGTTACATGCAAACAAGTGGTTAGAATAAGATGTAACTTGGAGACATTGTAGAAAATAGGTTTACCTTTCATCTAGCGTCAATATTCCACCTTTGTGTGCCAATCCACCCAGCACAGGGCCAAGAATCTGTCTCGAATCATAACATTTCAAAATCCGGGAGTAAACCCAACAAAGAGCCCTCATTTGTCCAATAATCCCGATAGCTTGTCTTTATACATAAATATTCCATATAGATTCTCAGTCCAAGAAAAGCCTTCATTTCTTCCACTGTGGCATCCTTGGCATTGTAGGAGTTGGGCTTTGCTATATGCAATTGGTGTGCCCGGAGGTTGGTTTTCTCTGTCAAATTTTGCCAGAAAGTATCATCCAAAAACAAGGATGAAAAGTCAATCGGTTCACTCTCCTCTGTGATATATCCAGGAATGTTCACTGGGCCTTTTCCATCCTCATTGAAATTCAGATCTGTATTTGGTGATACAAAATTCCTTGTCCAACCTTCACCACCACCTAGATCTCCTCCATCAGCTGTTTGAGGGACACACCCCCTTTCTCTTACTATTGATCTAGCTCTAGATCTACAAGGTTCAAGATTCTCCTCATCAATCGAACTCTCACTGTCTGTTTCACTTTAACTGGAAACGTATTCTTAATTAAATTCTGACTCCTCAGAGTCTGAATCAACCAAATTATTGATCACCTGTTGGACTGTCATAAGCCTAGACTTACTTTGCTTTCCTGTTGAAGTACTTGGTTCATAAGCCACTCGTTTCATTGTCAATTTTCCGAATTTGTTCACGTTAAACCCCACAAACTCAATTCAAACATGGGGGCAGACATTTGCAATGACTAATCATGAGGTTTGACCACGATTGGTTGGCTATTTTTAGATTCTGACGCATTTTATTCACGTACTACTCAAAGTACCGTAAATTAGGTCCAGCGGTATAGCGGCATTTAAGGAAATTACCGGAAATTGGGTACAGCGGTCTGGTAGGGTTAATAAGATCTAGAGCTGGTTCGATGTCCAGCTCGTCCATACTTTAACCTTTAAGGCACTAATGTCCGCATAGGTGGACAAGTAAAAATACTCCTAGTCCCCCTACAGTCCACCTAAACGGACACGCGATAAGAAAATTTGCCGATCGTCATCAAAAAAGTATTCTAGAGCATTGCCGTGTGTTAACATCCTGTAACCCATCAGCACACTTGAAGACACTCCCATGCCATCTCTCTGTCCACTGCCGCCAGTCGTGTCTCACCAGGTTTTGGACAGCAAGCTGTCTCTGAGCCTTCACTCTGTAATCTGAGCATCTTTGGGGATGCTATCATGCCAGGACTACAGGATAATGGAACCTTTGCGTGGTAACTCACTTTTATCTTTGTATCCCCTTTTCCTTACGGAATAGCCACAGGGTGAGAATGGGAGACAGGAAGCTTCTAATGGTCACAAACTTGAGAATCTTTTTATGAAGAACCAGCTATTGTTATTGTGGTCAGTATATATAATTGATCTCATATACTTCTATCAAAATGTATTTTGAGCTGGTCTCTTTTACATTTCTGAAAAGGTTAAAGCTGTGGATTGGCCATACGAAGACACTGGTGAAGACATCTGCCGCAATGGGGAACAGAGGACTATTGCAGACTACTTATCAGAACACATGTTTGACCTAGTTATCAACCTGCCTCTGCGAAGCACAGGTTCACGAGCATCTTCATTTGTGACTCAGGGGTACAAAACTCGTCGCATGGCTGTTGACTACTCAGTACCTTTAATAACTGATGTCAAATGTACAAAACTGTTTGTTGAGGTAAGACGTGTTTTAACAATGACAAATTTTCACTTTTCTGTCACATTTTAGCATTTACATTTACAAATAATTGATTAGACCATGGGGATCAAGATGCTGAGCAGCGCATGAGCTGCAGTGGTCAGCGACACAGGGACAGCGAACCATAGCTGCCAAGACCCTTCTACATCTCCACGCGATGATCCTGGATAACAGGCTGCAGTAGGGCAGACTGGCTAAGGAGAAGGGATCGAAGAGGGAATGCTAACCCGGTACTCAAAAAATGCTTGCTGAACTCGGATGTGTTGGGCCGAAAGGTGCAAATATCGCAGCCAAGCTGTAAACTACAACACAACGCATTCCGTTCTCTGGACTACATTCTGCTATTTACCCTTTCAGGGTTTGGTAGCAGGAGATTGAGAACGAACGAAGAAGAAGAAGATTAGACCATGAACTTGAAATGTCCACTCAGGGGGTAAAGAAACCTTTCCCAGAGCAGCTGATATTTTGTTCTCACTCACCAGCCTTATATCTGTGGGATGGACATGAAAATGTGTGAAAGATAAGGATGTTGGGAACAACTTTTCTTGTGGAGAGTTATATTAAAATGGCGGCACCCATGAATCAATAATATTAAGCAATTTCAACCGTTTTCATAATGTAAAGGTGGTGAATAGTTGGGAAGTGGCTATTCTAAAAGGCCAACAACATAACAAGCTGTTGAACTTGTTCACAATTATTCCGGGGCTATATTATCTGAAACTCATGTCAAAATTGAATTTGGTGATCATTTGAGTGACAGAATCGGATTATCATAAGCAGCTTCCTGGCTCTCACCCTTCGTCTCAATGCCGTGTAATAGTATCTGCATGCGTTTATCAGCTATTGTCTAGTAAAACATTTATTTGGTCTCGGAGTAGGAAACATTTTCCTAAAATCGTTGAGCGCTGAGCACTCAAAGAGATGATGATCAACGGTTTCATGTGGGTGTGTACACAGCTGGCACTCAGGAGTATGTTGTGGTTGAATTCTGTTCAGGTGCTTGTTAAGTGGGATGTGTTGGGTTCTCAGTCAGAAAATGATCTTCGGACCCGTAAGTTAACCTTTAACACACCAAGGTCAAGAGATAGCGTGGCCTAGTGGTTAAGTGGCACGGCTCACAACCTGAAGGTGCTGGGTTCGATCCCCATCACAGCACCGGCCGTTACCCCGGGGAAGCAAACCCTTAGAAAATGCAGGAGGAAGCAGACCCTTACATAAAATGCATGCTGAAGTCGGATGCACTGGGCCGACAGGCGCAAAATAAAAACTACAGTGTAACGCACACACGCCTTGGGGAATAGATAAATAAGGCGAACGCAAAAAAAAAAAAAGAGCTAGCCGACCAACTCGGCCTACAAAAACGGTGTTTGGAAAATTTTTGTTTCTTTTGAACACACACTCCCAACAGCCATAAAAAAAATTCTGATTACGTCACCATATATACATGATATTTTGCCAGTTAAAGTATCGTATGTTAGATTACAAATGGCTTTTGAACAATTTTAATTTTGTATACGCCGTTTGGAGCAAGCCAACTTTTTGCGAAAGGTGAAGTAGGTTGTTGGGGAAGATCTTTATCGAGTAGATCTGTTTATCTTGTTTTTTTAGATGAAAGAACTATGTTTTAATTGGAGCGGAGGCAGAGTCACTGAGAGCGGCAGTGGAAGAAATGGTGACAGGTAAAAGGAATGAAAGCCACATAGTCCTGCTTACAAATGCCCTGGCCGTAGTCACAGCACTAAAAAGCCAGAAAAATACTGAACTTAATGATTTAAGAGCAGTACTCTGTCAACTATGCCAGCAGTCCGCACCAAAAAGGGTAGTCGTGCAGTGGGTTCCATCCCACTGCAACATCCAAGGCAACGAGGAGGCAGACAGACTGGCAAAAGAAGGTGCAAGACTACCACAACCAGATACTAGTATGACATACGAAGAGTCAAAACGGCTTATTAGAGCTAGATACATGACAAATTGGGAAACAGAACATACTGGCTACACAAAAAAAGGATGCCTATTACCAGTTGAACAGAAGAGAGCAGGTCGTGGTCTTCAGAATTCGCACTGGCCACAATAGACTGAGGTACCACCTATTCGACAAATTGAAGATAGGTGGCACTGACGAATGCCCGTGTGGTACCGGGAAAATGACCGCTGAACATTTGCTGCAAAACTGCCCGACATACGAGGATCAGAGAGAGCAGATGTGGCCATCACCAGTGGCAACACTAGACAAGCTCTATGGCAGTGTCGACAGCCTCAGGATGGCCGCTGCTTTTTTCGAAAAAATAATGGTTACTGTCTGACTGCGTACGATGAAGAAGAAGAAGAAAGAATTGGAAACTCCTGAAATTTGTTGGTGACATCCTCATTAGGCAAAAATTACTTTGCACAGTTTTGTTAGGTTAAGCATATGGTCCAGTGCAAGGTTGGGTGTGCCTTCCTTGGCTGTCACTGCCCTTACCCTTTGAGCTGTATGGCTTGAGGAATCACTGCTGATAGCTATGTGACGGCCAGCATATCTGTTGGGATCACGAGGCTCATCCACCACAATGACAGTGAGAGTTAATACAAATACCTTCATACACATAGTACTCAATCATCATGTACTTTGCAGAACGTCACTCTCACAATAGCCACTACGACAACAACCGCTATCACATCAGCTGCTCTCACAACAGCTGCTCTCATAACAGCCGCTCTGTAAGACTTGATATCTAGCCAGAACATGTGCCTCTCATTGTTATCATACCTCTGATATCTTGTGTCCATCTTCTCCTCGGTCTGCCTATGTCCTGTTTTCCAGGCACCATACCCTCCAGTATCGTTCTCACTAGGCCATTATGACCGATGTGGCCAAAATATTTTAGCTTTCTGGACAAGATATTATTTACTAACTAATTTTCCTCGATATCCAGTTTACCTGCATTTTTCCTTTTCGCTGTCCATGGTATTTTCAGCACACCTCTTTAGCATGTTAGTTCATAAGATTCAAACCTTTTCTTAAGTGTTTGTGCGCACATAGTACTTTAGTACTAAAGAAATGATTAAACAACAATTGTGTTGATGTGCATTGCCTCGACTCAGTCAACGGGTTATATATCTGTGAATGTTGGCTGCGGTTTTATGATGGTCTTTGTGAAATAGGCAGAATAAGATCACTGCCTCCTTGAGAGCATGCCATAAGAGAAGAAGAACCGAAGTCTAGGGGTTTTGGTGGTCTAAGGGTTGTGAGGTTGGTTTACAATCCGAACGTACCAGGGTCAAATCACGCCAAGCTCATTTTTACAGACTTGGCATGTCATGGTTTATTTTTTTATGGTATGATCGTTTCTTCCAGTCGATCCAGTCATAATGGGTACCTGACGAAGGCAGAGAATTACCTTGGCGCTACAGAGTTTGTGCTCTGTTGTTACCACTTTCAGCAATGAAAGGCACTGAGCACATATGGAGGCACCCAGGCACAATGAAGTTGGTTTGATGAACCATTTTGTTAATTTCCAACTGTGAGGTCTAATCCCTTTAAAGTAGAAGACTCTCCAATTCCTCATTCACACATAATAAAAGCCTGAGTATTGACTAGTCATTTGGGTTTGAAAGAAAGCTCTAGAATCAATACAGAGACTGTAACAGTCACTGGTCTCCCAGAAATGACTATGGTTAAAGTCATGTTCTATGATGTTGTCTAAATATGCACCAACCATATCTCTCTCCAGGCTTTGAACAGACTGAAGACCCAGCCTCCGCTGAAGACACATATAGACTGTATGTCATCTCAGAATATCATATGTCTGCCAGGTCTGTTGATGTATTACAAAATCTTTTATTTAATCAACGTTATGGTAGAAAACAGAAAACCTTTTCATGTAGAATTTCAAGTGTTAGATAGATTTTTGTATAGAAATATTTGTGTGTGTTGTGCAGACAATGGCTGAAATGCAAACAAGGTTATGAAAACAATAGCAGACGTAAACTGATACTTTGAACTAAATAGACATTTATGAAGAAACTTGATAAATGACAACACAGACAAACAATTTTTAAATTTTCTTTTGGCTACACACACATGCGTGACTGCTCAACCACATGCTTGTCTAGACACTTCTAAGCACTTTCAAATGAACAATCTTTGTTACTGAGTTGACTTTCATGCAAATCTATAACCATGGCCTTTATCCAGGTCTGATTGATGTCCACGTGCACGTAAGAGAGCCTGGAGCTACATACAAAGAAGACTGGTCCTCATGTACAGCCGCTGCCCTGGCTGGGGGGATTACCACCATACTAGCCATGCCCAACACAAACCCAGCAGTGGTTGACAACCAGAGCCTGCAGCTTGTTTCCACGGTCTGTTGTTCATTTGATTGTTTCTGTTGCTTCTTATGGTTCTTCTCCATCTTGCTCCAAATGAAGTATAGGTCCACCACTGTAGAAGGCATCTGGAACAAAGCACTTTGTAACCACTAGCCCACACCATCCTCCTGTAGTAATTTATTTTATATGATGATTCTGCTGACCGTATTCACAAACTTCTTCAGCCCCTTTTTACAACAGGCTTATAAGTGCAGTGGGCCTATTTGTTCCTTCCCGGCAAAGGACCCACAGGAGAGAGTGAATGAATGAGTGTTTGTCAGTGTATATGTGTGTGTGTGTGTGAGTGAGTGAGTGAGTGAGTGCACAAGTGTGTGTAGGTGTGTGAGTGATTCATTGATTGAATTTGGAATCAGTTAATTTTGAATTATCTTTGCTATTTGCATAACTTTGTCAGCGGGTGTTCAAGAGCATAGAATAGTACCATTGTAACCTGCCAGGGATGTTGTAAGAGGTGACTAAAGCAAGGCTGACTACAAGATCCTGTTGAAACTAGAAACCAAAGGAAAAGAAAGACATTTTCACTGTATGATAGAAGAGTAGGGACCAGCCCAGTTATTTGTCTAAACTATAATATTTCTCAGGAGCCACATAACTCAGTGGTTAGCGTGCTGGTTTCGGAACTGAGTGGTCCTGGGTTCATTCCCCAGTTAAAGCGGAAATGTTTTTTCAGACCGTAATTGCTCCAGAGTCGACCCAGTTTTAAATGGGTATTGGTTCAGTCCGGAAGTAAAGGCGGCCAGTGTGATGCAGTGAGTTACAAAATAATATGGGCCTAACACATTTCCTATGTGTCGTATGGCGTGACACGATTTTTACTTTTTATAACCTTACTGCAGCGAAATGGCTGCTTTCCTGATCGACACCCAAAATCGATGAGAGTGAAATTCTGAAGTTGAGCAATGATAGCAATTTCAGGTGGCAACAATGCAGTTAAGTGAGCAGGCCACAGACTGTAGAATTTTACAATCAGACATGATAGGATGTAGCAGGAAAAGGTCAACAACTCCGTGACTGGAACCATCAGTATCCACACCCTTCATAATTAGTTGAAAGCAAGTGAGCACCTGTGAGTCTTTTCAGAGTTAAGTGACATTTGTTCAGAAAAGAACAGTTATGAAAAACCAAATGTTATTTAATGACCTGCTAGTTATCTCATCTATTTGTTTATTTCTCCTAAAGCTGGCCCAACAAGGTGCGAGATGTAACTACGGAATCTATGTCGGAGCCAGTGCCAGTAATGCACAGACTATACCACTTCTCAGCAGCAAAGTGGTTGGACTGAAAATGTATCTGAATGATACATTCACCACCCTGAAACTTGATGACATCACTGATTGGATGGCGGTGAGCATTTATTTTTAGCTTTGTACATTTAGTTCAGCTTTTCTTAGCCGTTAGTGTTCATACTGCTACTGCTTCTTGGTTCAATTTAAACAAATTTGTAGTTTGACATTGTAACATGCACGGAATGGAAGAGACTGCAGATTGTTAAGGCGGAAATTTACCTCAACATGAAGTATAATTTATGAAGAGCCTATAGGTGTAGATGTAGACAAGTTAATCAACCAAGTGTAGATACAGAAACAAGGCTGAACATCTAGGCAGCAACAAAATTATGCTGATTACCTGTTCAAAACAAGGGAAGAGATGGTATCTTCAAAGTCTACACAGGAGCCTATTGACATTATGCTATCTATTCTTTTTCTGTATTTATCCGTGAAAGGATGCTTTCGTACGTTGTGTCGTAGTTTACAGGAGGCTGCGATATCTGACGCCTTCTGACATGACAGACTCTGGTAGCATGTCATTTTTTTAACTGGGATTTGTCTTCTTTTGTTATTATTTATTCTATCAGCCATGATGCACAAGTGCATTGTGTTTTGAGTGACAGGACATGGACGTGGAATAGGGTCTTGATCAGCTCTAATTCACTGACCCTGACATAAGAAGACACAATCACACACAAGTGACTGCCCATGTGGATTTGGAGTCCAGACACCCTGAACACACCCTACAAGACTGCCCAATTCACGGAGACCTACGATGCTAAACTTGACCAGAGGCAGCCGAGGTGACTCAGAAGCTGCGGGACTGCCACTCTGAGAGGACTGGACTTTGTCCTAGCGACAGGACTACAGATCTAGCATGACCAAAAAGCCTGAATGCAGAAGCAGCAGCAGACAACTTTGAGCCGCTGGCTGCTGTTAGCTCATTCAGTGCGTCTTTTGCCCCATCATCTATTCAATAAATATAGGAACTACAGATGTGTGTATATGTAGAATGACCACTGGACATCTGCAAAACCGCTTATCACGATGAACAGAGAAAGCTTGTAGAAAATACATAGTTATTACGTTCCATTCTTAGACAAGGTCTATTGATAGCAATAGACTCTGGCCGGCCACAGCTTTTTAAAGATATATAAGTTGATATCTGATAGAATACGTTCAAGAATTTATTTACACTTATTTAGCTGCTGAAGACGTATGTGTCGGGCCAAAAGGTGCAAATATCGCAGTCAAGCGGTAAACTAGCGACACAGCGCATTCTGTTCTCCGTACTACCTTCTGCTACTTGGTAGCGGGAGATTGAGAACGAATGCAGAAGAAGAAGACACTTGGTTATAAAGATGTACTTTGAAAAACTGAATTGGTGTGTTAACTAAAATACTTATTGTATCCTCTTGTTGGCAGCATTTTGAGCACTGGCCGAGAACAGCTCCCATTTGTGCCCATGCTGAAGGAACAACTACAGCTGCTGTCATTCTACTGTCTAAACTGTTTAAGAGACCACTCCACATCTGCCACGTGGCCAGAAAAGCTGAGGTATTTAATCAAAGCTAAAAATTAAAGAAAACCTTGTTCACCCCCTGTGGAGAATAAAAATTCAACAGAAACTTAATGTCTTTATACTGGTTTAGCAGAGAATTTTCCAGAATTGTTTTTCAGTCCATGGCAAATGCCACAATTCCGTAGGTCAAACAGTTTTTTTCTTCAAAATGATAGTTGCCCTTCACAAGTGATGAAGACCACTCTCTTTGTTCAGCCGTGTGGACAGTCGTATCTCTTGCTGTGTCCGCTGAAATGGGTGACTTGCGCGGTGATTTGGATTAAAGTGAGGAAGAAACTGCGCCTTTTGTCAACCTCACTCCCAGAGCCTAAGCTACCTTTTGCCAGTGGCAAGACATTTATCGAGACGACTGGAGATAGCATAGGATGCAGATTTTGCCTCAGGGTTACCACCGAAGCCTTTCCGTAAACATGTAACCCGCAGGGTAGAAAGGTGGGAAGGCATCTAACGCAGTTTGTCGTGCATTTTCGATAACCACAAGAGGTCGTATGGACAACACTCAGCGTGTGAGTGAGTCTATCATCTCTCCCCAGCTGTATTCAGTTCATCAAAGTAGCATCTAAAATTCCCACACGCCAAATTCGTGAAGGTGAACCGGCAGAACTAACCCGTGAGATACGACACAGGTTTAAGCGTAGCGCCATTCACTGATTCAGCCGGCGTCCAGACCAGGATAAACGGACGGAAGAAATCAATAAAAAAGAACGAAATAACAAGTCCAGACGGAAAACAACTCCACGTATCCGAGAACACAAGTGTAAGTCGTCGACTAGTGTGAATTCCAGGCAAATCCGTGGTCTGGCGGCATCCATAATGATCCAAAACAGAGAAATGTAGACTCGCAGCCAGTTACGGCGCCATCTTTGCCAGAAATAAAATGAAACAAATGGAGCTGAAATTACGATATAAAGTTCTAAAGTCATAACTAAATGATCTATGACATAAAGTAGTCAACAAACATGTATATTGGTATGAAGTGTTAATTGTTATTTATGTGTAGGGGCGAAATATGGCATTAAATCCTTGTTATATCATTATCATTGTCCGTTTTTTCGGTGTCTCAGTCAGTCCGAATCAGACATTTGTTGAATTTCCATGAGCAATCAAGATGAGTGATCATTGTTCTGATCAAATAATAAATCATTTCTCAGGTCTTGAAATCTGATTTCCGTTACAAAAAGTGCTGTAGTTTGAAAATTCATGACATTCGTAAATGCAGTCCTATCAGAAATAACTCTTATTACACTAACAAAAGTTGCTAGATACATAAATCTTTAGATCAGTCTAAATATGTAAAGATGATCTGCAAAGCTCTAAAAGCATTTATGAAATATACATACGTAGCCAAACTGGACACTTTCATGCACACCGATGCTTACTGGACCAGACTTGCAAGGGTTGACTTGTTGTGTAGGGAATTTCTAATAAGCTTAGAATAAAATGAGAATAAAAGTTTATTGTTTCATTTGTGTTATCGACTGTCTCCAGTGAAGACATTTTGGTTGTTATTTTGTATTTTTTGCCTTCCCAAGGTTGTTGTTTAATGTCCACAATGAGTAAGTTTACTCTCTTGTGTGCCCTGAAAAAGGGCGTTAAGTGGCAGGTTGTTGTAGCTTTCTTCACATCCTGAGCATGCTGAGAAAGGGGGGTCATGGTCCTCCAGGCGGTTGTGCTATGCTTGGCTTCATCTACATGATGCTCACTGAAACGAGGATCATGTCGATTCACACCACATCTCGTCAGCCAGACTGCTGTGAAAAATCCTGTTTCTTGACAACGCTACATGGAAGAAAGATAGTGGTTTTGGTCTGTATATTGTGCCTGACTCTGATGTGACGTCCTGGTCAGTATGCTTTGCCTGACCAGATTAGCGTCTCAGTTCTCACCTACCCCACTCACTACCCTATGTAAAATATACACCTTGGATTGAAAGAATAGACCCACTTTAACTCTCCATGCGTGGTGGGAAAAAGGATACTGCTTAGGGTTAGCAACGTTAAATCTGCAAGGGGGCAATTTTAGTGGTAGCCCTATGCTTCACATGGATCAGAATTGATTGAAAACTGGCCTTTACTTGTCTCTAAGTATTTATTTTTTATATTTAGCTCTACTGCAGCTTTTTAATTTGTAACTCTAAAATAAATAAGACAAGGCTGTGGATTAAAATAAAGTGTATAAAAACATGGAAAGGTATGGTTCAGATAGTGTGCGGGAACAGAAAGAACAAAACCTGCGTTAGTTAGTTAGTCAAAATCTAGGCTTTGTTCTCGTTTCTGTTTCCAGCGTGGTATAATCTTCTCCTGCTTCTTCGTTCGTTCTCAATCGCCCGCTACCAAGCCCTGGAAAGGGCTTTGCAAGTAGCAGGATGTGGTCTGGAGAACAGAATACGTTGTCGTTGTTTACAGCTTGACTGTGATATTTGCAACTTTCTGTCAGACACATCCGACTTCAGCAGAAATTTTTGAGTACCGAGTTATTCTTTCCTCTTTGATCCCTTTGCCTTAGCCATACAGAATCACTTTCTGACGGTGTAGAACGGTCTTGGCAGCTGTGGTTTGCTAATTCTGACGCTAGCAGTCAGCTTTGGATTGCTAACCGTGCTGCAGCTCATGCACTGTTCAGCATCTTGATACCAGCATGGTGTCTCAAAGAATTCTATGTTTTATGCACTAATTTATTCACCAGAAGATCGGAGCCTAACGACTCAGCGATTAAACTAGCCTAACAATTTACTTGCAAATCCACCACTAGAAAAACCCAGAAAGGGGTATGCTACAGACTTCCTATAAGGTGCCAGCTGGGGAGTTGGGCCAATGCTTTATTCTTCTTCTTAGTCGCTCCTCTATTTCCCTGGGATGTAGAGGTCCTTAGTATATACTTGTAATTGATTTCTCGTACAATCGACTGTTCTGTATTTTTTTACGTTAATAATTTGCTTTAAAATAATTGTTGAAACTAGCAAGAAATAACATTTGGAATTCTGCTTCTTCCCTCATAGATAATGGTGATTCGAGCAGCCAAAGAGTCAGGTCTACAGATTACCTGTGAAGTTGCTCCACATCACCTGTTCTTGACTTCTCACGACCTTATCACTATAGGCTCTGGTTGTGGTCAGGTAAAGCCACCACTAGTTACCAAAGAGGACCAGCAATCACTGTGGGACAACCTTGACATCATAGATTGCTTTGCTACAGATCATGGTATTAAGATTATTTTTGAAATATTTCTTTTTTAATGTGCTGCAGTTTTTCATATTTAACCTTTACCATGCTCAAAACAAATTATGCAACTTCCCCCGAAATTATTTTTCAGTGCTTCACGTTTTTCTAGGTTGTTGATTTTGAGAGCCTGTATCTTTTTATTTGTCTATAGCTATTATTTGTTTGTATGTAGAGACGGCTTCACTTACCTTGGTAGCACTCTTTCGAGGGAAACTACTATTGACTGAGGTCAGTAACAGAATCTCCAAGTCCAGTGCTGCCTTTGGGAGGCTGTGCAACAGCGTTTGGAATAGGAGGGGTCTTAGTCTTGATACAAAACTCAGTTTACAGAGCCGTAGTGCTCCCTACTTTTCTGTATGCCAGTGAAGTGTTGACTGTGTATACAGCAGGCATGCTAGGAAAATGAATCACTTCCATACAAGCTGCCTCCGTAGATTGTTCAAAATATAGTGACCAGATAATATTCCAGATACCGAAATCCTCATGAAGGCAAAAATTCAGAGCATACACACACTGTTACAGAAGACTCAGATTAGGCGGGACGACCACCTTATGTGCATGCTAGACAACCGCATCCCCAAACAACTAATGTATGGTGAGCTGAAAGAGTGCCAAAAGAAGCACTTCAAAGACTCACTTAAAGTATTTCTGACATGCTTGAACATCGATGCTAACTCATGGGAATACCTTGTACAGGCCTGTAAGGCATGGCGTGGAACCACCATCAGAGGCACCTCCATTGCTGAGAAACACTGGGCCTCCGAAGCACAGAAATAATGCACTTTGTGCAAAGACAAAACAACTGAAACGCATGTCAAGTTCTGACCTTAAATGTTACGTTTGTGGAAGGGGTTTCCGTGCCAGAATGAGACTATACAGCCACCTCCGGAATCACTGGTTAGGTGCAACACATGTATGACTGCTGTTGTCATCATTGCCTGTGATGGACGGCTATTATATTGCGTAGAGACAAATGAATAAAGAACTTGTTGGTGTTTTTGTTGTGTGAGTTAGTTTTTAAGGCTAGATGCAATTGTCTGTTTGATGAGCAATTTTCATTTGAAAATAAAATATGTACATGTGATTTAAATATTATTGGCATTGGAGATTTCTTAATAGCGTGAAGGGCATCTGAGTGACAAAGTGCTTATATTTTCATTCATCCCTGAAGGCAGTATCTATCTTTTACTTGTGTAGTTGTTTTGTTACTAAGAATCAACTTCACTGCACTCTGGGCATACCCATAGGTGCTCAATCTCTCTCAGTAAATAGCAAAGGGTCTGATGGATACTGCAGCATGTTGGTTGCACATACTTATGTTCTGTCCTCTATGTCCAGGCCCACTCAAATCCAGTTCACTATCAAAGATCTGTGAGTGAATTGCTGATTCGTGTATTGTGGTATCGTTATCTAACATGTACCCACTTCCAAATGTCACTGCTGTCCATGCCATAATTGGTGCCTGTGTAGCCGGGATCAGCTTTTTCATTGCTGTGATCCTCAGAAGACCAAGGATGGCAGATCCACATAGCCTCTGCAGGTTTGATGCCTCTACAGCTACCTTCCACTCATGCCTTAGACAGCCCTTTAGTACCTTCTGAAGTACCATCTATTAAAGAGGCCCCAGATGGCCATCTCAGAGTTGCAGTCACTCAGTTTGGGACCCGGAGAGGAATTAAGCTTGTAACCAAATTGAAGGTTTATACAACCGTCATCCTACCAACTTTTCTATACGCCTGTGAAACCTGGACTGTACAGTCAACATGCGAAGAAGGTTGACCACTTCCATCTGGGGTGCCTAAGGAAACTGCTGAACATAAAATGGCAAGATAGGATCACAGATGTAGAATTTTTTCCTAGACTGGCATGACAAGCATCCACACAACTTTGTGCAAATTGCAATTTAGATGAACTGATAATGTTGTCCGCATGTTAGATGAGCGGCTTCCAAAGAAAATATTCTATGGCGAGCTTGAGTCTGGCAAACAAGCTGGCGGTGGTCAAATAAAACGTTACTAAAACACTCTGAAAGCCTCACTGAAGAACTGTGACATTGACCCCGATAATTAAGAGAACATTTGCTGCTGATTGCTCTGCCTGGCGTAGCAAGTCTCTGCTGGCACGGGGCATATGGAGCAGACAAGAATCGGGGAAGCTGCACGGAGATGAGCGACACGAAAGGCAAGAGACAAGTTGACTCCGCTTGACAGTCAAACAGTTTTTCTCTGCCCTCAGTGTGACAAACGTTGTTGGACTTGGATTGGTTTGATCAGCCACAACTATGAACCCACTCCAGGATTGACATGACAATGTGGTCGTCTTCGGAAATGATGGATAAATATCATCATTATCATGTAGATATCCTTTATCCTTTGCAGAACGTCACACTTATGACAGCAGAGTGTCTGTAGGAAACAGTCTTCCGCCAGTCTGCCAGCCTGCTCTAAGGTCCAATCCAGCGTCTTCTTGATGTCCTGAGTCGATCGTCTTCTCGGTCGGCCCCTGCCTCGTTTTCCAGTGACCATGGTCCCCCCCTCTGTCCGTTGTTTGTGTTGTTTGATGTGTCCAAAAAACCTCAGTTTTCGGGACACTACATCATTTATAAGCCAATTCTATTCCACATTCAGGTCTTGCCGGATGGATTTGTTTCTTTCTTTCTTTGTCCAAGGGTTTTTCAGGACTCTTCTGTAGCACTGTCTCACAAAAGCGCCGATCTTCATTCTTAGTGCTTTTGTAAACGTCCATGTTTCACAACCATAGTTTGCCACAGGAAAAATACATGTTCTAAACAAGAACATGAGGAAAATAACTTTTATATCTGCAACAATTGTAATAATATTAACATGCTACAGGTACTTGACCTTCTATGACCTTGTTTCTTTTAGCTCCCCACTCTGTTCAAGAGAAAAATGGACCAAACCCACCTCCTGGCTTTCCTGGACTAGAGACCATGTTGCCTTTGTTATTAACTGCAGTGAATGAGGGAAGACTCACAATTGAGGTAATCTTTTTTTCCCTATTGTTTTTCTTTAGAATTTCGAGGCATCATTTTGTCAACCGTTCAGGCTCTCGTTATGGACCATAGACATTCTGGTTTTTGAGAATGTTTAGTTACCTTTATCTCACCATACTAAAAATTTATAGAATTTCCCTTGCTTCCACATTAATTTTCATCATGTCAGTTTGACTATTGTTGTTGACCATAGAACCTGTAAACATTTTATTTGTTGGTCTTTAGATATATTTTTGTGTGTGTAGAGACATCAATTAATAAAGAACCTTCTGGTGTTGTTGTGTTTGTGTGTTAGTTTCTGAGATACAAGAAGATGGCGAAAATGTTAAAAAAATAGCACGAACACTTAGACTCACGGATTAGGATCCAAACATCGAGATGATTTTTTTCCCACCCGGAATAACCACAGAGCACTGATACAGTTCTTTTATAAGATAGATATGTATTGTTATCAGCCGGTGTCTTTGTGTTTGACAAGGACAAAAATAGCACCACTACCCTACAAGGAGCATCTCGTAATAAGTGACTGTGTGACATGACATACACCTGCCATGGTTATGTGGTTTGTTAAAATCAACATAGATGGTGCCTAACAGACTGTGGGTCTACTTTGCTCTAGTGTTTGAGTCTATTAAGATAGACTTGCACATCAGTTAACCACCCTCCGCGGCACTTGTTCCAACGCAACGAAGTAATAAGCTGATCAATCCTAGACTGCTAAACAGGAAATCCCTCTCTCGGTTACATCCAGCTCACTCCAGAGCTGGGACCTGCACAAAGACATCCACCCCTGTAGAAGTACAGGTCGATTATGAACATATATGTTAGTTTCCACTACAAATGTATTTATTACATCTACATAATCAAACTAAACAGATCTACCTCACAAAGATCTTTTGTAACGACTTAACTTCCCCATTCTCAATAATGGGCTGGCTCCAATCCGCATAAAGAAGATAATAAAGTATTTCAAATTCATTTTTAATCTAACACAAAAGATTTCGCAGTTCAAACCTATGAAGAAGGAAGTGATTTGTTTTTGCAAACAGCCTCGATTTCAGTAGATTTCTATGGTAGCCCAGCCCAGTTGTCTGTATATGATTAAAACATGTATATTTGGCCATCATAAGTTTGCGATTTTGAAGCGTAAATTTTTGTCTTGCGCTGTAAAGGTTTATTCAACATGCAAGGAACCAAGAAAGAACATATGGCCATAAAGAGTACCATTTCTCAAAGAGTGGTAGCTAGTCTGAAAAGGAAAGGCCCACTGTAACCATGCAAGCATGGCGTAAAAGGTATTAACCTTAGGCACGCCACATTATTAAAAACAAAATTTGACCTAATTAATTTTCTAAATTTCTCGCTATGGTAGCCGTCTTTCAAAATTTGTAACTTTTATGCTTGTTTGTCAATAAATATGATTTTCTGGCGTGTAGATACACAATAGCATAATGAACATGTGATTGTTATTGTTTTTGTTGTGTGTTTGTTAGTTCTTGAGATTCAAAAAGATGAAGTTGAAAATTTATGAAAATCTTGGAAAAAATTTGGCCTAGTCGCTTTGATAGAAAACCATGGAAACCGCAACAACGTATCGATACTGTGTTTGCAATATCGACACAACTGTTAGTTTCCAATTCAAACGTAGTTCTTTCATTTAAACAAAATAAACAGATCTACTCGATAAAGATCTTTCCCAACAACCTACTTCCCCTTTCGCAAAAAGTCGGCTTGCTCCAAACGGCGTATACAAAATTAAACTGTTCAAAAGCCATTTGTAATCGAACATACAATACTTTAACCGGCAAAATATCGTGTATATATGGAGGGCGTATTCAGCAGTAAAAAATGGCTGTCGGGAGTGACTCCGCCCCCCCCCCCCCCCCAATTTTTTTTCTTTCCGTACACCGTTTTTGTAGGCCTAGTTGGTTAGAAGGTATCGGACAAGGGTGTGCTAAAGGTTAAGGAGTATTGTACACAGTAACGCTTATTAGAATATTTTAACTCAAGAGAATTTTTTTTCAATTTGCTCGTATAATTGAAACTTTTGTGGCTTAATGATTTCATCTACAGGATATCAAGCTGAGACTGCACACCAACCCCTGTCGCATTTTTAACCTTCCTGACCAGCCTGACACTTACGTTGAAGTTGATCTGGACCACAAATGGGTTATCCCAGTAGCTATGTCTTACACAAAATCAAAGTGGACTCCCTTTGCTGGTCGACCTGTGCAGGGAATAGTCCGGCGAGTTGTACTTAATGGAGAAGTGGCATTTGTTGATGGACAGGTTAGTACAAATTCAAGCTATGTCAACATTGTATGTTTTCACTTTCCTTCTGTCAATCTCCTTCTAAATCTCTTATTAACTCTTACTCTAGCTCTCTTTCCAGCCCTGGTTGTTACTTTCTGTACATACATTCTTGGCTCAACCAGTTTACTGAACTACGTTCATTGAATCTCGGTTATTCTGTGGGGTTCAGCCTGCCGCTAACTTTATCTTGCCTCATCAGATCCTCTGTGTGGTTCAGCCTGGCCGCTAACTTTATCTCATCTCATCAGATCCTCTGTGTGGTTCAGCCTGGCCGCTAACTTTATCTCATCTCATCAGATCCTCTGTGTGGTTCAGTCAGCCCGCTAACTTTATCTCATCTCATCAGATCCTCTGTGTGGTTCAGTCAGCCCGCTAACTTTATCTCATCTCATCAGATCCTCTGTGTGGTTCAGCCTGGCCGCTAACTTTATCTCATCTCATCAGATCCTCTGTGTGGTTCAGTCAGCACGCTAACTTTATCTTCTCATTAGATCCTCTGTGTGGTTCAGTCAGCCCGCTAACTTTATCTCATCTCATCAGATCCTCTGTGTGGTTCAGCCTGGCCGCTAACTTTATCTTCTCATTAGATCCTCTGTGTGGTTCAGTCAGCCCGCTAACTTTATCTTCTCATCAGATCCTCTGTGTGGTTCAGTCAGCACGCTAACTTTATCTTCTCATTAGATCCTCTATGTGGTTCAGTCAGCCCGCTAACTTTATCTCATCTCATCAGATCCTCTGTGTGGTTCAGCCTGGCCGCTAACTTTATCTTGTCTCAGCAGATCCTCTATGTGGTTCAGTCAGCCCGCTAACTTTATCTTCTCATTAGATCCTCTGTGTTGTTCGGTCTGGCCGCTAACTTTATCTTGTCTCAGCAGATCCTCTGTGCAATTCTCCTTGTTTGCTAACTTTATTTCATCAGATCCTCTGTGTAATTCACTTTGTTCTTTACTACATGTAATTCTGTCTCAACAACAGTATTGCAAGGAACGTTAAGCCATTGATCAATTTCACCGTTTGATAACTTTTCTATATGCTTCAAATCATTTTCTTTGCACTTTGAACTCCAAAATTGTAGTATAGTGTTAATCTAGTGTACCTGGGAGCTGAAGATACAGGGCAGTGAAAGAGCTGTCAGCAGCTAGCGCTCGGACTGCATTAGTGTATTCTGGCTAAGAGAATAGTGACCTTGCGGGAAGGCAAACCAAGAACCCCCCAAAAAGCCAACTGAAATTGGATGTGTCGGGCTGAAAAGTGCAGATATCATAGTCCAGCTACACCACAACAACGCAGAAGTGGGACATGTAAATCTATCAAATCACCCAAGTGCTTCTGGGACATTAAAGGAATTAATGGAATTGTTGTTTTGCACTCTGTCCAATCGTGCAGCTCGCTTTTTCTGTGCTACAGCAATGACTCGCTCACCACTGTATGTGATGGCAGTGTACCTGGCTGAGTGGTTCGGAGCAAGCAGCTCCCAGGAGGTGACATAAATGACTCGTTGTACTGTTCAGTGGACACTATGGTCACAATTGGAGGACTTGAACTATGCAGATAATCTGATATTTTTGTCGCACAGTTATAGCCAAGTGCAAGAGAAATTTGTTTTGGTAAAAGAATGATCAACCAAATTTATACTGAATATCAACATGAAGAAAACCAAGCTCCTTAAAGTCAACACCTGTGAACAGGTGTGTTTAGTCCTTATCATACAGGGGATATAAACATGCTGGAAAGGATACAAAAAAGAGCGACAAAGCTGATAGTTGGATTCCAGAATTAGTTATGAAGAAAGACTCAGAAAAACCGACCTACAGTGTCTAGAAAAGAGAAGAATTTGAGGTGACTTAATACAGGTTTATAAGATAATCAAAGGAAGAGAAAAATTAGACTATAACAAGTTTTTCAAAATGCAACCACCTACAAGAACAAGAGGGCATAGCTACAAATTAACTAAAGAAAGGTCCAGATTGGATATTAGTAAATTTTTTTTTTTTAGTCAGAGAGTGGAGAATGCTTGGAATGAATTGCCACAGGAAGTAGTGTAGGCAGGGACAGTTAATGCATTTAAGAATAAATTGGATTTGCATAGCTTTTAGAGCAAGGTAATGTAAATGAAACTGGTTGTATACAGACTCCACAGAGTCTTCCAAACCAATAAAAGGCGGTAAGTTAACACTATTAATCAAGAACCAGTCATGCTGGAGTGACAGCCATTAAGAAAAGTGGATGCCTTTACCTATTTGGCAGCATAATTGGCTTCGTTCGTTCTCAATCTCCCGCTACCAAACTCTGAAAGGGCTTAAGTAGCAGAATGTAGTCCAGAAAATGGAATACGTTGTCGTAGTTTACAGCTTGACCATGATATTTGTACCTTTTGGTCCAACACATCTGACTTCAGCAAGCATTTTTTTAGTACCAGGTTAGCATTCCCTTTTTGATCCCTTCTCCTTAGCCAGTCTGCCCTGCTGCAGCCTGTTATCCAGGATCACCGCGTGGAGGTGTAGAAGGGTCTTGGCAGCTGTAGTTCGCTGGCCCTGACGCTAGCAGTCAGCTATGGGTCGCTGACCGCTGCAGCTCCTTCGTTGCTCAGCATCTTGATCCCGGCAGCATAATGGACACATCAGGAGGTACATATGCAGATGTAAGGACCAAAATTGGAAAGGCAAGAATGGCATTCCTAACACTAAACAACAGATGGAGATCAAGAGACATCAAAATTCACACCAAAGTTAGAATATTCAACACCAATGTCAAGTTGGATCTGCTGTATGGAGAATGACCAAGGCAATACAACAAAGACTGCAATCTTTCATTAACAGATTCCTATAAAGGATAGTAGACATAAAGTGGCAGGGCATAATAAGAGATGTAGACCTATCAGAAAGGAGTCAACAGGATCCATTGGAAAACAAATTAAGTGAAGAAAATGGGGATGGGTAGGACATGCACTGACTGCGGAAAGCACTGTCCAACATACCCAGACAGGATCTTACATGGAATAATCGAGGGAAGATTAAAAAAATACATGAAGAGAACGTGAGAAGGAACAAATATTTCTTGATTACGCCTGTAGACAGGCAGAAAGAGCAGACCAGAACTCACTATTGGGGAAATGTTGCCAATAGTTTGTTCACCAAGAGAGTAGAGTGACAAAACTCTTGATACAGGCCATATAGTTACTAGATGCCTAAAACCTACACCAATTGAAAAAATATACCCCATAATCGGCATAGCGCCACAAAAGGTATGAAGAACTGTTGTCAGAGATAGAGAGACACAGGTAAATGACCCAAGACACTCTTCAATGTTCGGACATCAGGTGCAGCGTCCAAGACTAAAATCAAGATAAAGTTTCTTACAGTTAACCCAGCCCCTACAGACTAGTCCAGGAAATCGACGCATTGAAAGTTGGAAACAGCTGACACAGGTCCCCTTGATCGAGTTACAGGAGGAACCTGCGCCTGGACATCTGCCCTTCGCAAAATGGAAGTCACTAAATAGACTTTGAACTGGTGTATCACGATGCAGGAAAAACCTGAAAAGATGGGGATGCAAGGATGATGAAACATGCGAATGTGAAGTAACACAAGACCAGGACCATCTGATGGTCTGCCCAAACCTCCCGGAGACTTGTAGCATGGATGACCTGCTGAGTGCCAGTGATAGGGCAATTCACGTGACTGAATACTGGAAGAATGAAATGTAATGTAGTGCCTAGGACACGGAAAGTAAGTAAGTACAGAGAAGAGTTACAGGCTGAGATTGATTGATACTTTATATTTGACAATTCACACACACGTTGTACATTTGTTTGATTTGTTTTGTCTGCTGTCACTCAGGTCTTAGCCAGTCCTGGACAAGGCAAAGATTTGAAGTCACTCCCAGCTCCATTGCCAGCTCCATTGCCAGGCCTGAAAGGACCAGAAACAGTAGGGACTCAACTGACTGTTCAGATTCCTGCTGTTGGAGCTGTCCAGATGTTTCCAGAGCCAGCCAGCCCGAGAAAACATTTCAATTTCCATGCAGACAAACCATTGGTTGCATATCCTCCCCCTCGGACTCCGAAGTTACCTGAAACTGCTCCGTTTCCTTTCATTGGTAAGTCAGGCTTAGAGAGAATTACCGTTTAGAGTTAACGTTGAACAATCGTTTGTGCAAATACCGAACTTACCTTAAAAAAGATCCCAGTTTTGAATTTAACCATATGCATTTGCATAACTGTGTTTCCTAATGATAGTGAACTTGGTTAATAACTTTTAACAGACATACGAACTACACGAGAAACACTAGTAGATTAGAAAAGTGGACCAGTTAATTTGTAAGTTTTATGCATAGCTAGTTAGTTGCTAATTGTTAGTCTTTTAATCATTTTACAAATTTGCACATTTTTAAAAAACAATATTTTGGTTATTTATAGGCCTTTGTGGGCTTTGATTGTTTTTGTTTTTTTTGTGTGTATTTGTAGTCCTATGGTTGCCAAAAACATTTTACAATACAATTTAAAAAAAATTTACTAGCAATTAATTGCAATAGGAAGATCAAGAAAATTAGGGATTGACTGTATTAAAGAAACAAACATAATACATGAATTAACACATTAACCATCATAGCTGCCACTCGTAGCAGCAGAAAAGATTTTTAAAACAGTACACACAATTCCACCTTCATCAGCAAGCTCGGGATGTGAGGAAAGCTACGACAATCCACCACTTAACGTCTTTTCTAGGACGCACAGAAGAGTAATCCTACTCATTGTGGACATTCAACAACAACAGTAAGTACTTCGGAAAACATATACATCAGACAACAGAAAAGAAAATGGAGTAATAGGTAATCTGGATTCAAACCACGGACCTCCAGATGATCATGCACATTGATGCAAAGAAAGATGAGTCGGCCAATTAGACATCGGTCCTTGCTTGGGAAAAAGAGAATGCTGTGGTTTATGACAATGACAGAACTGACATCTTGGTCTTGAGATACCCATAGGAGCGCATGAGCTGCAACAGTCAGTGGCCCATACCTGACTGCTAGCGATAGAGTCTGTGAACCAGAGCTGCAACAGTCAGCGGCCCATACCTGACTGCTAGCGATAGAGCCTGTGAACCAGAGCTGCAACAGTCAGCGGCCCATACCTGACTGCTAGCGATAGAGCCTGTGAACCAGAGCTGCAACAGTCAGTGGCCCATACCTGACTGCTAGCGATAGAGCCTGTGAACCAGAGCTGCAACAGTCAGCGGCCCATACCTGACTGCTAGCGATAGAGCCTGTGAACCAGAGCTGCAACAGTCAGTGGCCCATACCTGACTGCTAGCGATAGAGCCTGTGAACCAGAGCTGCAACAGTCAGCGGCCCATAGCTGATCAAAGAGGGAAGGGTAGCCCGATACTAAAAAAATGCCTGTTGAAGTTAGATGTTTCGGACCGATAGGTGCAAATATCGCAGTCAAACTGTAAACTATGACACAACGCATTCCGTTCTCCGGACTAAATTCACTACTTAAGCCCTTTTCAGGGTTTGCCAGCGGGAGATTGAGAACGAACTGAGTCAAGTCAAGATACCCATAGTAGGGACATTGGATATGGATAGGGTGACATTTTGAAGTTAATAATGACTGCCACTTGGATATGGACACAGTAATTGATGAAGCAGTAATCCACAGAGTGAAAAATGCTGAGTTCGAACACAGTTCTGGCAGGATGGGACACCTGAGAGGAGGAACAGCAAGTTATTGGAATAATAAGTATCCACACCCTTTACCATGTGCTGAGTTTTAATTTCTCTCTCGGGATCAAGATACTGAGCAGTGCATGATCTGTAGCGGTCAGCGACCCATAGCTGACTGCTAGCATCAAGGCCAGCGATCTAGAGCTGCCAAGACCCTTCTACACCTACACATGGTGATCCTGATAACAGGTTGCAACATGGCAGACTGGTTAAGAAGAAGGGATTGAAGAGGCAAGGCTAAACTGGTACTCAAAAATACCTGCTGAAGGCTGAGAATGATAGACTGAGCATTTATGTGTCTGCTTGGAGTACATTGACATTGATTCTTAACAACAAAATAAAAAGAACACTGATTTCTTCTGCTGTTACAAATAATTGTTACAAACACAAACTATTGTTAAAAACAGCCTTTTTTAAAAATTCAAGATTGTTTCATAGTTCAGCAGTAGTAGGCCAGATATTTTAAATAACTTCCAGAAAATGTGCAGATATTGCCTGTTAATCTTAATTGAAGCTTAGTGTTGCAGAATGTTTTGAACAGCCTATGTGTGTGATAAGTTATAATTTTTTTTATACAGCTTGTCAAACTCATACTAACTTGTAGATTTGGCTCTTAATTGAAGTTGAGCATGCTAATTCTGTCAAAATTGCATCAAATTGTTTGTGACTGAGAGTTTGATAGTGTCTGGCCAAAAGGGAGTATTATTCTTGCTTGGACAATTAGAAGTGTTTATAGAGATTAAGAACATCATCAGAAATCAGTATATACACCAATGGAGAGAAGAGAGAAACATAAGCAGTACACCAGACCCAATTCACCAACTCGAAAGAAATCAACAAACTACCTTATTTCACCTGAGAACTGGTCACTGCAGACTACTAGAACATCTATACCGACACACACAGATGAGTGCCCATGCGGAACAGCGGGCCAGAATTCTGAACACATTCTGCAGGAATGCCCACTCTGTAGGGAAATGAGATACAAGACCTGGCTAGGGTGTGCGGAGCTGAGACAAAAGCTGTGGGGTAGGTCGCTCCAACCTGGTGAAGACTACAGATTTCATCATGACGACTGGCCTGCAGATATAGCATGACTAAAGGTCCTGAACACAAACAAGTATTTGACAGAAGCCTGGTGTTGTTGGCCAAACAAGGTAGTAGAGTCTAATTGACAGATGTGGTGATGCACTGTAGTCTGTCTGAAATGTCAGTGTATGGATGACAGACATATTAGTCTGTTTAGCTTAGTAGTGTGGCACTCTGCCCTCAGTGTGGATATGACTTTGTGACAGTCTGACATCATGGTGGATATGCCTTAGTGACAGTCTGACCTCAGTGTGGATATGAATTAGTGACAGTTTAACCTAAGTGTGGATATGACTTTGGGACAGTCTGACCTCAGTGTGGATATCACTTTGTAGTGTGACCGGGACATTCTGACCTCAATGTGGATATGACTTAGTAGTGTGACAGTCTGACCTGAGTGTGGGCGTGACTTTGATTATTTGTAGATTATGGTGTTGCTTAGTAGTATGCCAACCCGTTAAAAGTCATCCTCATTCTAACCAGTGACACCTTAACCATTATATCATCACCAAAATGGGCAATATATGTGAAATGCGGGTGACAAAGGATATGTGTGGTGTCGAATAATGGACTGGTCACAGGCTGATGTGTCTAAATTTAACCCCCACATAGAGCCTATGAGACGCCATTGGGGTAGAAACCAGTGAAGAGGATTAACATATCAAAACTGGTGCACTGAATACAGTGTATGGTCCCCAATCATCCATCACTGTCCTCAATACTGACACTACTGACAGACAAGGGCCAGATTGTTGAGCACTGGGTGGAGCATTTCAGTGAAATCATCAACCACACTGCAGCCATCAGCGAGCAAGCTATAGCACTAATGCCACCAACCATAGTCCATGCATCCCTCCAAGCATTGATGAGATCAAGAAAGCAGTCAGAAAAATGTCTAGCTGCAAGGCCCTCAGATCAGATGCTCTTCCTGCAGAAGTTTGCAAAGCAGGTTGTCCATCCTACTTCAAAGGCAGATGGATCTATTCTGTTCAATATTAGGATGATGGCCAGATACCTAAGGACCTGAAAGATGCCTCCTTTATCCACTTGTTCAAATGAAAAGACAATTGTCACTCCTGCAAAAACCACAAGGGGATCTCTGTCATGTCAACCGTGGACAAAATTCTGGCCAGAGTCTAGCTCAACCACTTAGTTAGTAGTCTTGAGCAGGGCAGAGAATGTGTGGTTTTCGAACGGATCGTGGGATAGTCAACATAATGTAAGCAGCACGTCATCTCCAGGAGAAATGTCAAAATACAGCATTGTGACCTGCACACAGTTTTTGTTGACCTTTGACACTATCAATAGGGACGGACTCTGGCAAATCATTTCGTAGTTCGGTTGTCCCGGCAGATTCATTACAGTTGTGCGCCAATTTCATTATCGCTTGAGTACTGCACAAATGAGAATTGTTTGTGGTCTCCCCAGTCACCAACGGAGTTATGTGCTAGCACGAATATTCTTTAGCATGGTCATGCAGCAATGTTCTCCAATGCTGTACATGGCACTGCTACCACCAGCATGTATATTAGGTACAGGATACAAGGTCAGCGGTTAAATTTGAGACACCTGAAGTCTTACACAAAGGTGAATGTAGCCACCATCTTGGATCGCCTGTTTTCTGACGACTGTGCCTTTAACAGCTCAGAACAAGATATGCAGTAATTTGATTCTCACAATCAACACTAGGAACACTGAGGTACTTTTGCAGTCTGCTCCTGGGAAGCTGTGCAGTGAACTGTACTGTAATGCTAACCACTCTTGTTGCATGTCCGCAAAACATGGACAGTGTATAACAGATAGCTAAATATTTCCACATGAGCTGTCTGAACAGGTTGCTCAGGATCAGGTGACAGGACAAAACATGTAACTCTGACATTCTTAACCAGTGATCCAGAGGTGCCAAGACCGTTTTCCACCTCCATGGGGGGGGGGGGGGATCCTGATAACAGGGCAGACTGGCTAAGGAAAAGGGGTCGAAGAGGGAAGGCTAATCCAGTACTTAAAATTGCCTGCTGAAGTCGGATGTGTCGGGCCGAAAGGTACAGTATCACATTCAAGCTATAAAGTATAACAGACTACATCTTGCTACTTGCAAAGCCCTTTTCAAGCCATGGTAGCGGGAGTTTTAAAACGAATGACAAAGAGAGAAGTTCTTAACAAGTCAAACATGTTGAGCATACATACGCTTCTGCAAATGGACCAGATAAGATGGACGGACGAGCACCTCCTCAAACAGCTGTTATATGGTGAGCTCAGAACAGACAGGTGCTCATCAAGGGGAAACAGAAGAAACGCTACAGGGACTCCTTAAAAACGTCACTGTAAAGTTTCAACATTGCTATGCCACCTCCTGGGAGATCATTGCACAGAACTGTTCTTCCTGGTGCGTTGGCATCACACAATGTGCTCAGATAGCAGAGCGAAACATTACAGAGGCTCAGAGCAAATGAGCCGCATGAAAGAACAGTGCGGACGACCTTGACGCCAGTCTCTTAATCGTGTGGACCACCTGAGGTATCTAGGGGTGCAAAGAATAGAATCACTGCTACCTTCTAAGCATATTGACTAAAGAAGGTTATGAATGGGACTAGCAGCATTATAGAACCAGTCCTACTGTAACCGCAACTGCAACTGCTTGGATAAAGTTTTGATATAAGGGAACAAACTGTAGCGGTAACTCTATGCTTCATATGGAGCCAGAAGGAAGAACAGTTTCAAACTCTGGTATGGGCTAAGAATTTTCTTTCACTTATGAAACAAAAATCTAGCATGCACACTACTGCAATGTGGGATAAGTGGCATTTATTCCCTAGCCACATAGATCACTTCGGATCCTAGCAATTAAAAGAAGAATTAAACATTAATAAAATGTAATATTGCCAGTTAAGTCTTCCAGTGAAGCAGTTTTATAGATACATACATGTATCTCACATTCTTATCCTATGTTTACCCTCTTTTCCCCTTGCTTAATCGTGTGTTTAGTTGGTGAACCTTACGAGCACGCATTACTGCTACGCGAGAGATCAGGTAGAGATACCATGTGCATGATAATAAAGTGTTATTACTCGTTGCATGCTTTTAGGGGAGCATATAGCCTCTTTCATTTTACTCAGAAGTTTGTGTTTGATTTCCGTTACGAATAAATTATTTCCTATTTCTGTTGAGCTAACCATTTATTTACATTCACTTTCACGCAGTATAAGAAAGTTTTGTTTTGTAGTATGTAGAAATAATCAGCAATTTTTAAATTCTTGTTTTCGAATTTGTTTTTGGTGTATCTGAATTTCTGTTGAAAATAGCATTGTTTTAATTTATTTTTAAAAGGTTTTTAGTGCATCTATAAACATCTGTTGAAGTAAAAAAAAAAAAAAAATTTGTAAAAAAGTACAAAAATAAATGGTCTATTTGATTGGATACCGGAGGTTCAAACACAGGATGGAAACCTCGGTATGACATAAGTTTTTTCCTATTGGCAGTAACATAAAAATCAAGCCCGAACATTGCCTGGCGAATGCAGAGACAAGCGGCCTTTATTTCTTAGTTGAATAAGTTCCTCCAGCAGACCACAGGAAAGAATAAAACACAGAAGTTAATGCAATGTTATTTTTCATAATGTAGCTGTTAGACAGACAAAAGTAATAATTGTTTTGAAATAGTTCATAAACGACTGACAGTCATTAAGTAACTGCAATTTTGTTAACATTTCTACAAGCGTGCAAACCAAACTTTGTGTCTAATTTTTCTACATAGTCTCAGTGCATGAAAACACTGTGTCCACCTGTCCACTAGAAAAAAGTATTTTGGTGCAACCTTTAATCAATTTTGCAGTCTCCAAGACTTCGTCAGCTGCATTGAAACTTCTTCCTCGTTCGTCTTCGGACGTTTACTTCACTGACTCTAACGAAGGCACTAGTCGACTTAAGGTTCTGTACACTTCCCTACAGCTTCTCGTGGAAGGACACTGGCTGTTGCCAAATGCTACTTCTTTTGTCTGTATACAGTAGACAGTACTGCAAAATATGTTCTGCTTTCATGGGAGCTCTGCTTTCATGGGAGCTCTGCTTTCATGGGGGCTGTGCCGCAGGCACAAAGGTCTGTAGTGCCAATCTTGAAAGTTTTGTACAGATGACTTCTAAGTCTGTTGTGACCTGTGCGTAGCCGGAGAATGATCACCTGGTCTCGCCTGGAGAGTTGATGGTAGGTATCATTTTCTATGTGGCCAGGGTGGTCTTTTTTAAAATTTTGCATTGTACGTTGCCCTAATAATTGTTTTAGTCTCGTTGTAAGTGATTTCTGTATCACTGCTGCAGCATTCCTCTCTCTCTAGTGAGTCTGTCCGCCTCCTCGTTGCCTGGAATGTAGCAGCGGACTGGTATCCACTGGACTATGCTCTTTTTTGAAGTATTGGGACGGGCATTTTAGGACTAATCTGCTACAGACTTTTCTATAACCGAGGTAATCATGGACAATTTTGTATGCAATGCTGTGACTCATGTTGAAATCTTCGGCTATTTCAGCAAGTGATTCATCTGTTGCCATGGACTAGCTGGTCAATCTGCTGTTTCTCTGTGTCAGTTGCAACTCTTGCTGGTCTCCCACAATGCAGTTCATCAATAACGTTTAGTCTTCCATTTTGAAATATTTCTACCCATTCATACACTATCATCTGACTCAAACAACTGTCCTTAAACTGAACCTTCTTCTGTAGATTTCAGGTTTCCCTAACCTCTGACCACAAAAAACACGAATAATGCATCGTTGTTCTTCCATGGTGCAAGTTGACAGTAGGACGGCCATATTCTATACTATATCTAACATGCACACACCGCTAGATCGTGACAATCCCTTCCTGGAGTATTGCTAAAGAGCCATTTTGTGTCCTGAAATAAGATTTTCCATCGTACATACTCTTACTACTTATAATAAAATTGCTGTTACTTAATGACTATCTCTCCGTACTAATTATAAATTGATGCGTTGGCGGTGCGGCTGGCCGAGTGCATTGGATATCAGTCTTTGAACACGAGGACATACGTTCAAAACCTCCTTAAGACAAAGGTTGTTTCCTATCGGAGGTAAAATATGAACCTGAATTCAAGTCTGTACAGTACAGTAACGTAGAAATCAAAAGAAGGTTTTGGAATTGCCTCACTCAAACTAATAAAGATGAAAAATGTGTGGCAGGACACCAGAAGGATGACGAAGATTCAATTGATCAGCACATTTGTTTTCCTGTGGCAACAAATGGGTGCAAGACATCTTTTGAAATAAAGTGTTAAAAAGAATATTGAAAATAGCTTGGACAGAGAAGAATAAAATATAGCAATTTTGTAACAACTAGGTATAGAAAAACTGGCTTATAAATAACATCACAAGGACGAAGTTAGGTTATTTTGGTCATATGAAAAGATACAATGTCTTGGAGAGGCTGATAATGGAAGGCCTGGGAAAAGGGCAAGAAATCATCCCAGAACATGGTGGTACCAGGACATTATTATTTGAAGATGGCCGTGTGCGAAGTGGGTCATCTTGCCAGAAATCAAGATATGTTCAGAGCTGCTGTGAAAGAAAATGTTGCATGACATGACAGTATGTGGTGACTGAAGGGTTAAGCGACCTTTATTCCTCAGCCCTATAAATCCTTTACAATGTGAATAAACACCGTTGTGGTAGGTAGGTAGTTAACTTTGTTACTGGTTTGGGAACTCATTGCTGCTTGTTTATTGAAAATGTACAATTAACGTAGCCTTTTGTTGCAAATTTGTATTTATAATTTTCTTATTTAGTGTTCTTTTTGGTCGTGGGCACAATAATAACATCAATTCATTCCATGATGGGAATAATACTAAGAAACTGAATCTATAAATAGTATAAAATTTTTAGTAGTCTTCAAAGACAAACTTAACGTTTTATGTGTTTAATTAATACTTATTCATGATCACTAAATAAACGCTTAACTAAACACAACTAGAAGATTGTGGGTTGTAATCTTCAAGTTTATTGGTGGAAAAATGTAACGGAGACCAGAAACAGAAAGATCACACTTGAAAGTCACATGACTCGAGTGGGCTCATCTCTCTTAGAGTGTCAAGAAGCTAACAGGGTTAATGTTATTGCTCTGTATAGAGTTTTCTTTCGCTACACTGTCGATGAATTGTGTGAAAAGAAATATAAATGATTAAAATACATTTTTACATAATGATAAATGTATAGTGATGCTTTGATCTATACAGATCTTTATTAAGTACTGATCAAACGAAAACAGGACAAAAAAATAACAGCGAACTAAGCTAAATAAATATCAATGCAAAATGTAAAGCCATTCAACATTGTTATGTGTTGGCAACAATATGGTGTGTTTACACCTAGGATCACGTAGTGGCTTGACACCATTGTTTGTTTCAGCATTGCACATCCTGTCTCTTATTTAGACCAAAAGCATATTCATTCAGACCAAAAGCATATTCATTCAGACCAAAAGCATATTCATTCAGACCAAAAAGCTTATTCATTCAGACCAAAAGCATATTCATTCAGACCAAAAGCATATTCATTCAGACCAAAAGCATATTCATTCAGACCAAAAGCTTATTCATTCAGACCAAAAGCATATTCATTCAGACCAAAAGCTTATTCATTCAGACCAAAAGCATATTCATTCAGACCAAAAGCTTATTCATTCAGACCAAAAGCATATTCATTCAGACCAAAAGCTTATTCATTCAGACCAAAAGCATATTCATTCAGACCAAAAGCATATTCATTCAGACCAAAAGCTTATTCATTCAGACCAAAAGCATATTCATTCAGACCAAAAGCTTATTCATTCAGACCAAAAGCATATTCATTCAGACCAAAAGCATATTCATTCAGACCAAAAGCATATTCATTCAGACCAAAAGCATATTCATTCAGACCAAAAGCTTATTCATTCAGACCAAAAGCATATTCATTCAGACCAAAAGCTTATTCATTCAGACCAAAAGCATATTCATTCAGACCAAAAGCATATTCATTCAGACCAAAAGCTTATTCATTCAGACCAAAAGCATATTCATTCAGACCAAAAGCTTATTCATTCAGACCAAAAGCATATTCATTCAGACCAAAAGCTTATTCATTCAGACCAAAAGCATATTCATTCAGACCAAAAGCATATTCATTCAGACCAAAAGCTTATTCATTTAGACCAAAAGCATATTCATTCAGACCAAAAGCTTATTCATTCAGACCAAAAGCATATTCATTCAGACCAAAAGCTTATTCATTCAGACCAAAAGCTTATTTACTCTACCAAAAACCCATTCATTTAGACTAACAACTCTTTTACTCAGAATAAACCATTTCACTAGGACCAACGCCTTTTTCACCCAAACGAAACACCTATTCAGACCAAACACATTTTCGGACCCAATACCAATAGAAAACCAATCACCTATTGAAGACACATATTCAAGAACCAGACAGCTATTCACACAGATAAAAAGCCTATATTGACTTTACCAAAGTCCCATTTACGGACACCACAAACAATTAACTCATACCAAAAGTCTATTCACTTGGGACAAAACCTGGGACAAAACCTTATTCATCTAGACCAAAAGTTTATTCACCCAAGACCAACAGTTTACTCACCCAAGACCAAAACCTTATTCACACAAGACCAAAACCTTATTCACACAAGACCAAAAGCTTATTTACACAAAACCAAAACCATATTCACACAAGACCAAAATCTTATTCAACCAAGACCAAAACCTTATTCATCCAGACCAAAACCTTATTCAAACAAGACCAAAAGTTTATTCAAACAAGACCAAAAGTTTATTCACACTTGACCAACAATTTATTCAAAGACCAAAAGTTTATTCACACAAGACCAAAAGCTTATTCACACAAAACCAAAGCTTTATTCACACTAGACCTAAAGCTTATTCAAACAAGACCAAAAGTTTATTGAAACAAGACCAAAAGTTTATTCAAACAAGACCAAAAGTTTATTCAAACAAGACCAAAAGTTTATTCAACCAAGACCAAAACCTTATTCATCCAAGACCTAAAGTTTATTCAAAGAAGACCAAAAGTTTATTCAAACAAGACCAAAAGTTTATTCAACCAAGACCAAAACCTTATTCATCCAAGACCTAAAGTTTATTCAAAGAAGACCAAAAGTTTATTCAAACAAGACCAAAAGTTTATTCACACAAGACCAAAAGTTTATTCATGCAAGACCAAAAGTTTATTCACGCAAGACCAAAAGTTTATTCACGCAAGACCAAAACCTTATTCACACAAGACCAAAACCTTATCACACAAGACCAAAACCATATTCACACAAGACCAAAACCTTATTCACACAAGACCAAAACCTTATTCACACAAGACCAAAACCTTATTCACACAAGACCAAAAGTGAATTCACTCAGACCAAAACTTGATTCATTCTACATACTAAACATAATAAATCCGAAGAAGCAAACTTTAATAACTTGCAACTATGGTATTCACTCTCTGTAGTTGGGGAGGAGCTAGAATGATAATGAATGTGACTCAGAAAAAAGTCCCAGCATGCACTGACTTGTTGATAGCTGCATGAAGTAACTAAGGAGGAGGTGGGCTATTGGCTGCAGCAGTTGGTCACATGTAAGGTCACAATTTCTGTCACAGCTAAGGGTGGAATTAAGGAGCAGCTATCATTTCTAACTAAATGCTCTCAAGGCATCAGCATCACATAGCATGAGCTTCTGGTCTTCTACTAACAGGAGAATAGGCAAGTGTGATGCTCTAAAACCAGTGAGTCATAGGTGGTAGTACATCTAGGAGGAGCAAAACTAACTGGAAATGACTAGCCCTGCAGGAAGTCTGGCGGCTGTTAAAGGCTACCCAGAATAAATTGACTTACCTAGGTGGATGTTTCCGTCAGCTATCGTGCAGATTTCGCAGTCCAACAAAATGCAGCTCAATGTGCATTTTACGCTACCAAAAATAAATATCAGCACACAAAGATTAATGTCACATGCCTAGATACCAGGAGATCTGCCAGCAGCAGTTGGTCGAGAATGAACTTTGCTACAATATCTTGGAGTGATTTAGACACTCATCGTCTAGTCCTATAGCCACCTACGGCTGACTTCTGGCCTGTGGAATCATTGTGAGTATTGTTTTTTCGAGCAGCACGCTCCGTGATGGCTATACTTTTTGCTATCTGAATACCTTCTACGATACGGTCTGTGCAAGCATCTTCCAAGAGGGGACATTAATGTTGAAGTTTTTCTGAGACACTTTCAAGGAGTCTCTGTAATCTTTCTTCTGCTCCGCCTGGTGAGCATCTCCCTGTTGCGAGCTCACTGTATAACAGCTGCTTGGGGATGCGAACATGTCCCGCCCATCTTAGCCAAGACAATTTCAGAAGTGTATAGATGCTCAACATGTTAGTATTGCCAAGAATTTAACAGAGTTAGGCACTTTATCCTGCCACCTGATCCTGAGTGTACTACCTAGATAGCTGAAGCTAACTGGAGACACATTGGTTCTGTACAGTAATGTTTGGTTTGATATTTGGCTCACCAGGGGCAGACTGGAAGAGTATCTCCGTTTTCCTAGTGTAGATCGTGAGACCAAAGTTGCCGTATGCCCGAAAAATCTATCATGGTGGACTGCATATCATTTTCTGAGCAAGTGTTGAGGCCGCAGTCGTCCGTGAATAGGAGATCTAGGATCATGGCCTCACGCACCTTGGCGCTTCGAGATGAACAGCTGATTCTGCATACTGTACCTGATATGCATGCCAATTGCAGTGCCATGGACTGCATTAGTGAGCATTGCGGTAAAAACCAGTGTCGGTGCTAGCACACAACCCATGTTTGACACCGGTAGTCTAACATAATCCCAATATTATCAATCCCATCACAAGGAAAAACCAGAGTACCATTTATAGGCTTTAAAACCAGTATATCCAACTCTAGTATAATCCAATCAACCAAAGGAAAGATGCAATGGTGCAGTCATATTACTAGTCCAACTTAATAATCACTAACATAATCCAGCCAACCAAAGGAAAGATGCAATGGTGCAGTCATATTACTAGTCCAACTTAATAATCACTAACATAATCCAGCCAACCAAAGGAAAGATGCAATGGTGCAGTCATATTACTAGTCCAACTTAATAATCACTAACATAATCCAGCCAACCAAAGGAAAGATGCAATGGTGTAGTCATATTACTAGTCCAACTTAATAATCACTAACATAATCCAGCCAACCAAAGGAAAGATGCAATGGTGCAGTCATATTACTAGTCCAACTTAATAATCACTAACATAATCCAGCCAACCAAAGGAAAGATGCAATGGTGCAGTCATATTACTAGTCCAACTTAATAATCACTAACACAATCCAGCCAACCAAAGGAAAGATGCAATGGTGCAGTCATATTACTAGTCCAACTTAATAATCACTAACATAATCCAGCCAACCAAAGGAAAGATGCAGTGGTCTGCAGTAATATGGCCAAACCATAGCCCAATAATAGTATCAATCACATCACAAGAAGTGATTGGCACATCATTCCTTTGGCTCTGAACCCAGCCTATCTCACTTAATAATCACTAGCATAATCCAACCAGCTATGGGAAAGATGCAGAGGACTAGTCAAATGGTCAAACCTAAGTCCAAGAATAACATCAATGACATCATAAGAAGGGTTCAGATCACTATTTTTAAACTCTTGAACCCAGCATATCCCACCCAGAACTCGCCTGAAAACAATACGACCACACTTCAGAGTACCAGCTGTGTGCACTCCCTACCAACAAATGTGGATGAGGGGAACATTGAAATGAAACAATGACTGCTGGATGATGACTCTGGAATTGGGGATATCCAGACAACATGGGCATAACATCCTTTATGAGTTGAGTAGGAAGGTCACATGAGAGGACGTAACAGGAGCCATCACTGTCCTTCCGTCACCATTTCCTGTGAATGTGACTCACATTAGTCTACTTAGAATGCAGTGATGCCAATTCTGTATAACATGACATGTTGTTGAATGCTCACAATCAGTAGAATTACCATTTTGTGCGCAATAAAAAGGACGTTAAGTGGCTGGTTGTCGTAGCTTTCCTCACATCCTGAGCGTGCTGATGAAGGTGGACAGGGGTCCTCCAGGTGGTTGCGCGTGTCACTCACTACTACGGGATTACGTCGATCCCCTACATCATTAGCCAAGCTGCCTTTTCCAGGAAGGCCTCAGAGGAAGCCAGGATGAGCGTCTTGTCCAGTATGTTTTGCCCGAACCTGACTAACATGTCTGATCAGTATTTTAAGACGTTAATCTTCCTTCCCAATACCATAACATAACACTGAAAATCAAGTAAGTCTTTGCTGAGTAGTAAAATAATTTTTTTTTACTTTAGACATGTAAGTGATAGCTCTAAACTCGAACCCTACAATTTAGTTTGGCTGCTGGGCACCAAGTTAGGGCTGCACCATTTTATATCAGTCACCTACATGCCATTACAAATAACACTATCTCCTATTGCCCTATGTTTATAGACGATGAACGTTCACTCCTAGAGATAAGTACAGGTAATTGAGCTAACTGTATTATTGTTCTTGTTTCATATGTAAAAGTCTGTACTGTATGGTTTCAGGGAGGCTGTATTGTTTAACTTTAGTGAAAAGTCATTTGATAACAGTGAAGACATGTTATATTTCTTGTTACATTTCTTGTGCTTCCTAATGAAAACCCCCTTCGATGTTTCTAACAAACTATTTTATGTTTAACGATTTATTAACTAACCAACACATCCTATAAACAGTCACATTTCCTTTTCTCAAGTTCTTTAATGATCCACATTTCTTCGTAGCCTTTTTTAAATTAAAAAAACAAAACTACTCGGTTTTTGATGACTACCAATTTTGAAGACCTGTACTAACTAAATCCACTGTGATTGCATGCAAAGTAGTCATGTGTAATTTTTAATTTTGTTCAACATTTCTCACAATTGTAGTTCAATGCTTGCTTGTATTCTTTAAATGTTGTGAACATTGTTTACGAACAGATGGCCGACCACATGTAAAATAAATGATTGTGCAAATGTTTTCCGTGACGTTTTGAGACAACCAGCATTATGCTGTCATCTGGATCTGTTGTAATTTTTAAAATGTTCTGTCTCCTACGCATGTTCTATGGCCATAAAAAGCATGTATAGTAATAAAAGAACACTGGTCAGTCACCATCTTATGAGATTATTTTGTAAACATAGATTGTGTATATACGAGGCGTGTTCAAATGATACTGGAACAAACTGCAACAAGTGAACATACGTACACTGCACATGATGTCACTCCCGGTGTAAACAACATACCAACTGTGAAATTTGCAAAATTTCATTATTCTCATACTCAGTTTATTCAGCAGACCGTAGTTTCTTCAGCAGTTGTTGAAAACATAGCAGGTGTGATACGGAATCCGTCCAGACTTGATCAGCGAGCGGTGATTCGGTTTCTAACAGCTGGAGGATGTCAACCAGTTGACATTCATCGCAGAATGCAGGCAGTGTTTGGTGATAAAAGTGTAGAAGACAACAGTGAAGAACTGGACAATGATGTTTAAAGAAGGACGTGAGTTAACGCAACAATGAGTCTGACCTGGTCACGGAAGATCTTTCATTTTTTATTTAGCGTTCGACTCATTTCTGTATTTCGCAAGGCGGTGTGCGTTGCACCACGGTTTCTATTTTGCGCCTGTCGGCCCAGTGTATCTGACTTTGGCATGCATTTTTTGTAAGGGACTGACTTCTTCCTCCGGCATATTCTAAGGGTTTGCTTCCCTGGGGTAATGGGATCGTGATGGGTATTGAACCCAGCACCTTCGGATTGTGAGACGTGTCACTTAATCACTAGCCCACGCCGCCCCCTTGATATTTCATTAACTCACATCCTTCTTTAAATATTGTTGTCCAGTTTTTCACTGTTGTCTTAGACACAATTTTGTCACCATACACTGGCTGCATTCTGCGATGAATGTCAAATGGTCGACATCCATCAGCTGTTAGAAACCGAATCACTGCTCGCTGATCAACTCTGGATGGATTCTGTAACACACCCGCCATGTTTTCAACGGTCTGCTGAAGAAACTATGAGTCGGAGGATAATTAAATTGTGCATACTTGATGGTTAGTATGTGCTGTTTATACCAAAAGTGACGTCACCATGGGCATCGTTCGTATGCTCACTTGTTGCAGTTTGGTCCGGTTTCATTTGAACATTCCTCGTAGATTATTTTGTATACACTATTCATTTTACCAAGTTTGTATTTTTTGTTGTTGCTATAAAAGGAGTTTTTCCTTTGACTATACTAATTTCTAGAATTGCTGACAATTATCCTGTGAATTTTTGCTGGAGGTTATTTTGCATTTTAATATTTACTAAATCCAACCATTTCAATCCATAAAGGCCAATCGTGTATTTTTGCTGGATTTTATTTTAAATTTCACTGAAGGCAATTATTACATTCTAGGCACACAAGCGCTAAAAATGTCAAAAGTAATAATTTGAGCTGTTCTAGTAAAATAATTAAATGACTGACCACAGAATGAAGCTCAAGTCAGTGTTTTGAAGTACTTACTTGTTCATGTTACAAGAAAGAATATTTTTAAGATTTTCACATTAGAGGCAGATTTATTCAATCAACCAAAACCTTTTCCGCTCCATGTGGAGCATAGGTTTTCAACAAGATAAATGGTTGACTGCCAGTATCTATTGAAGTTTGTAAGGTGTCTACAGATGGGGCAGCCAGTCCCGTGTTCAATCTTTCTTACTTGTCACTTACGATATAACATTGTTGCTATTTCTTTGCTCTCATTTCAGACCCGATAATATTTAGGCTGATTAATTTAAGAAGATAAAGTTCATTTTTTAAAACTTTGTGTTGTTTTAAAATTAGTATGTCTGAAATATCACAGTTTGAGATGATAATATTTACAATGTAATGACAGTGATGTTTCAGACTGGTCTACTGGCTTAAAATATATTTAAAGAAACATTCAACATGGCAATTATGACCCTTGATTTTAATAAAAGAGCGAAAGATTACGCTGCACTCTTTTTGTTAGAGAACTATGGCCAAGTGCATCAGATTTCAACAGCTTTTTCTGTTAGGTTTGCCTTCCTTTGATTGTTCTGTCTACCTGTGATTGTTAGGTTTGCCTTCCTTTGATTGTTCTGTCTACCTGTGATTCTGTTAGGTTTGCCTTCCTTTGATTGTTCTAAGTCTACCTGCAGTTCTGTTAGGTTTGCCTTCCTTTGATTGTTCTAAATCTACCTGCGGTTCTGTTAGGTTTGCCTTCCTTTGATTGTTCTAAGTCTACCTGTGGCACGATATGTTTGTGTCTGCTATATCTGACCCATATCCTTAGACATAACCTGCATAAAGGCCTTGGTGGCAGTTATTCTACCATTGGCATTACTCTTGGGGTCATATCTTGGGGCACAATCTCTTCTACCATGATGAGGAGGAGACCCTAGAAATAAGACCATTGCCATTTGACAGAGCAGTATTTTTAAGTTGAAAAATCTAGACATTTATGCAACATAAATTATTTTGTGGAGAGATTTTCTGAACATTATACATTTCTTCTTCTGCATTTGTCCTGAAAAGAACATTGTTATGCTGTTACAGTTTGCAGCTAGGATGAGACATCTGGTTATGGGTATGACATTTTGGGGACTGGGTTTACATGCCCTCTTTGATCCATGTTCTCTTATCCAGACTACATGTTCATCCTGTTACCAGGGCCGCCACTGGGAAGAGGTATATGGTTTTGTCAGACACTCTTCAGCCCTGCATTAGACATTTCAACAGAAAGTCGATCTATTGGGAGGTTCTCAAATAACCAGGCTTATCTGATGATAGTGAAGTCTTTGTCTTCTTTATTGTGTAAAATGAGTACAGTTATAGTTTATGATGGTCAAAATTTCAATGCAAAAGAAAAAAACTTTGGAAGCTCAGATCCACAGTTAAATCATGTAAGTTACAGACGTCCTTTAGTAGGATATTTTTGTAACTGTAGAACTTAATATTCCTATGCAATTGAGGTTAAAGACTTTATTATGAAATGGTATGAAGTATGAAATATTACAATTTTTTGTAGTGTAAATTTAATATAAATACAAATTCTTGGTTTGAAGGCTTAAAAAGAAACCCTTTTTTTGGCAAAACTGAATCAAAACAATTTTTTCTGCAAGATTGGTTGAAACATTTGATTGTTTGCAGAGACAAGACTAAGATCACTAATTAAAGTTTAATTTTTGGGGGGAGGGGATTGTGGTCTAGAAATCAAATCTCATCTGATCTGTCCATTTATGTGCATTTCTTCTTCTTGTTCTTCGTTCGCTCTCAATCTCCCACTACCAAACCCTGAAATGGTAAGTAGCAGAATGTAGTCCAGAGAACGGAATGCGTTGTCATAGTTTACAGCTTGGCTGCGATATTTGCACCTTTCGGTCCAACACATCCGACTTCAGCAAGCATTATTTGAGTACCGGGTTAGCATTCCCTCTTCGACCCCTTCTCCTTAGCCAGTCTGCCCTGCTGCAGCCTATTATCCAGGATCACCACGTGGAGGTGTAGAAGGGTCTTGGCAGCTATGGGTCACTGACCACTGCAGCTCATACGCTGCTCAGCATCTTGATCCCAATTAATGCATTTAAGAATAGATTGAATGCACATAGCTTTTAAAGAAAGGACATGTAAAAGAAACTAGTTGTTTAAAGAGTCTTCTAAACCAGTATAAAGATGTAAAGTGACCAAAATATCGAAACATTCCAATTGATATAAATCAACAAATGATCAACAATATATACATACCAACTTTATTTTCAATGTCAGACAACTGACCTTGACGAATGATCATGATGTATGACATTTTAACTACTTGTAAAACAGTGGTCAGGCTCACTAGAAAAGATACGGTGAGAAATGAGGAAATCCCACAGGAGGTGGGACATGTTGTGCATGACATCGAAATAAGTGGTGTGTGTGTAAACCTGTAAGATGATCACCAAGAAAAAGATGGATTGAATGTGATAAATAATTAAAAGAGGTATGGATTGAAAATATCAGCCCCACAGATCGCACATGAAAGAAGGTTGCATGTCCCTTTTCTATTGCTCATAAACTACAAGAGGACATAATTCTTCTTTTGTCCTACAGCTCTTGTCTTTTGTCCTACAGCTCTTGTCTTTTGTCCTACAGCTCTTGTCTTTTGTCCTACAGCTCTTGTCTTTTGTCCTACAGCTCTTGTCTTTTGTCCTACAGCTCTTGTCTTTTGTCCTACAGCTCTTGTCTTTTGTCCTACAGCTCTTGTCTTTTGTCTTACAGCTTTTGTCCTACAGCTCTTGTCTGTTTTACAGCTCTTGTCTTTTGTCCTACAGCTCTTGTCTTTTGTCCTACAGCTCTTGTCTTTTGTCCTACAGCTTTTGTCCTACAGCTCTTGTCTGTTTTACAGCTCTTGTCTTTTGTCCTACAGCTCTTGTCTTTTGTCCTACAGCTCTTGTCTTTTGTCCTACAGCTCTTGCCTTTTGTCCTACAGCTCTTATCTTTTGTCCTTCAGCTCTTGTCTTTTGTACAAAAGCTGATTTATTAGGGAGATTTTGGATTTTGTTTTGGTCTGGTATAAAAGCTGATTTATTAGAATTGGACTGGTATTAATGCTGATAATGTGGTCGAATGGTATTGTCTCCTGATGAAGAGGTCACGGCTCAACACCTTGGTAAGGTATGAGTTTTTTCTATTGTGGACACAGCAAAGTGACTACACGGGCAAGCAGCCTTTATTCTTATAAATTCTTGATATCACTCATTATTCTGTTGACTGAAACCATACATTGAATGGCTATTGTTTTGCTAGATGTTACACGAGATGGGCACGCTGCTGAGATGCAGAGGCACATGCAAACGGCAGCCATGTCAGGATACGGCTTTTCATCATTACAGTCTGTTGGGTTTCACCATTTCACGCCAGGGCTGACAGGTCAACATGTTTTGACAGTTGTGTCATTTAACAAAGACCAGGTATGTTATGTTCTTTTCTTGAGTTTAAAATTAAAAAAAAAAAATGTATTTTCCTCGTTCGCCTTATTTTTCAAATCCCCAGGGCGGTGTGCGTTGCACTGTGGTTTTTATTTTGCGCCTGTTGGCCCAGTGTATCCGACTTCAGCATGAATTTTATGTAAGGGTCTGCTTCCTCCTGCATTTTCTAAGGGTTTGCTTCCCCGGGGTAATGGCCGGTGCTGTGATGGGGATTGAACCCAGCACCTTTTGGTTGTGAGCTGTGTCACTTAACCACTAGCCCACGTCGTCCCCACCCTAGCCCACGCCATCCCCTCCTTGAAGTTTGAGTTGATAATAACATAAACATGAATGGTCCCAGATACTGAGCCAGAATAGAAGCAGAACTTCACAGGGGCGGGCATTTGCAAGAATAGGGCATAAGTAGCCAGGAATGTGTAGGAAACAATTACAGTATGCCAGTTAAGCCAGAGAATGTAAAATGAGAGATGATTTTTAACTTGATTGTACAAAAACTATACATTCAAGTATACCCATACAAAGACGTATAAATATATGTCCATACACATAACCATACATAAAAATAGTCACATACTCATATATGCTCACACACACATAACAAAACATTTAAATATACAGACACTCATATATATATATGAGTATGTGACTGTATTTATATGTATGGTTATGTGTATGGACATATACATATATATATATATATATATATATATATATATTCGCAGAAATGAGTTGTATTAAAAAACACATAGTAGTATTGTAACTGTTAATATGGTTGCTAAGGATGTCAAGAGTGTCCTGTGCATGTGCCATCATGGTGTAGACGAAGAACATGATGTCATAATTGCAGTTAAAAGATGTCCACACCATTATTGACATGCACACAGATGAGCAGTGTTCTGTTATCTGCTTTTTGAGCAGTGAAGGGGGGAAACCTATAGAACTTCATTGGCGAATAAAGGTCTTGTTCGGTGATGTATGCTTTTCACTCCAGCAAGTGTATGAGTGGAGTAGGAAGTTACAAAACGCGTGAGTTTTGTGACAGACTGTTCACGACCGGGTCAGGCACACAGAGTGGTGTCAGGTTTTTGCTCGTCGCCATACAGTTTATGCTCTCAAATAATCACATCTGTTTCTCTCATAAAGATGATGATCTATCTCTGGCTTTCTCTCATTACAATAAATTTTATCTTATTATTGTCCAGGGATGACTGCCGTCACTCTGTCAGTTTTCCTCACACTAGTGCATGTCTGTGTGTCCGGTGCATTGTAGTTATAAACGTTTTAGCAAATAGCAGAAGTATTTTTGATGATGCAGCAGATACATGGCTTTTAAAGTGTTCACGTAAGAGGACAAACCTTTTTAAGTGATGTAGTAAAATGAGCTTTTTGAGTAGAAGAGTGGTTGAAGTGTTTGCTTCTCACAGCATAGGTACCTTGTTCACTCCTAGGTTACGGCACTCTCCAATATGCCAAGATGTAATTTGGTGCCATACGTAGGGCATGCAAGACAGGAAAATAACTGGTCACCTGATGAAAATCACTGAAGACGGATGTGAAAGGTGCAAATATCGCAGTCAAGCTGTAAACATTCTGTTCTCTGGACTTGCAAAAGCCCTATTCAGGGTTTGGTAGCGGGAGATTGAGAACAAACGCAGAAGAGGAGGAAGAAAAAATCTAGTAAAAAAACTAAAAAAATAAGTCTAACACTTCATCCTTGAGGGCAGTGTCCTACATCACACACTCCAACAGTGACATAGAAAATCACTCCAAACCAGCAGGAGAGATCTGTACCATTTTCAGAGCCACAGTGGTGTTCATGCAGCGAGGATTTTTATCAGTCAAAACACAACTGCGAGGTAAAAGGTCATTCTAACAAACTCCAGTAGCGTACTCCAAGCCATCTCAAGCCTCAAACAAGTTAGAATCTCACACGAATAGGACCGGATTGCTGTCCCAAAAAAACAGATCGTCCTACAGTTGATTCCGGTCCACTGTGGGATCCTTGGAAATGAGAAAGCAGATGGACTTCCTCAAAAAGCTGTGGGGGACCGGTGAAGACCTGTCACACACAGTCCTCTTTCTGAACCTCACCAGGCTAGAAGCATAGCATCAGTTGATCGGAAGAGAAGAAGATAGCAGTGTCGGCTATGAGACCACTTTTACCTGTAATAATGGTCTGCGAATGGATACTAGTATGACATACGAAGAGTCAAAACGGCTTATTAGAGCTAGATACATGACCAAATGGGAAACCGAACACACTGGCTACACAAAAAACGATGCCGATTACCAGTTGAACAGAAGAGAGCAGGTCGGGGTCTTCAGACTTCGCACTGGCCACAATAGACTGAGGTACCACCTATTCAACAAATTGAAGATAGGTGGCACTGACGAATGCCCGTGTGGTACCGGGAAAATGACCGCTGAGCATTTGCTGCAAAACTGCCCGACATACGAGGATCAGAGAGAGCAGATGTGGCCATCACCAGTGGCAACACTAGACAAGCTCTATGGCAGTGTCGACAGCTCAGGATGACCGCTGCCTTTTTCGAAAAAATAATGGTTACTGTCTGACTGCGTACGATGAAAAAGAAGGTCTGCGAATGTAATTGTAGTGTTTCTGACAATAATATTCATCTGGTGTTATGTGTATTAACGTACTTCTTTCCATTTTGATGACTCTAGCTGTCTCAGATATTCAACCTTGCTCACAACTACAAAGTGGCGGTGTCCAAAGACAGACCGTTGGACCATGTAGTCAAGGTATGTAATAGTATACATTCAAGCAGTGTTTTCACATGTGTGGGTGGGGTACAACTTCCTGGAATAGTTTCACGGGAAATGAGAAGAATCTGTAATTATGTTCGCATAAGCAATGGGGCTCCATAACGTCGAGCGACTGCTATGTCCAGGTTGGGCTTCCACTAACTTCATCGAACAAAGTCACTTTCGGCTGCTACCTAGAGGCTGGATACTCTGTGACCTGGGATAGGCCTGCAGAGCCGATGTATGACTCCATTGTTGGCCAATATGAATATTTCCAAGCCACAGAAATGTATCAAAGCCATAAATAATGATAAACAAAGGAAAAACATAGATTAAATCTGAAATTGGGGCAGAGGGAACTAAATAAAACAATTACAACAAAATTAAAATACCTAGAAACAGCTGACAGAAGATATATGACAGAAATAAACAAGATAACGTCATTAGTTAAAGTAGTCTTTCAGAAAATAAAACATGCTAAGAAGATATTTTGTAAGGAATGAGGGGAGAGAGAGAGTTTTGCACTGTTACTGAAACTATTATTATTGCTTTACACAACACCATGCGATGCCGCAAACAGTCCTGATTTACCTTGCACACACTTTGGAAGACGCTTCTCTGCTTGTATTGGTCTTACGAGTCACAATCGTTATCATCTAGGACTGTAGTTACATCAATTTTTTCCAAAGCACAACTTCCTATCGTCTGACAAGACAGAAAGAACCACTGAATTGCTATACAGATGTGATATCTTGAACCATAAATAAGGGATCAAGATGCTGATCAGCACATGAGCTGCAGTGGTTAGCGACCCATAGCTGACTGCTAGCGTCAGGGCCAGCAAACCATAGCTGCCAAGACCCTTCTATACCTCCACACGGTGATCCTGGATAACAGGCTGCAGCAGGGCAGACTGGCTAAGGAGAAGGGATCGAAGAGGGAATGCTAACCCGGTACTAAATAAATGCTTGCTGAAGTCGGGTGTGTTGGACCGAAAGGTGCAAATATCGCAGCCAAGCTGTAAACTATGACACAACGCATTCCATTCTCTGGACTACATTCTGCTACTTAAGCCCTTTCAGGGTTTGGTAGTGGGAGATTGAGAACGAACGAAGAAGAAGAAGAAGAAGAACCATAAATAAAGAGTGACATCACTTGAAGCCATAGAGATGTAGTTGCTGAGAAGAGAGATATATCTCGAACTGAGAAGACTGATTACATTACCAGAACTTCCATGTTATGATCACCAGAGGAAAAAGGAAAAACATATAAGACAATACAGTGGAGAACCATAGAATTTGATGTAACAATCATGAACCAGAGTTAGGGCACCATATGGAGGATGACCACTGACTGGGCGAAGTGGAGAGAATTTGTTACTGTTCAGATAGATGCCTTGAAATGTGATGGTCACTCACTGCTTTGTCAGTTATCAGCCACGTACCAAAGAAAAATGTGCTTGACTTAGTCACTCCTCTTCTACCCCCTTGGAGATGCAGAGGTCTTTGTATATACTTGCAATTGTGTGCGCAGACAAATGGGTGATTGCCTATTGTATCTTTGCATAATGAAGTTGCCGTGATTGCCTATTGTATCTTTGCATAATGAAGTTGCCTCCTTTAACCTTCATGGTGGCCATGGTTGGGTAAGAATCTTGTTACCTTTAGAATTTTTACCTGGAGAGCTGCTAATAGTCTGCTCTTTTCAATTTTCAACTGGCAAGGCTTCTTGTATGTGCACAGTGTGTAAACAGGACTTCAGAGTTTATCGTCCATCTCTGATAGGACTATGTGCTGGTCTCATCTCCTGTGAGACCAGGGAATGCTTAAAACTACAGGATTTGACTCTCCACTGTCTCATCTTACCTCTCAGCTAAGACCAACTAAAACAAAGAACATTTTATTATCAGACAGCCAACAGAATTCTGTCACATAATGAAGAAACATCAATATTTGACAGGAGCATAATTAGTGCACATACTCTGGTGTCTGCTGTGCACCTTCTAGCTGTGCTAACCAGTAACTGAAGTACGGTAGATGTTATAATGGTTTATAAATAGTAAATTAAACATGTGGGATCATGATAGTTGAGAAGACCAGTTTTTGGATCATTTATCTGATTGACATGCCGAGACCACTTTTCTGGGGTCAAATATGGAACTGGTGCTGGATTTAGACCCTCAGAAATCTGGGGTTATGCCCCCTGTGGCTTGGTTCATCTGCATCCAGTGATCTGATAAAGGAATTGACGGAAGAGCACTATCAGGAGTGGAGCCTGAGGCTTAAATTAACTTAACACGCCAATACTGTAGAATGACTGTCAAAAAGAGAGCACCTTCGTGGGGTTTAATAGTGAACATGTGCTGGTATTAGACCCACGGAAGACAGTTCAGTCTCCAAACCCCAAAATGAAAGAGCGCCTGCTACGGTAATCTGGTCTTCACCCTGCAGAAATCGCAGGTTCCAGAAACTTGGCCATTGACAAACTAAAAGCCCTCTATTGATACGGTCTGGCTAATATTGAACGGGTGCTGGAAATAGACCCTCTGAAGACAGGTCAGTTTTACCCTACTAATGACAGGGCTTTGCTACGGTAATCCTGCTAAGCCCGAGAGGAGCCGCAGACATTTGGTTCACGTACTAGGCGGATAAGCCAACGGTGCGAGGTGAGGGATTACGGCCGAACGCCTCTAAGCCAAAAATCCCGCCCAAAAGCAGCCCAGCACGAATGCAAAGGGAGGCTTCGACATGGTGGGGACCTGGGGGCCACGCTCCAGCCCCGCCCGGTCAAGCCGCAGAATGAGGTCTTTGCCGTTCGCTGATAAAAGCGGGCGGGAAGCTGCTCGATATTCACCCCATACGGCGATGAGGTATGCAACCATTTGTAGAAGACTTAGTTCTCGGTCGGGTGCCCTAAGCAGTAGATCAGCTACCTCACTGCGAACTGCTGAGACCCAACCCTTGACCATGAGATATGTCCGCTCCCTAGGCGGACAACATCTCCGTGCAAGACTAGGCTTGTCACCTGGTCAAATGCACTATTTCGAGAGGAATCACAGGTCGCTGACATTTGGTCCACGTGCTTGGCTGATAAGCTACCATCTGAGGGATTACGGCCGAACGCCTCTAAGCCAGAATCCCGCCCAAAATCTCAGCACCGCTGAGATGGGAGGCTACGACATGGCTGGGGCTTGTGTCCCGGCCCGATCGAGCCGCAGGAATGCACCTGGTAAAATGCACTCCTTCCTCGCTCTTTGCATCTGTCTGCTATCAGTCTTTCCAATGGACGCAGAAGAGATGCAGTCCAGCGGACATTGCACCTCCTGTCCTATGGTGACAAGCTCCCGGGTGGCGGGAAATGCTAGGCGTACCATCACTGCAGATGAGCCGAGAAAATAAAGCGAGCAAAAAGATACCTCACTCATATGCATATGCCACGTTTCTGGCAGGACGTGACGATCCTGGGAAAAAGTCACACTGGACTGCCTCTCTTCCGGGATAGTACAAACTAGTACATAGTCCATCATATCATTGCCAAACGCTATAGACACGAGTAGGGAAGACTCGATAGTCCTGCAAGACAACTTCCCAAGAGAGACAACTCTGACCAAAAACAACTGCTGCCTTGCAGTTAGGCTGGGGACAGCCAAAGGCTAAGGAGGGCAACCCTACAGAAACGCCTGTTGAAATCGGATGCACTGAGCCACTGGCTAACAAATTAAATCAGTGCAACGTAAATATTGCTGTAAACAGTGTACGATGAAGAAGAAGAAGAAGGATCATTTATCAATTCTATTGGCTTGAGAATACTTTAATATCTGTGATGTTTCTAGGGCAGGGTTTTGGCTTCTATGTTCTATGAAGCCTCCACAAGAACAAGCTGCTCTTTCACAGTGGCCATGCAGAGGCTTGGAGGTACTGTGGTCCATTTCAATGAGTTGACATCTTCCACAATGAAAGGAGAAACACTTGAAGGTATTTACACCGTTTGTCATTCAATTTTGTTAACCTTTACAAAACCACACACAAAATTGATGCAATTTCAGCTGCACTTAATTTCACCATGTCACTTATTACTATGGCGGCTACTATCCCAGTGTGGCGTTCAAAGGAACAAGAAGACAGACAAACTTACTAAAATGAGTGGATTGTTTACAAGAAGACATTGAAATCATTTACCGTTAGATAAAAAAGATAGCTTTCCAGACTGTAAGAAGAGAATGGAAATAAGGACATTACACTTGAGTGGTAGGGACAGATCACAATTCTTCGCCCTAGGACAATGCCCAATAGACAATAGATGCAAGCACAAGCTTCAACCGTCTGCTTCACCTCTGCAGATGTGGACTAATCGAGTGAACAATTGAGCTTCATGTATTATGGGACTGTCCCTTGTATGACCAATTAAGATACTAATTAACCCAAAAATTCAACATTGAACTATAAGGAGCTAAAGAGGAGTTCCAAACAATGGTCAAGTTAATCATCAAAACTCATCTGGCTGTGTAAACCTCAAAGATATGATAAGAAAAAAAAAAAGAAAACACTAAAGAAAAACCTGAAACCAATACGGAAAATGATAAAAAAGTTTGGAGATGAGACAAACATACAGAATAAAACAAAACTGAGAAAAATATGGAGCACTGTCCTGCTGGAATGTGATGTCTGCTCCTTATGGCTCAACACTTTTGTTTCAGACATGCCTTTCTATTCCAGTTAGCTAACATGTCTTCCAGTTAACTGATATGTCTGTCTTCCAGTTAACTGACATTCATGTCTATTCCAGTTAACTGATATGTCTGTCTATTCCAGTTAACTGACATGTCTGTCTATTCCAGTTAACTGAGATGTCTGTCTATTCCAGTTAACATGTCTGTCTATTCCAATTAACTGACATGTCTGTCTATTCCAGTTAGCTAACATGTCTGTCTATTCCAGTTAGCTAACATGTCTTCCAGTTAACTGACATGTCTGTCTTCCAGTTAACTGACATTCATGTCTATTCCAGTTAACTGACATTCATGTCTATTCCAGTTAACTGACATGTCTGTCTATTCCAGTTAACTAACATGTCTGTCTATTCCAGTTAACTAACATGTCTATGCTAGAGACGTGCACCTAGTTCCATGACCTTTTATAGGAGCAGTGCCATAGCAAGGAGGTCAGGACCTGGTCTTCAGCTGTCACAGACTATGCTGTCACAGACTATGTATTGCATATGCCTATGTAAAATTTAATAAGAATTAAAATATCATTCTTAATTCCTTTTCTGCCTATGACCTAATAAAATCCTGCATGTATGATCCTCAAATTATGTTTTGATTTCTCATTTATTCCACATTTTGTCATAATTTTTTTTTTAAACATTTAACATTCATAGAAGAGTGAAAAAGATAAGTAAATTAGCTGTCTTTTGTGTTAGGTAGTCTGTATAACTTTGCAACTTGACACAGTGCAATGTGTAACTTGACACAGTGCAGTGTGCAACTTGACACAATGCAGTGTGCAACTTGACACAGTGCAGTGTGCAACTTGACACAGTGCCGTGTTCAACTTGACACAGTGCAGTGTGCAACTTGACACACTGCAGTGTGCAACTTGACACAGTGCAGTGTGCAACTTGACACAATGCAGTGCCATACAGCAGTGTGTTCAACCTCTTGGAAGCCACAGGCCAATTGACAAGTTTGCCACATGTTGGCACCATACAGTAGACATATACCATTTCTTAGGCTGTAATTCAAGGCAAATGCCTAAGGGAACATATATTGAGTATAAACACTTGAAACTAAATGCAGTGTTGTTCCACATACTCCACTTGATCGTTCGCCTTATTTCTCAATTCCCCAAGGGGGTGTGTGTTGCGCTATGTTTTTATTTTGCGCCTGTCAACCTATTGCAACCGACTTCAGCATGTATTTTAAGTAAGGGTCTGCTTCCTCCTGCATTTTCTAATTCATTTGCTTCCCTAGGGTAACGGCCGATGCTATGATTGCGGAGGGAATCTAGCTCCTTCGGTTGAGAGCTGTGTCACAACCACTAGCCCTGCCGTACCCACTTCACTATAATGACATTCTTTTAAATTGTTCCTCTCTAGAACATTTCCAATTATAGATCTTTCTGAATTCCACAATACGATAGCAATGAAAGGAATGAACGATTAGGTTAATGAGAAAAGGTCTTGTTTATTTATTATTAATAATTCAATGTCAGAAACTATTTTTGTGGTAGCTAATAGTCGGAGGTAGGGCTCCAGATGATGTCATGTACGTCTTTTTAGAATACTGAAGATCTTATCATGTAACCATTTTCTCATCCCCCGTAATCTGTGTCTTTTTAAACAGATGCAGTTTCAATGATGGCAGGATATGCTGATATTATTGTCATTCGTCACCCAAAACCTGGCGAAGTGCAGGTAGATTTACAGATTTTATTATTATAGTGTATTTAGCTTATTGTTAATGAAACATGAAGGAAATTATCGGTTCCTTTTTCATAAAAGTCAAATTCCTTTTTATTCACATAAATCATCTGTTTTTTATTCACATAGATTGTATTAGTAACAATTTCTTTATCAACAGAAATCATCAGTTCGTTCGTCCAGGAAATCATCATTTATTTATTCACAGAAATCATTTCCTTATTAAGGAAATCATGATTTATTAACTAAAGGAAAACAAATCTTTATTGAAAGAAATGATAAAGTTCTTTATTCACCGCAATTACTGTGTCATTTTTAAAAATGTTTTCTTCTGTGTTTGTCCTGAAGAGGGCATTGTGATGAGTTGTGTTGTAGTATACAGCGAGGCAGCGATATGTCCTTTTTTGCAGCCGGTTTCAACTGGCCTTTTCGGGTTCCGGGTTTGCTTTTCCCTGCGAACCCTAGTCTCTTAGACAGATTACACTAGTACAGCCTATTTCCAGGGCCATCATGTGGAGGTGGAATAGGGTCTTGGTCAGCTCTGTTTTACTGAATCAGGCGCCAGCTGGCTGCTGTCAGCTCTTTCACCGTGCTGCATCTTCGGTCCTTGTCATTTTGTTCACTTTGCAGCTTTCATCTAATGTTGGAGAAACAAACCAAATGTTAACGCAAGGATTTACAAGGCCAGATTTGCTTTCAACTATCTTTGCCCGATATGGGACTAGCAGTATTCCCCAAGTAGAATAAGATTAGGCTGTTTATCTTGAATATGAAGTCAGTCCTGCTATGTGGCTCGGAGAGATGACATGAGACTAAGGGTATCACATCCAGACTGCAGATCTTGGTCTTATCGCATCTTTCACGTTAGATAGCCAGAGGTAATGGCAAACACATCTGTGGGAAAAGGCATGGCAGCAATCAATACAGCATGTAATTGGAGACAAAGTGGGGATGTACAGCATAACTAGACATGCTCTGGATTGAAACCTGCAGGGAAAAAGACGAGTGCAAAGGCCAAGAAACACCTGGCAAAAAATGCTCAAAGAGATAGTCAGTTCGCATGGCCAGAACTCGCGAAGATGGCACAGAATAGGAACAGATGGAGAGCATCTGTTGTGACCCTCTGTTCCAAAGGGAACCATATGGATTAATGATGGTGATAATCAAACTAAATGGTTTAACCTTTACCTCACAATGAAAAAAAAACTAAAAAAAAGTATCTGGACCTTCGGTATTTGAAAATTGTCACAGAACACTGATAGTGTTTCTTACAAGATCGACATATGTTATTTTCTCTTACATACATATTTATTGCTGCTAAATAAACAAATTAAACAGATCAACCTCAGAAAAATCTGTTGCAACAACTTATCTTCATCAGCCACAATAATGGGATAATCTTCCAGTCGTCCAGAAAAAAAGAATAGATTGTTTCAAGATAATATTTCAAACTAAACTGGCCATCTTTCTCGTTTACATCTACAATGACAGCATTTTATTTTTTTAGATTCAAAATTCCGGGTGTTTAGCAGGTGAAAATGCACGACAATGCTCTAGAATAGTTTTCTAATCGCCTTCTGAATTATTTGGCCCTGTGAGCAAAAGCTGAATTTTTTAAAGACAATAAATTGGTGAGCGAGTGGTAAAAACATCATTGCTAATTTGAGCTCTTGTAAAATTGCTCAATATTTTATGTTTGGATTTTAAGCTGTACAGGTAATGTTTATTACTTCAAGCTTATATATATCAAACTATTGAATGACATTGATTGCTTTTATCTCTTCCGAGTAGAAAGCATCGAAAGTGAGCCGTAAACCCGTTGTGAATGCTGGAGATGGAATAGGAGAACATCCAACGCAGGCTCTGCTGGATGTGTTCACAATCAGAGAGGAGATTGGGACTGTCAACGAACTCACGGTCAGATATTACATTCTTGTCCTTTTTGTTTAGTTATATTAAACAGTATTGACATCGCTGGGCTCCGGGCAGACCTATAGACGGTAAGACTGTCAGTAAATAGTGAAGAGTATGGTAGTTTGCTGTTTGACATTTTTACTAGACACGTTTAAAGAAATGTTGAAGAGGTGAATTTGGGAGGTGTGTGTGTGTGTGTGAGAGTGCGACAAGTGTTTAATTCAGTCATCATCATCATCAATCATGTAGCATGTCCTTGAACGTCGCTCTCATCACGGCCATTCGATAGGAATTTTGATCAGCAGTCAGTCTACACGCCTGCTCCATGTTCATGTTTAGGGTGTCCTGATGTCTTGTGTCCATCTACATCTTGGTCAGCCTCTGCCTTGTCTTCCTGGAACAATGCCCTCCAGATCTGCTTTTCCAGTCCATCATGGCACTTTATGTGGTTGAAAAACCTCAGACACCGAGACATAACGTAATTTATAGCCCAGTTCTCTCCGACACTCAGATCTTTGTTATTTTCTTACTCCAAAGTTATTTTGAGGATTCTCCTGTAGCATTTTGTCTCGAAAGCCCTGATCTTCTGTCTTAATATTTGTATGGTGGTCCATGTCTCGCATCCATACACTGGCAATGTTCTGAGGATCTTCAATTAAAATTTTTTGTTAGTATTGTGCCACACATTTTGCATACTATTCAGTTTCTGCATCATTACTGACAATGGTCTTCTTATTTCCCTTGCACAATCCCCATTGTTTGTTATCAAAGAGCCAAGATATTCAAAGCAATTTAGTTTAATTCAGTATATGCAAGAAAATAGCAGAACCAAGAACCATTCTTGGACAAGTTCTGTGAAGGTGTCAACAATCTTAAACTGGTAATGGACAAGTTCTGTTCAGGTGTTAACCGTAAACTGGTAATGGACAAGTTCTGTGAACGTGCCAACAACAGTAAACTGGTAATGGACAAGTTCTGTGAACGTGTCAACAGTAAACTGGTAATGGACAAGTTCTATGAATGTGTCGACAACAGTAAACTGGTAATGGACAAGTCCTGTGGAGGTGTCGACAACCTTAAACTGGCAATGGACAAGTCCTGTGGAGGTGTCGACAACCTTAAACTGGCAATGGACAAGTCTTGTGGAGGTGTCAACAACCTTAAACTGGCAATGGACAAGTTCTGTGGAGGTGTCGACAACCTTAAACTGGCAATAGACAAGTTATGTGGAGGTGTCGACAACCTTAAACTGGCAATAGACAAGTTCTGTGGAGGTGTCGACAACCTTAAACTGGCAGTAGACAAGTTCTGTGGAGGTGTCGACAACCTTAAACTGGCAATAGACAAGTTCTGTGGAGGTGTCGACAACCTTAAACTGGCAGTAGACAAGTTCTGTGGAGGTGTCGACAACCTTAAACTGGCAATAGACAAGTTCTGTGGAGGTGTCGACAACCTTAAACTGGCAATAGACAAGTTCTGTGGAGGTGTCGACAACCTTAAACTGGCAATAGACAAGTTATGTGGATGTGTCGACAACCTTAAACTGGCAATAAAGTTTTGTGGTGTCGACAACCTTAAACTGGCAAAAGACAAGTTCTGTGGAGGTGTCAACAACCTTAAACTGGCAAAAGACAAGTTCTGTGGAGGTGTCGACAACCTTAAACTGGTAATGGACAAGTTCTGTGGAGGTGTCGACAGCCTTAAACTGGTAATGGACAAGTTCTGTGGAGGTGTCGACAACCTTAAACTGGCAATAGACAAGTTATGTGGAGGTGTCGACAACCTTAAACTGGCAATAAAGTTTTGTGGTGTCGACAACCTTAAACTGGCAAAAGACAAGTTCTGTGGAGGTGTCGACAACCTTAAACTGGTAATGGACAAGTTCTGTGGAGGTGTCGACAGCCTTAAACTGGTAATGGACAAGTTCTGTGGAGGTGTCAACCTTAAACTGCCAATGGACAAGTTCTGTGGAGGTGTCAACAACCGTAACCTGACAATGGACGTGTGCAGGTGTTAACAACAACAACCATAACCTGCCAATGCTTTATTTATATTCAATTTTATGTCCAGCTTACTGAGAACTGGGGAAATTAGTTATCGATCTGCAATTATTGATTATAATACTTGGTTTATTTGGGGGATTGTCCTTCCTTTGAGCTCAGCAGCCTTTAGTGCAGCATCACCTGGCATTGTTTAGATTAAATATGGCAGGAAGCCCACATATCTCTTCTTTCCTTGGCACTTCTCCTTCTGTCACAGAACATTTGAGGTAAAAACCACAGATTGCAGTTGAATTGAATGTTGAAAGTATAAGCTCATAAAAACATGTATTGGTTAGTGTTATATGGGCAGTAATACAGAGCGGTTCAAGGGGTGAATAATGTAGTTTATGTAACGACTAAATGAGATAATCATCTCTAAAGTGTGAATAATACTAGAAATTCTGTTAAATTACTGAACGGGATCAAGACGCTGAGCAGCGCATGAGCTGCAGTGGTCAGTGACCCATAGCTGACTGCTAGCGTCAGGGCCAGCGAACCAGAGCTGCCAAGACCCTTCTACACCTCCACGCGGTGATCCTGGATAACAGGCTGCAGCAGGGCAACTGGCTAAGGAGAAGGGATCGAAGATTGAATGCTAACCCGGTACTCAAAAAATGCTTGCTGAAGTCGGATGTGTTGGACTGAAAGGTGCAAATATCGCAGTCAAGCTGTAAACTACAACACAACGCATTCCGTTCTCTGGACTACATTCAGCTACTTAAGCCCTTTCAGGGTTTGTAGCAGGAGATTGAGAATGAAGCCAAGCCATGCCAAATTACTGAACATCCAGACCATTGTGGTGAGAACAAACAAATATGTTCTCCAAGTCCTTCAACTACATGAGAGAAATAAGTGATGACATGCCATTTACCAACCCAGTGGTAGGAAAAACTTTCATGTTTGCCTGTAACACCTGAGACAGAGCTGAGACAGACTGCCAAGTTTCTGGGGTCAATAGAAGCGATTATTTGAGAGCAAACAATGAAGAATTATAAATGTAATATATATTGTTGTTGATTTGAATGGTAGGATATTGTTTACCTGCATGTTCTAGAGATTGTTATAATATTTATATAAAATAATGAGGCCTGATTGTATTCTTCTGTTTTTGTAGATCACAATGGTAGGAGACTTGAGAAACGGTCGTACCGTCCACTCGTTAGCTAAACTGCTGACCCTGTATCGTGTCCACTTGAGATACGTGGCCATTCCAGGCCTGGAAATGCCTAGAGACATCATTGATTGGATAGAGGCTAAAGGAATTGATCAGGTATGTTATCTTATTGGGTAGAAGCTAAAGGAATTGGCCAGTTATGTTATTTTATTGGGTAGAAGCTAAAGAAATTGGCCAGGTATATTATCTTATTGGGTAGAAGCTAAAGAAATTGGCCAGGTATATTATCTTATTGGGTAGAAGCTAAAGAAATTGGCCAGGTATATTATCTTATTGGATAGAAGCTAAAGAAATTGGTTAGGTATGTTATGTTATTGGGTATATGCTAAGAAATTGGTCAGGTATGTTATCTTGTTGAATATAAACTAAAGAAATTGGTCAGGTGGTATGTTACCTTATTGGGTAGATGCTATCTTAACATTTTACAGAACAGACTAATTTTGTCTTCTCTCCGAGCTAAATGTAGCAATTCCACATATAAAGTTTTATTCAAACTAAAATGAATTAAGATTGAACAAATTGATCTACAATAATAATATAAATATCATAAGACAAATAATTAAACTATCTATGACACGAAGTATTCATAATAAAGATTATATATTAGTTCTTAGTTCACCTGTACTTCTACAGGGGCATTAGCTGGATGTTGCTGGGAGAAGTATTTCCTGCTTAGCGGGCTAGGCTCCAGCAGCTTATTACTTAGCTATGGAGGGTTGTTAACTGATGTGCGAGTCCGTCTTAATAGACTCAAAACACTAGAGCAAAGTAGACCCGCAGCCTGTTAGGCGCCATCTATGCTGTTCTTAAAAGCCACCTAACCATGGCCAGTGTTATGCCACGTCACACGGTTAGTCGCCTCTTACGACATGCTCTCTAGTGGTATTCTTGTCCGTGTCTAACACATAGACCCTGGCAAACCACTCGGGAGTAGTAGTAGGTATTTAAAACTTCTTGCAGCTTACTAGGCCTAGGGTAAGATACAAATAATTTGGGTAGATTTTTAACTAGAATTTGGGAATTTTGTCCGGGCAGTGGCCGTTGAGTCTTCTCTTTTTCAATTTCTAATTGCCAATGGGATTTTTAATGTGCTTGACGCCGAACACAGGTGTCTGATCTCACTACCAGAAACCAGGGGAATTTTAACCAGATTATCCATGTGAAAAAATCCTGGTCTCCACTGGGATTTGAACCCGTGACCTCCAGCACTCGAGGCTGGCACCTTACCAGGAGACCATGAGTGTTAATAGTTTTCATTGTATCCGAGTAGGCACACTGAACTTATGTGTCTACATGTTTGGATATTCTTCTTCTGCGTTCAGGTTTTCGGATCATGCTAAATCTTCAGTCCTATCGCCAGGATGGTCCACAGTTCTTTCCAGGTCTGAGCGGTGACCCCATAGTTTTTGCCTCAGTTCTGCTCCATCTGGCCAGGTCTGGCATCTTAGTTCTTCATGGGCCGGGCATCCTTGATGTACGTGTTCAGTGGTCTGGACTATGTCCCATATTGGCATTCATTTGTTTGGGAGATTTTGAGCCTATATAGGTGACCCAGTCCCTGCAGTGGCCCGTTCTCATGCGGAAGAATGCAGTTCGCTGGTGTATTTGTAGCTGGTGGATTGGATCTGGACTGTTACTCTCTCCCATCTCTTTCTGCCATTTTATTTTATACTGGCTGCAAATGATAGTTTTAGCCTCCTTAAATGACACTTTATGGGAATATTGTTCCATTTTTCCACCTGCTTTGGATAGTGGATCGGCCCTCTCGGAACCCGTAATTCCACAATGAGAGGGGGGCTATTGTAGTGCGATCTTAGAGATCTTTTGTATGGCATTTAGCTCTGTTCTGATTTAACCTTTAGCGCGCACTGGTCAAGAATGTCTAGACTCACGCTCCATACACAAAAACGGTTTTGCTTAAACAAATTTTTTTTTTTTGAACTCCCAACAGCCATTTTTAAAATGCTGAATACATCATACATATACACACAATATTTTGCCGCTTAAAGTATCGTATGTTAGATTACAAATGTAATGGCTCAAGAGACGAAGCTCCGCATTTTCAATCTGTACGGACCACCAAACAGAGACCTATCGCTCTCGAGTATGGAGGTCAGAGACTCGAACTGCATAGTAGTTGGAGATTTCAACAGCCACTCGGAGAGATGGGGATACTGTGACACAGACAGCAGAGGTGACGAAGTGGAAGATTGGGAGATAGATGCAAATCTCTCCCTAATCAATAGGCCGAAGGATAGCCATAGCTTCTATTCAAGAACATGGCATACCACCTCGACTCCAGATTTGGCCTTCTCCACACAGGACATACACCATAAAATAGACCGCCAGGTGCTAAACCAACTGGCAGGTAGCGACCACAGGCCGATCAGGCTAACCATTGACATGGAAGTAGGCCCACAGGAAACAAAACCGCTCCCACGTTGGAATTACAAACGAGCCGACTGGGACAGATTTGCAATCCTGACAGATGGGCTGTGTGAAACCATCAACACACGAAACACCAAAATGAAGCCCATGGTGGAAAGCCTAAGCAAGGCAATAATGCAAGCCGCCACTGAAACCATCCCAAGAGGAGCTAGGAAAAACTATAAGCCCTACTGGAATGATGAGTTGCAGAAAGTGGAAGATGCAGTAACAAATGCTAGAAACATGGCAGAGCGAGAAAAATCCATGGAGGCAAACATCGCCCTCAAAGCCGCCACGGCGAAGTACAAACACACTCTCAAGCACACAGCAAGAGAAAGCTGGAAAAATAAAACGGAGAGCCTAAACCTGGACAAAGACGGGAACAAGCTATGGAAGCTAGTCAGAGCCATGAACGACGAAACCCCGTCAAATAAACAAATTACTATCAAGCAGGGCGAGAACTTGATCACAGGTAAGAAAGCCGCAAACGCCTTTGTCGATCACTATGCCAGAGCAAACCACATCGAGGTCCCTGCAGATAAGCATACAGACATTAGCGAAGAGCTAAAGGGGCACGAAAACATGAATACGGCACCTGAAGACCACATGATGGCCAAATTAACAATGCGCGAAATGGAAGAGGCTATGAGAACACTAAAGAAAAGAAAATCTCCCGGAAAAGACGGGATAACAAACGAAATGCTGATGGGGCTGGGCCAAACAGCGAAGAGGAAACTGCTATCGGTCCTGAACCAAAGCTGGAAAAGGGGAATTGTACCCCAGGCATGGAAAGACGCAATACTGGTACCAGTACCAAAAACAGGAAAGGACAAAACAGATCCAAATGGATACAGGCCCATAAGCCTACTGAGCTGTGTCGGCAAGCTGATGGAACGGATGATAAACACCAGACTGATGTGGCATCTGGAAGAAAAACGAATACTAATTCCACAGCAAGCCGGCTTTAGACAGCACAGATCCACTGAGGACCAGGTCATTCTCATAGCCCAGGAGATAGAAGATGCCTACCAGGCACAGAAACACACAGTAGCTGTTTGGGTGGATCTGGAAAAGGCATTTGACAAAGTCTGGAAAGATGGACTTAGAGTCAAGCTAAGAAGAAGTGATGTTTGTGGGAAAATGTACAAGTGGATCAACCACTACCTCAAACAAAGAACGGCCAGAGTCCAAGTACAAGGGCAGATGAGCAAAAAGGTGACACTCGAGCAGGGAGTACCCCAAGGGGAAGTACTGTCACCAACACTCTTTCTGGTATATATAAACGATATTACAGAGAATATACCAAGAAGAGTCCATAGCTCAATGTTTGCAGACGATCTGGCTATGTGGACCTCTGAAAAGAATCTCACCATAGCAAGAAATCGGATGCAGACGGCCCTAACATCGCTGGAAGAGTGGGCGAACTTATGGCTGGTCAAAATAAACGAGGAGAAAACCACATGCACAATATTCTCGCTTTCATTGAAACCCCAAAGTACCAAATTAAGTCTAAATGGCAAAATCCTGCAGCCAAACGACAACCCAACCTATCTGGGAGTCACATTTGATCGGCGCATGACATGGAAAAGTCAGATAGAGAGAAACCGAATGAAAGCCAGAGAAAGAATGGCAATCATTAGGAAACTTGCTGGCACAAGCTGGGGAGCAGACGAAGGCATACTAAAGAAACTGTACACTGGAAGAGTAGGACCAGTTCTTGAGTATGGCATTGCGGCATGGACAACAGCAGCGAAGGCGAACTTCGATAAAGTTAGCAAACTTCAAAACCAAGCCATGAGAATTATAACAGGTGGCATGAAGTCAATGCCAATTGTAGAACTTGAAAAGATTACAAAACTGCAATCCATGACCGATAGAAGAGACTGCAGAGCCCAGCTGCAGTCAGAGAAACTCCGAAGACTGACCGACCATCCAATGCACCAGAGACTAAACAATTTGGGAAATGGGAAACTAAAGCGGAGAAACTTTGCAGAAATAGCCAAAGCAAAGATGCACGAAGATCCCATAAACGCACTAACAACACCAAAACCCATCACTACTGTACGAAAACCTACCTGGAGGCAGGATATATTTCCAGAGGTGGTAGAAAATATACCAGGTATTGCAAACAAAAACTGCCAGACTGAAAAAGAAAGGAGAGATACTACCCTAAGCTTCATAACGAAAAGCTGCCCAAGCATGGACTGGACCCATGCATACACCGACGGTTCTGTAACAAATACTACACAGAACGGAGGGGCAGGAGCATTCCTGAACCTACCAAATGGCAGAAAAATAACACTGTCATTCGCTACTGGTAAGTACACAAGCAATTTCAGAGCGGAGGCAGAGGCACTGAGGGCGGCAGTGGAAGAAATGGTGACTCACAGTGAAAATGAAAGCCATATAGTCCTGCTTACAGATGCTCTCGCCGTAGTCACAGCGCTTAAAAGCCAGAAAAATACTGAGCTTAATGACTTAAGAGCAGCACTCTGCAAACTGTGCCAGCAGTCCGCACCAAAAAGGGTAGTGGTACAGTGGGTCCCATCACACTGCAACATCCAAGGCAACGAGGAGGCAGACAGACTGGCAAAAGAAGGTGCAAGACTACCACAAACAGATATTAGTATGACGTACGAAGAGTCAAAACGGCTTATCAAAGCCAGATACATGACCAAATGGGAAACCGAACATACTGGTTACACCAAAAACGATGCCTATTACCAGTTGAACCGAAGAGAGCAGGTCGTCGTCTTCAGACTTCGCACTGGCCACAATAGACTGAGGTACCACCTATTCAACAAATTGAAGATAGGTGGTACCGACGAATGCCCGTGCGGTACTGGTAAAATGACCGCTGAACATCTGCTGCAGAACTGCCCGACATACGAGGATCAGAGAGAGCAGATGTGGCCATCACCAGTGGAACTGCAAGACAAGCTCTATGGCAGTGGCGACAGCCTCAGGATGACCGCCGCTTTTTTCGAAAAAATAATGGTTACTGTCTGACTGCGTACGCAGAAGAAGAAGAAGAAGATTACAAATGGCTTTTGAACAGTTTAAATTTTGTATACGCCGTTTGGAGCAAGCCGACTTTTTGCGAAAGGTGAAGTAGGTTGTTGGGAAAGATCTTTATCGAGTAGATCTGTTTATTTTGTTTGTTTAGATGAAAGAACTATGCTTGAATTGGAAACTAACAGTTGTGTCGATATTGTAAACACAGTATCGATAGATTGTTGTGGTTTCCATGGTTTTCTATCGGAGCGACTAGGCCTAGCGATCAAGTCCATATTTTTCTGAGATTTTCATAAATTTTCAACTTCATCTTTTTGTAACTCACAAACACACAACAAAAACAATAACACCCACAAGTTCTTTATTCAAATGTGTCTCTACACACAAGAAAATCATATTTATTGACAAACAAACAAAAGTTAAAAATTTTGAAAGTTGACTACCATAGCGATATGCAAATTTTTCGTTAAAAAAAGATGTAGCGTGCTATTAGTTAATGTGCTATGTCCTCGTTTGTTTAAAGTGCCAGTGTGACTGAATATATTATTTCAATGTTTTTGCTTGTTTTCAGACTAATTTCAGTAGCATAGAGCAGGCTCTCCCAGACACAGATGTCTTGTACATGACTCGCATTCAGAAAGAAAGATTCGAAAGCATAGAGGATTATAAGACGGTAATTACACTTTCACATTTGGTTGGTTGGTTGGTTATTGATTCAGCGGTCTCTGGGCTCCTGCCCATGGCCCTTGCCATATAGTGGTATCTGCAAGTGTTCGTAAGCTGTTGTTTAGTTCCGTACAAATTATTCCATATGGCTTGGCTTGACTTTGTTCATTCTCAATCTCCCACTACCAAACACTGAAAGGGCTTAAGTAGCAGAATGTAGTCCAGAGAACGGAATGTGTTGTGTCGTAGTTTACAGCTTGACTGCGATATTTGCACCTTTTGGTTCAACACATCCGACTTCAGCAAGCATTTTTTGAGTACCAGGTTAGCATTCCCTCTTCGATTCCTTCTCCTTAGCCAGTCTGCTCTGTTGCAGCCTGTTATCCAGGATCACCATGTGGAGGTGTAGAAGGGTCTTGGCAGCTCTGGTTCGCTGGCCCTGATGCTAGGTGTCAGCTATGAGTCACTGACCACTGCAGCTCATGCGCTGCTCAGCATCTTGATTCCAGATTATTCCATATAAATAACAGGACTATGCTTGGTGAGGGGTCAGACTTTTGGAAGGGTGCGGCGTGGGCTAGGGGCTAAATGACACTGTTCACAATCCAAAGGAAAAAACTTTTAGAAAATTCAGGAGGAAGCAGACCTTTACATCAAATGCATGCCGAAGTTGGATGCACTGGGCTGACAAGGCACAAAATGAAAATAAAATAAACATAGTGCAATGCATACTGTCTTGGGTGAGGTAGCTCTCCACCCTTCCATTGACATATGTCACCCTCCTTTCAAAGAATATTACAATAGATGGGTTACATTGAATCACAACTTTTTAAAATCTGTGACTTAGTTCATGTAATGAAGAGAAATTAATTTAGATCTTGAGTTTTGTTGGCTCTTCAGTATTGCAACGACTGACAGCCAGACTGTGAAGAGTGCTATGTGTAATGATTTGTCATTAATATCTCAACTTATTATTATTATATAACTAATGCATATTTCACAGGCCTGTAACCAGGTGATATTGACACCTGAGCTGATGACCTTTGCCAAGAAGAAGATGGTTGTCATGCACCCGCTACCTCGTATGTCTGAAATCAGGTAGGGTATTAATTTCACCGTACAACTATATCACAGTTCTGAATTATTAGTCTGATCTAATATTTTTGCATTTTGAAAGAAAACAAAATTACTTTTTGATAAGAGAATAATAAAGATCAGCTCTCTGTGCTGAAATCTGATGTGTTGCGCCGAAAGGTGCAGATATTGCAGCCTTGCTGTAAGCTATGCCAAAATGTCACAAATGTTTTTTTCAGGACGTAAGAAGAAGAAGAAAATGAGCCACATTAAAAAATACTATGTATCATAATAAAATCAAAGAAAGGCAGTGCATGAGCTGCAGCGGTCAGCGACCCATAGCAGACTGCTTGAGTCAGGGCCAGCTAACCAGAGCTGCCAAGACCCTTCTACACCTCCACGCGGTGATCCTGGATAACAGGCTTCAGCAAGGCAGACTGGCTAAGGAGAAGGGATCGAAGATGGAGTGCTAACCCGGTACTAAAAAAATACTTGCTGAAGTCGGATGTGTTGGACCGAAAGGTGCAAATATCGCAGTCAAGCTGTAAACTACGACACAGCGCATTCCGTTCTCTGGACAACATTCTGCTACTTAAGCCCTTTCAGGGTTTGGTAGTGGGAGATTGACAACGAACGAAGCCAAGCCAAATGAAAGAAAAGAATCTGTCATGGAAACCCACTTAACCTGCAACTATTATTGGCTTTTAGTAATATTGTTATTTAGCAGCCAATCAGAAAATGACTCTAGTAGTTTGCATGATGTTATCAGAAGCTGTGTAGAATGTCATATATCTATGATTAGAAAGAATATCTCATTATTTTCTTCCAGAGGTTGATATTATTGTGACTTTTTGTTATCTTCAGGCTCTCTTATTTGTGTCCATCTTTTGTAAAGATTGTTTCTAGTCACTGACTTGAGTTAGCTAGAGTTAACGTCAACCTATTTGTGATTAAACGTGGTTGTCGGTCGTCAGCTGTGCCCCAGGCTCTTGGCTTCCAATGACTACTGTGGTTCGTGATCTTATATTCTGCAGACATGGGGTAATCTCTACCATGATGGTTTGGTCATGTATACAGAATGAAAGGAGGTAATCATTGGAAGCAAATGAGGATAAAACAATCATAGTTAATAGTGCTCTTGATCTGAGTTGCGTAAATTGCCCCGTTCTGTTACTTAGTCTACATTTGAGATCTGGCTTTTGTGGGCTGTGGTCATTGCTCACATCCAGTTCTGATGTGATATACAGGTAGAGTGATGTACATACATCTTTATTTTCAAGTTATGTACATACAGCTTTATTTTCAAGCTATGTACATACAGCTTTATTTTCTTGCCTTTCATAGTAATAAAGGAACATAATTCTGGTTATTTTAACTATTTTGAATTCTTTCAGAGAATTCTTCATTATCATTTATTGGCATTATGACAAGTTTTCTTTTTTTTTTCTCTACTCAGCCTAAGCATAGACACAGATCCACGTGCTGCATATTTCCGACAAGCAGAGAATGGAATGTATGTCCGAATGGCTTTAATTGCTCTCATCCTGGGCAGATGTTGAACATGTCGATAAGTCTGATCTACTCGGTGTTAAGTCATGTTTGTGTGTGTGTGTATGTTTGTGTGTGAACTTGTACATCATCATCATACATCCTTTTTGACTTTAAATAAAGGGAGCATGCTGCCACACCTACAGTCTTCTTGTAGAAAGCCTATGGCTCCTCGTAGAAGTGGCTTTTGTGGTAATTTGTTTTACATATCTTGTGAATATTTTGCTATAGAATTGTTACTTTTTGTGTGGCCACGAGAAACTTGACTTAAAATCAGACATTCAACAGCGTTGCCATCTTGTAAATAATTTTACATATACATGAAAAGCTAAAAAAAAAAATAAGCAGTTATTAGTTGGTCACATACATTACCAAAAACATTTGATTTTTTAAAACAAACGGAAATTAATCTGTTGTATTTGGAATTGATTAATTGGGGACATAAGGGGAAAGGATGAAATGAGTTGGAACAGCTTCGTCATTCTGCAGCATGGGATGTCTTAGTCTTAGTTGACCTGTACTTCTACAGGGGCATAAGCCTCTGTGTAGGTACCATCTCTGGTGTGAGCTGGATGTAGACAGTGGGAGGATTTCCTGCTTAGTGGGCTAGGCTCGAGCAGCTTATTACTCCAAAATGGAGGGTGGTTAACTGATCTGCGAGTCTATCTTAATAGACTCAAACACCAGAGAAAAGTAGACCTGCAGCATGTTAGGCACTATCTATGCCGCTCTGAACAAACCTTCTAACACATGGCCGGTGTTATGCCATGTCACACAGTGAGTCGCCTCTTATGACATGCTCTCTGTGGGGCAGTGGAGCTATTCTTGTCATTGTCACACACATAGAACCCGATAAACCACTCGGTTGATGTATTTATTCAAAATGAGTAATGTAAAAGTTACACAGGTTTCTCATGCATCACAGGAAAATAGAACACTCGGTTGATGTATTTATTCAAAATGAGTAATGTAAAAGTTACACAGGTTTCTCATGCATCACAGGAAAATAGAACACTCGGTTGATGTATTTATTCAAAATGAGTAATGTAAAAGTTACACAGGTTTCTCATGCATCACAGGAAAATAGAACACTCGGTTCTATAGCAAAATATAAGCTGTTGTTGATTCAATGATGGTCTGGTACCATGACCAATGTCAAGTGAGAGTACTTTATATAAATAGTTTCCAATTTGGGATCCATGAAGAGTACTGGGGGTACTCAAAAAGTCTGTGAACCAAGTACTTTATAAAGTTTAAATATTTTTAAAACTTCATATTAAAATATTTGCTACTCAGTTTTTATATAACCCTTTATAGTAAAAGTACAACATAAACACAGCAATTCCATTTGTGAAATCATTTTTTGCCAAATTTAATTCATTAAAGCTTAACCATTTTCAGTTCTGGCTAATTTTACCAATTTGTGGCGTTCTGTGCCGGGCAAAAATACCAGATTCTGTGCATTTTATTAAAAATGAAATGCATCTGTATTGAACAAATTGAGCTCAATTGTGATCTAAACATTGTAAGACACATAATTAAACTATCTATGACATAAAGTATTTAAAATAAAAATGATATTATTAGTATAAAGTGTTAAATGACATTAATGCAAAGATAAATAATTGTAGAGGAACAATTTTTTGTTAAAACTTACACGTTGGTGCTTCGCCAATATATTCGTAAATTCTCTTTACACAAACTTTTTGTGTTATGTCTCTGTATGAATCGGCCATATGTTGAATATCCATGAGTAATCCAGATGCATAATCATTGGACTGAATAAACAAAACAAATAATGTTTTTAGGTTTTTAGATCCAACATTTGTAACGATGAATGTGTCCTTTCAAAGATCATGTCGGCTTATGGAAATAATCTTACAGTTAAACGTCAATTACACATTGTTTAGAGTCATTAAAAAAAAAAGAAGTTAAATGCAACAAAGTAAATCACGAAACACAAACACGTGTTTCAAAGGTTGGTTTTGGTTGTCATGGTGACAATTTAGGGTTAACTAATAGAAAAAGAATTATCATTTATAGATACATAATTATCTACCACAGAAGGTACTCATTTCATAATCAATACATTTGTTAGTATAATGCATTAAACGTTATTATTGTTGACGGAGAAAGATATTTTGTTTTATTCATTGTCTAACGTCACTTCAAATTGTTGTTTATCTCAGCAGCATTACTACTTTCACTTTCGTCTCTTTCACTGTCAGTCTAAATTGGACTTGTATTCAATATCCACATCTAATTTAGATGCCCGATCAAATAATATAATTTCTCAGCTTTTGTAGTCTAAATTTCACTTGTATTCAATATCCAAATCTAATTTAGATGTCCGATCAAATAATATAATTTCTCAGCTTTTGTAGTCTAAATTTCACTTGTATTCTATATCCACATCTAATTTAGATGCCTGATCAAATAATATAATCTCTCAGCTCTTGAAATCTAATTTTAAGCACAGAATAAGATTCAACTGTAAAAATTCATACCAAATGAAAACTGCGATGTCTCTGATGTCGGTATATAGTTAAGGACAAAGTAGACTTTTGCAATGATCACAAAGGCATACTTTTTTTGTGCTTGAAAAACGTATTCAATGAACAACAGTAAATATGTCATCAGGTATCTATAAGAAGAAAAGCTTTTTTATTGTGCAACATCATGCAATTTATTGGTGGATGAGGACGATGACAGGGGATTTGAACTACAATGTGTCGCACAGCAGGTGACTCGATCTGCAATGCTGGCTGATCACAGCAGGTGACTCGATCCGCAATGCTGGCTGATCACAGCAGGTGACTCCAGCAATGCTGGCTGATCACAGCAGGTGACTCGATCCGCAATGCTGGCTGATCACAGCAGGTGACTCGATCCGCAATGCTGGCTGATCACAGCAGGTGACTCGATCCGCAATGCTGGCTGATCACAGCAGGTGACTCGATCCGCAATGCTGGCTGATCACAGCAGGTGACCCGATCCGCAATGCTGGCTGATCACAGAAGGTGACTCGATCCGCAATGCTGGCTAATTACACCAGGTTATTCCAACTACAATGTGTTGCTGGCTAATCACAACAGGTTATTTCAACTACAATGTGTTGCTGGCTAATCACAACAGGTTATTCCAACCACAATGTGTTGCAATGCTGGCTGATCACAACCGGTGATTTGTACACCAATCTGCTGGTATGCTAGCTAATCACAGCCTGTGATTCAAGCTGTGAAGAGTTAAACATAGATTTATGTCATTGTCTGATTAAAAGTTTTTCTTGATTTTGTATAATTACAAAATTTTTTTGTCACTATTGCCAGATTAAACATCAGTTTATGTCATGTTTTTAAATTACTACCATGTTTTTAACAATATACCAAATTTAATGTAAGTTTTTGTAATTACTGCCAGATAAAACATGTTTTTGTCATTACTAGATAAAATATATTTTTGTCATTACTAGATAAAACATATTGTTGTCATTACTAGATAAAACATGTTTTCGTCATTGATGCCAGATCAACTTTTATCAGTCCTGAATAATTGTGTCTTTCCGTCCGGGCCAAATGTCACAATTCTGCATATCTAAAGTTTTATTGAAAATAAAATAAATTAATCTTCAACAAATTGAATTAAAATTACATGGCGTATATTCATGGAGTATTCACAATAAGGATTATATAATAGTATGAAGTATAAAATGGCAAAATGTGGAAATTGGAGAGGAAAAACATTTATTGGGACTAAGCACATTATGTAAATTTGGTGTTTGTCCAATTCCATTGTTACATACAATTATTCCGTGTCCCAATCAAAGTCTGAATTGGGCTTGTGATGAATTCTTCCAATAATCCAAACCCATGATAATGCATTTGTTTCCAATTGTCGTCGCGAAAAATGCCTCAAGTTTGAATGATTACCATATTGGTAAATTCAGGTCTATTGGAAATAACTTTATACTATATGGAAGTTATACATTAATAGACTGTCTCTGATTTTGTAGGTGACATTAAAGCCTGAAATTCTGCTAACTAAATGACAGAACATAATGCATGTGTCAGAAGTCGTAGTCAGCCTTATAGTTCGGAATTATAGTTTACACTGCGATCAGAGCCCACAACTTGCAAAAGGTTAAACTTAATTTTTATAATTGCTGCCAGATTAAACATGTTTTTGTCAATTTTGCTAAATTAAACATCAGCTTTTGTAATTATTACCAGAAAAACACGTTTTTGACGTCAGTGCCAGATTAGTTTTTGTCATTATTGCCAGATTAAACAGTTTTTGTTGTTTTGATCAGATTAATCAGTTTTTGTCATCATTGCCAGATTATTTAAAGTTTTTGTTGTTTTGGTCAAGATTAATCAGTTTTTGTTGTTTTGGTCAGATTAATCAATTTTTGTCATCATTGTCAGATTAATCAGTTTTTGTTGTTTTGGTCAGATTAATCAATTTTTGTCATCATTGTCAGATTAATTAGTTTTTGTTGTTTTGGTCAGATTAATCAGTTTTTGTTGTTTTGGTCAGATTAAACAGTTTTTTTGTTGTTTTGGTCAGATTAATCAGTTTTTGTTGTTTTGGTCAGATTAATCAATTTTTGTCATCATTGTCAACTTAATCAGTTTTTGTTGTTTTGGTCAGATTAATCAATTTTTGTCATCATTGTCAGATTAATCAGTTTTTGTTGTTTTGGTCAGATTAAACAGTTTTTGTCGTCATTGCCAGATTCAAATTATATTAATACAGAGGTGGAAATTGGAGACAAAATGTTTTTTTCATACTTACCCCGTCGCTTGTTTCGCCTATATATCTTTCAATTCCTATACACATACCTTTTATATATTATTATATATGGGTAAACTTTCAATTCACATATCACATGCCGTATCGACCTACCGGAAATAAACGTAGTTAAACAGCATTTGTGCATGTATGTATAAAGCTATATAAGATTTTAAAAAAAAATGAAATTCAGCAAACTAAATCATAAAACACAAACACGTTTCAGAGGTTCATTTTGGTCAAGACGAGTGGCCATTTTTAGATTTTTTTAGGCTGTCAAATGATGCAAGCCGTGAAGAGTTTGTCATTATTGCAGATTAAAAAGTTTTTGTTGTTGCCAGAATAAATAGTTTATGTCATTATTGCCAGAACCCATGAAACACATATATTGGAGTGTGTGTTTAGTACAAGTACCCCAAAAAGTACCCCATTACCCGAAGCCACCAATTATTCACTGGCAGTTGAACCATTATGTTAAAGCGTATGTTAGGCTGCACTTCTTAGATTTTGACCATAACATATTACACACATTTGTTGTGATAACCAATATGGAGAAGAATTTTGTGCGATTTTGAAAATTATCATGCTGGAAAAAAGTTTTTAAAATTTGAGAAATGACCATTATAAAAAGGCTAACAATAGAACAAGCTTTGCAAAGTTTAAAGTAAATTTGATACAGGGTAGACTGTAATAAATATATTTAACGATCTACTGACATAACAATTAGGAACATTTGAGATAAAATAATTAAATTAGAGCACATAGTTTTGTCATAATAAATAAGCTTTCCTCACATGTCAACGTTGTGAGTATTTTCATAGGAGTACATGAGAGTGGGATTTTAGGGACTGAGTGACTAATATTCAAAGGGCAAACAACAGTTTTCCTCATTATTGCCAAATGAATTATGTTTTTGCATTACTGCTACATGATACATCAGTTTAAAAAAATTGATTATTGTATGAATAGACATTATTTGATTAATGTATGATTTAAAAACTATTGTTTGATGAAATCCTTTTTTTCATTGTGTTCATTAGCTTTGTTTTTTTTTGTTTTATTTGTTTTTCGATGACAATTAAATTTTCCATAATTGTTTAAAGGACGTTTTATTCTCCTCATTATTGTTCGTGTCAATATAATTTGAAGTTTTGTTGTTGTCATTGTTTAGCAAAATAGTATCTTTCATTGATTAAATGTTTTTCCGTTATTTTGTTAACGGAGCTTTTTTTAATTATTGTTTAGTTGACCCTTTCCAGTCCTGGATAATTTTGTCAATTTGTTTCCATCAATCAGTTTTATTTAAAATAAAATAAATAAATATTGAACAAATTGGGCTAAAATTATGATATAAACATAAGATGCGTACATCTATGACATGAAGAATTCATAAGAAAGACTGTAGTATGAAACATTAAATGGCATTATAGGCAGAGTGGAAATTGAGAGGAAACTATTTGTTGCTACTCTCCCAGGTTTTCTGTTTCACAGATTTATCCATCAGTTCTGTTACACATACCTTTCTTATTGTGTCCAAGTTTGAATCAGGCTTGGGGGACGGCGGGGGCCAGTGGTTAAGTGGCACGGCTCAAAACCAAAAGGTGCTGGGTTCGATCCCCATCACAGCACCGGCCGATACCCCGGGGAAGCAAACCCTTAGAAAATGCAGGAGGAAGCAGACCTTTACATAAAATGCATGCTGAAGTCGGATGCATTGGGCCGACAGGCGCAAAATAAAAACCGCAGTGCAACGCACACCGCCTTGGGGAATAGATAAATAAAGCGAACGCAAAAAAAAAAAAAAAAAAAAAAAAAAATCAGGCTTGTATCCACAAGTAATCCAGATTCGTGATAATTGTCCTCACCAAATAATAATTAATTACTCTGGTCTTGAATCTGTAATTTCTTGCGATAAATGTTTCAAGAACATTCTCAAATGTCTACCTAGTAGAAATAACGAAACAGTTAAATGTAAACTGCTCATACTTAAAAGTCAACATGTTGTAGTGCCGTAAAAATTATGAAAACGAAATATTTAAGAACCCTGTGTTGGTCGTAGTGGACAGCAATTTTTTTATTGAAAGGTTGTTGGATCTGGAAAGGGTTAAAACTCAGTAACAAATATTTTGTTTTCTGCATCATACACTTTTCAACTTGAATGTCATTAAAGCAGTAGTCCGCATGAGGTTATTGGAATTTCCATAGAGCTTTACTCGAATTGGAGCAGGAGATGGCCAAATGTGCCTTCTCTGTATCTCGTATGTTCGACACTTCTGCAGCAGATGTTCAGCAGCCATTTTATTAGTGCTGCAGACACATTCATCGGTATGTCCTATTTTTAGCTTGTTGAATAGATGGTATCGTAGCAAGTTGTGACCTGTGCCGAGTCTGGAAATCACCACCTGGTCAGCCCTATTCAGTTTGAAGCAAGCGTCATTTTCTTGTCCTGGATGCTCCGTTAATCCCTTGTATCTTGCACCTGGTAAACTGCTTGGCCTCTTCATAGGTTATACTTATATTAGGTTGTGGCAGCGTTCTTGCCAATATATCCTGATAGCCAAGTATGTTGCAATGAGATGGGAAATCACTAAATCACCACTTTCTTGGATCCGTAATATAGTTGACACAGCATTACCCTACTGTCCGTCCCCGGCAAGGTCTTTGGACGTGTGCTCCTCTCCAGACTGCAGCTCCTTTTAATGAGGCATCGTCGCCCCCCCCCAACAATCAGGGCTCACAGCTTCTCGCTCTACCATTGACGCCATTCTCATCCTCCGCCTCGTCACAGAACTGCACCGCGAGTTTAACTGCCCTCTAAACGTCACCTACATTGATCTACGGACTGCCTTCAATTCTGTGGGCAGATACGCCCTGTGGAAGACCCTACAATTCATGGGTATCCTAGACACCCTGTTGACACTAATTGAGGAGTTTCACAGTCAGACTAGCACAAAAATTCAGCTTGGAATGGATCGCACAGAGGAGTTTTCTACATCGTCTGGTGTCCGACAGGGCTGCTTCCTCACCCCTTCACTTTTCTGCTGCGCCATGGACTGGATCCTCAGTCTTTTGCACGCAACCTAGGGGTCCCCGTCGGCAACTCCCGGGTAACCGATCTCGTCTACACTGATGACGTCGTCATACCAGGCTACTATTCTCAGGCCCTGGTAGACCCCCTAGATGCACTGGATTGATCGCTACCCACCTAGGCTTGCATATTTCCTGGATCCAAAACCTCAGCAGGAGCCCCTCTGTGCTGGACTTCATATACCTCGGCAGCAGACAGTCCTCTTAGCACACATCAGCCACGACATCACCCGTAGGATGGGCTTAGCAGCTTCATCCATGCACTCGCTCCGCAGAGTCTGGTCCCAAAGAGAGCTCTCCCTGGGGACCAGGCTTCGTATTTACTCTTCCTGCATTGTCCCCATTCTCCTGTACGGCTCCGAGTCCTGGACACTACTACAGCAGGGCCAGCATCATCTTGGGGCCTTCTACCTGCACAACCAGAGGCGCATCCTCGGGATCGTCTGGCATGACATGATTTCTAACAGTGAAGTAGTTGGATGTACTCAACTTGCAGGCATTTTCTCAACGATTGATCGCCATCGTCTTTCCCTCTTCAGTCACATTGCTTGCCTTTCCTGGGAAGTCCTATCCCACGAGATGCTCCGACATGCGGTAGGGGTGAGTTGTGGGAAGAAGCCGTGCTCATCCTTGAGACGTCCTCGGAACCGCCCTTGCAACATCTGGCTAAAACAGATCGCCAACTCTCCAACAGAACTGTAGGCCCCTTGGGACGCGGCCATCAGACGTGGTCATGAACATGATCAATCAACGGACCTTGGTCGCCTAAGCGTACTATTGATTGATTGATTGATTCCAGAGTTCTTTAAGGTCTATATTTTTACGACTTGCGAAGTACTGCCACCCCAGTGAAAATTACCCCTGAAAAGTCTGTTTTCATTCATCATGTTTTTGTTTTAATTTGGACTAGAGTTTACATTGATTGATGTTTGGTTAAGCATCACCTTTTTTCATTGTTAGCAGATTGAATTCTCTTAGTCTGCTGAGTCAACATATTAGCTTTGGAAAAATATAGCTGATCTGACTGCCAGTTTTTGTACAAAAATACACTTTCTTCATTCGAAGTTGAACAAAAATAAATGTACTTTCATCCAGCACTTAGGATATTCCGATCTTCATTTAACAAAGATTAGGTATGAACAGTGTGGGTTCTTTGTTTAATTGTGCAGATTTCACATTTGATTCTATAAAACAATTTGAATTTTCACTGTCTTCGGTAAAGTGTGTATATTGTGAAAATAATTTCACATAATAAGAATTTATCTATGACATGAAGTATTCATAATACAAATATGTATTAGTATGAAGCACTAGATGCCGTTAATGTGGAGGTGCAAATATTTGTGTTTGCGCTCACCACTTGAGTTGTATTTCTGCGTTATTCGATTAATAGTATTACCACTTTTTAAGAACATCTTTTCCACATGGATTATCTTTGATAGAAAGCTATAGGTTTGCTCAAGTATATTGATTTAGGTGTAAAAATATTTTGTTTTTACAAAAAAAAACTGTTACTGTAATCTATTTTACACAACTCTACATTTTTACATATCATATATCCTTATTCCATTCTATTCGTCATTTAAATATCAATAGTTTAGTGTATAATATGTGATATGTTAATGTATCATTACCCAAGAGAAATAGATCTTAAGTGTGTGATATTGCGTGGACATTTTATAGTAGTATACAGTAATCTAGACTGAGTGAGTTAAAATGATTAATCACAAAAATTTGTGTGAAATGACCATTTCTCTCTCTCCATTTTTTGGTCATATTAACTCTTTACAGTCTGGCCAAATATGACAGATTTATATCTTCCTGTCCGAAGTAAGTGTCGCAACTTCGTATGTCAAATAGTATTTGTCAAACTAAAAATTCATTAACCTTAGCGACACATTAAAAATTGATGCAATTTCATGTGACGGCATTATTTTTCAACATGCCACATTTTACTATGGTTGTTGACTTTGAGAGCCTGTAACCTTTTTATTTGTTGGTCTATAGATATGATTTGTGTGTGTGTGTAGAGACACAAATCGTGTCCAGGGACAATTTTTAAAAGAGGACGGATAATAAAGTATTACAAGATCCAACATCTGTTTCCACTACAGACGTATTTATTACATCTACAACAACTTAACTTCAGTATTGGGATAATCTTCAAATCCGAGTGAAAAAAAAAAATTGTTTCAAAATTCTATTTAAAATAAAATAAGCCGTTTTTCCTGTTGAAATAAGCGGAAGAAATTGGTCAATTTTTAGATTTAAATACTAGTATGTTCAGCCCAGTTTAATAGCAATAACCGGTGACAATGCACCAGGTTAGTTTTTTTTGCCTTCAGCCATAATATGTAAATTTTTTTCAGGCTAAAAAGTTTACCAATTGTATGGCAAACATTAATTACAAAAATTGAGCAAAACTTATGATCTAAAGACACGACAAATTTATCTATGACATGAAGTATTCATAATAAAAATATGTAATAGTATGAAACACTAGATGCCGTTAATGTGGAGGGGCTATATTTGTGTTTGCGCTCACCACTTGAGTTGTATTACCACATTCATGTGTCCCAGTCGAGTCTGAATTGGACTTGTATTGAATATCCATGTGCAATCCAATTACATGATCAAAGAATGTCATTTCTTGACCATTGAAGCCCTCATTCCATTGTCCAGAATGTGACAATTCAGCCTCTAGTATAAGAATGGAAACAGAGATAGTGACTTAAACTTTGGGATGGATATTTTCAGTAGCACAGTGATTACAGCACAAACTGTCTAGTTTGGTGATCTAGGTTCAATCCCCAGTGGATGCATTATTTTTTGTCACTCAGAAAAGTTTCTGGGATTGACCCATCCCTAAAAAATTGGCTACCAGAGAAATTCTGGGAAGAATTAAAGCGGTCTATGTGATGTTCAGTACACCACTCCTATTGATTAAAGAGTAATATGACCTTGACACCATATTCTCCAAATCCTCGAATATGCCACACGACGAGTTGTTGTTGTTTAATGCCCACACTGTTGACTTTTTGTGCACCCTGAAAAGGGCGGGTTGGAGTAGGGGTCCTCCAGGTGGTTGTACTATGCTTGGCTTCATCTGTGTGACGCTCACTGCTATGGGGATCACGTCGATCTACATCTAGTTAGCCAGACCTCCTTGAAAACAACCTGTTTCCAGGGAGTGCTACATAGAACAGAGATAGTGTGGTCTTGGTCAGTATATTGTGCTTGACCCTAGCGAGACGTCCTAGTCAGTATGTTGTGCCTGATCGGACTAGCATCTAAGTTCCCCCCATGGTGGGTAAACATATCCTTTACTTCTGACCTCAGGGGAGCCACTACCTTGAAAAGGTTGGGTACCACTCTTTTATATCACTAACACCTAAAAATGGATTTCATATAAAAATATATTTCTAAGTGTTGGACATTCTTGACACTATTGCTCTACTAATAGTTTTATAATTTGGAACCTTGCATTATTCTGTCACCAATCCCTAGGAAAATCAGTTATCCTTTTTTCCCCTGTAGCATATTGTTTCTGGAGCTTTATTTCAATTGAAGACAGATCTTTCCAACTCAGTAGTATGAATGCTAAGGTGTACAATGGCAGTAGTTGGAGAGATGTCTATCATATAAGGTTTAGAATATGGTCTTCAGAAAATAAAAAATTGTGTGGTATCTTTCCTTATTTGCTAGTATATCTCTGCACATGGGACTCTAACAGAGGCAGTAGTCAGCTCATGGTAACTGACATTGCCAAACAGATTCTCAAGCAAGAAAATAGGTTGCGCCTCCATGGATCTCCTATTAGTATTGAATTTTAAGCAGGTTTGCTGACATGGGACTTAATGCAGAAGTACATAGATCTGTTTTGTCAAGCTTATAATTTTTGTCAAGATTATACTTCAATCTATTCTGCCGTATGGAACTGGAAATTCGTCACATAGGTGTAGTGCTATCCCCTTCTTTCAAACTCTGGAGAAAATGTTTTTATGCTTTTATTCTCTATGCCGTATCAAAGTTGTTTCTAGACTCAACTCTGTGAGGTGTGCAGTGCCTCCGTTTGAAAACTAGTGTAAGGCCGGCATTAAAGGAACTGTAATGTATCTACCAAATTGTATTCATCCTTGTGTTTCCTACAGGCAAGCCCAATACTCATGTTTGATTTTACCATAATGCACTTCTCTTGTCAGTTGAAACAACCAAATTCATTTCATATTTGAACATATACTTTGTGAAAAGTATTGTTCCTACGCTATGATATTTGTATCTCCATAATGTGATTCATATGTGCCAGGGAAAGAAAAATATCAGATGTACATATTGCACATTATTATGAGTACATAACTCTCCCTAACATACATTTAGGTCGCAGGAAGCAAAGAATGCAATCTCCAAACTTGCCTTAACAGATGACTTGAAGATTGTGTATGAGGCTAGCAGCATGGTTGTGTCAAACAAATTGCTACAGAAACCATGCAAACACACTTTCACTGATATGGTGCAGGCTTCCTGCAAGGGACTAACTACAGTTGTGACTATATATGTTTGTTGGGGACATAATACAGACAAGATGATGAATATAAACTTTAAAGAGAGACATATCCCATGTGTAGACAACGACGACAAACTTACATCATGTTGGTTTTCATGGTTACTCTCAACAGTTTATAAAACTTGACTCATACCAGAACTGCATTTCTTGTTTGGTTTGCTTATCTTCAGTATCAAATAAGTCTCCCCATTTGGTGTAGTCAATGTAACAACACATCAAAATGACACTATACATCTATATACTGCTTTCATTTATAAGAGCATTTAGCTGTAGTTTCATTACAGTTCAGTTCATCCCGTAACCCATCAGGTCATTGGGGCACACACGAAGACACTCCCAAAATCCCACGCCATCCTTCTCTGTCTGTCGCCGCATGACGTATCTCACCGGGACAAAGGCCTGACCACTCAGTGATGTTGTCCACCCATCTCTTCCTTGGACGTCCTCGCCCTCTCTGTCCCGGTATGGAACCAAAGAGTATCGAGTTGGTAATTCCGTTGGACCTCGCGACGTGCCCGCACCAGGTCATCTTTCGTCTTTTGATAGCTGTGAACAGATCTTCAAAAGGACCAATAGCGTCTTCAACTCTCTGACGTATTACTACGTTCGTGACACGATCTTTATATGTAACATTTAGGATTATTCTATAGCACCTCATTTCCATTGCATGAATCCTGCCCTGGATATCTGCTGTAATGGTCCAGGTCTCGCAGGCATACAGAAATATTGACAGCACCAAAGAGCGCAGTAGTCTGACTTTTATGCCGAGGGCGAGCCGCTTGTCTTGCCATATAGGTTTCAGCCGAGTCAGCGCCGCTGTTGTTTGTGCTATTCTTGCAATTACCTCTTCGATCCCTCTTCACTGATCAATGATCCCAGATATTTGAAACATTTTACCACCTCAAGTTCCTGCTCATTTGCCTCTATTACAGATTTAAACTCTGTTATTTTATTGGTCATGAGCTTTGTTTTATCAGCATTTATTTCCATACCAAAACTCAGGGCTGCTCTATTCAATCTACCAATCAACTCCTGGAGTTCCCTTTCTGTGACAGCAAATACATCAATATCAGCAAATCAGAAGTTTGTGATAAGCCTGTCACCTGTTTTAACCGTGCCAACATGTCCGTTTTAGGTCGTCTCCATTATTCTCTCCAAGAATATATTGAAGAGTGTTGGGGAGAGTATACATCCCTGTCTCACACCCACCGTCGTACGGAACCAATCGCCTAGCGTTCCCTCTACCGAGACAGCGCTGGTCGCCTGCTCATAAAGGTTTGCAATTACCCTCACAATATCACTGTTGAACTTATAATGCCTCATTGTTGACCATAGCGCCGCATGCCACACTCTGTCAAACGCCTTTCTAAAGTCAATGAAGGCATGGTAGAGTTGTTGTTGATACTCTGAGTACTTCTCATTCATTAGACGAAGATTAAATATCTGCTCGATGGTACTCCTTCCCGCTCGAAAGCCCGCTTGTTCTTCGGCAATGATATTCTCTGCCTGTGGTTTCAGTCTGTTAAGTATTATTCTCAAGAGAACTTTACTTGGATGACTTATCAGACTGATTGTTCGATAGTTCTGACACATATTTAGGTTTCCTGATTTAGGCAGTGGTATAATGACTGATTTTGTCCAGCTGGTGGGCCACTCTCCTGTCTGCCAAATTCTATTGCAGATGTATGTCAGGGTATTAATTGTTGCCTCACCTCCCACTTGTAGGAGCTCTGCTGGGATATTATCGACAACTACAGCCTTCATTACAATCACGTGTTATGTATTTTTAGTTTGTTTAGAAGATCTTGTACACGTCTTTTATTACTATTTGAATTACACAGTGTTCTTTTAAAATATTATTTTAATTATATAGCATTAGTTTTTATTTCTGTACACAAGTTTCTGTGAGAGCATCAAACTGAAACATTGACCATAGTTTTTATTTCTGTACACAAGTTTCTGTGAGAGCATCATACCAAAACATTGGCCATCATGATTCCAGGCACTTATTGTTTGTGATTGCACAACAACATATTTCTTAAGCTCTGACCCACATTCATTATTGCCAGGTTGGACAAAATGATTTTATGACCATTTTTATTATTGCTTCAGTGATTACTCTCTCAGTACCTCCACCAGTAGTACACACACTCCCCCAGCAAATTTATTTGGTTAAACTCGATAACACTGCCACATTACCTGTTATATTTTAAAGAAAAATAAGAATCATTTAGAAAATATGTGAAGATTGCAAGCAATGTTTTGTCTTGTCTCGAATCTCTTGTACATTTTGTCATGTTTTGAAAATGGTGAACAAATAAATGGGTTTATTGGAAATGTAATTTGTTGAGTCTTATCAGTACCAGTACCATGGGACTGAAGTTTGTGTGTGTGTTCACATCCTAGAAAAGGATGGGATAAGTAGACTGTACATTCTGTGTGGCTCTAGTGACCAGATCCTGGACTTAAGTGACCCAATTCTGGACGAGTGGGCCTTGGCTTGAGTGACCACATCCTGGACTTAGTGACCAGATCCTGGACTTGAGTGACCACATCCTGGACTTGAGTGGGCCTTGGCTTTAGTGACCATCCTGGACTTGAGTGGGCCTTGGCTCTAGTGACCACATCCTGGACTTAGTGACCAGATCCTGGACTTGAGTGACCACATCCTGGACTTGAGTGGGCCTTGGCTTTAGTGACCACATCCTGGACTTAGTGACCAGATCCTGGACTTGAGTGACCCAATTCTGGACTTGAGTGGGCCTTGGCTTGAGTGACCATCCTGGACTTGAGTGGGCCTTGGCTTGAGTGACCACATCCTGGACTTGAGTGGGCCTTGGCTTTAGTGACCACATCCTGGACTTAGTGACCAGATCCTGGACTTGAGTGACCCAATTCTGGACTTGAGTGGGCCTTGGCTTGAGTGACCATCCTGGACTTGAGTGGGCCTTGGCTTGAGTGACCATCCTGGACTTGAGTGGGCCTTGGCTTGAGTGACCACATCCTGGACTTGAGTGGGCCTTGGCTTGAGTGACCACATCCTGGACTTAGTGACCAGATTCTGAACTTGAGTGACCCGATTCTGGACTTGAGTGGGCCTTAGCTTGAGTGACCTGATCCTGGACTTGAGTGGGCCTTGGCTTGAATGATCTGATCCTGGGCTTGAGTGACCCCCATCTTGGACTTGAGAGGCCAGATCCTGGACTAGTGATCATCGTGAACTTGACTGACCTTATCCTGGACGAGTGACCTGATCCTGGACTTGATTGACCTAATACAGGACTTGAGAGGTCAGATCCGATTTCAGTAAACATTGTGGACCATCCTGGGCTTGAGTGGACCATCCTGGGCTTGAGAGGCCAGATTCTGGACCATCCTGGGCTTGAGTGGACCATCCTAGTCTTGAGTAACTACCCTAGACTTGAGTGGACCATCCTAGACTTGAGTGACTACCCTAGACTTGAGTGGACCATCCTAAACTTGAGTGACTACCCTAGACTTGAGTGGACCATCCTAAACTTGAGTGACTACCCTAGACTTGTGTGGACCATCCTAGACTTGAGTGGACCATCCTAGACTTGTGTTACTACCCTAGACTTGAGTGGATCATCCTAGACTTGAGTGACTATCCTAGACTTGAGCGACCCATCCTAGACTTGAGTGACTACCCTAGACTTGAACAGACCATCCTAGACTTGAGTTGACCATCCTAGACTTGAGTGACCACCCTAGACTTGAGTGACTACCCTAGACGAGCAGACCACCCTAGACTTGAACAGACCATCCTAGACTTGAGTTGACCATTCTGGACTTAGTGACCCAATCCTGGACTTGACTGACTCCATCCTGTACTTATAATGTTAACTTTATTATCAAATGATATATCGTTGTGTGGCCTTACATTCTGAGTTTTTTATGAGAAACTCCACTTGATTCTCATGAGATTTCTGATGTTGTTAATGCCCAACATGAGTATGTTTACTCTTTTGTGCACTCTGAAAAGGGCGTTAAGTGGTGGGTTGCAGTAGCTTTCCTCACATACCAGTGGGGGATGACAAGGGCTAGTGGTTAAATGATACGGCTCACAAACTGAAGGTGATGGGCTTGCTCCCCGGTCACAGCACGACCGTAACCGGAAGCAAACCCTTAGAAAATGCAGGAGGGAGCATACTTAAAACACATGCTAAAGTAAGATGCACTGGGCAGACAGGCGCAAAATAAAAACAGTGCAACGCACATCTGCTTGGGAAATTGAAAAATAAGGCCGGCAAAAAAAAACAAAAACAGATAAAGGTGGGTCGAGGTACTCCAGGATGTTGTGCTGCACTTGGCTTCATCTCAGTTAGGTTCACTACTGCAGGGATCACGTTGATCCCCCAACTCGTTAACCAGACTGCCATGAAACAGTTTGTTTCCAGGGAGAACTGCATGAAAGTGAGGTGTTGTCTTGATCAGTATATCATCTGGCTAATGGTGTCTGATCAGTAGGTTTTGCCTGACCAGGCAATCTCCTCTCCCAATTTCTGATATCTTGATCTTAATGGCCCTTGCCTCAGCATATCTGCGGGTCCTAACTTTGGGACCCTGTCTTGGGTTACAGAAGTCTAGTGGTAAGCCATCCTCCAGAGGCATCTAGAATGTTGTTGTGTGCAGCAAGGAAATCTGACCAACGCAATGGAGGTCTTCCCCGTGATTTCTTTTTACCTCAGGGTTCATCACAGGGTCAGCAGCAGAAGCCAATCAAATGATACAGCTACTCGATGGTGAGGCCAGAAAAGCGGGACTGGATATTGCACAATCGTTTTCTCAATTGTGATCCAGTCTTCCTTGGCGGGGTGCAACTAGATGTCAATGAGTAAATCTATCTTAACGTCTTCTCAACATGAAGAATAACCTGGAACCTGAATTGACAAGATGTCGCCGCACCGGCTGGGCAGTCTTATCGTCCATTAACACGGTCTTAGATGGTTGCCATGACCAGATCCTCGGTCTTAGATGGTTGCCATGACCAGATCCTCGGTCTTAGATGGTTGCCATGACCAGATCCTCTCTCTCCAATTCCACTAAGTTCCCTGCTATGTGCTACAGTGCTAAGACATGGGCACTAAAAAAATCACTGTAGGACAAAGTGAGAGTGACCCAGGTCTCTTAAGAGACAGCTGGAATTACGCTCTGGAACCAACGAAAAACAAAATCTCCACAATATATGATGATTGTACATGATACAGTAAACTGCCCGACATACGAGGACCAGAGAAAGCACGTGTCCATCACCAGTGGCAACACTAGACAAGCTCTATGGCAGTGTCGACAGCCTCAGGATGACAGTTTCTTTCTTCGAAGAAATACAGGTTGACGTCTGACAGCGTACGAAGAAGAAGAAGTACATGATGCAGTAATCTATCCAGACAAGATTTCTGATATTTGGGTAAATAAGCTGTTTACAATTACAAGGATTTCACATGTGAAATGATGACAGAAACAAGTTACGGTGTTGGACATTTTAATTATGTACTTTATGAACACATTGGCATGTTAATTTTAAAAAGAGGTTCAACTCTGAACCCATGTACTGTTAACAATGAGGTCAGTAAAATATATACAACAAACTACCACTCTTTCATTCATTTATACATCTAACAAGACATAAAGGTGCTAGTTTGTTTCAACTTTGAAAGGCAGCAGTAAACTTAATTGCCCAAAAAGTGAAAAATGATGGTTTGGAGAGTGTGCTTGGAAAGAGATGATATTTAGACCACTGCTAAAAACAAAACTCAATGTTCTTTTCCTTTACAAAGTTAAAAGGTTAAGTAGATGGCAAAATACTGACACTTACTAAGCTGGAACAAAATGTGGCAGTCATGTGTTCCTAGCTGGATTAAAGAGAGTGGAGAAAATATGTTCTCTGCTGGATCAAAGTGTGTGGTGAAAACAAGTTCCCTGCTGGAACAAATTGTGTAGATGACAACATACAGCTGGAACAAACTGTAGAGAAAACAAGTTCCCATATTTGAAGTGTAGAGAAAACATGTTCCCATATTTGAAGTGTAGAGAAAACAAGTTCCCATATTTGAAGTGTAGAGAAAACAAGTTCCCATATTTGAAGTGTAGAGAAAACATGTTCCCATATTTGAAGTGTAGAGAAAACAAGTTCCCATATTTGAAGTGTAGAGAAAACAAGTTCCCATATTTGAAGTGTAGAGAAAACATGTTCCCATATTTGAAGTGTAGAGAAAACAAGTTCCCATATTTGAAGTGTAGAGAAAACATGTTCCCATATTTGAAGTGTAGAGAAAACAAGTTCCCATATTTGAAGTGTAGAGAAAACATGTTCCCATATTTGAAGTGTAGAGAAAACAAGTTCCCATATTTGAAGTGTAGAGAAAACAAGTTCCCATATTTGAACAAACTGGAGAAGACATGTTCCAAATTTGAACAGTGTGAACCCCGCCGAAGACGGATGTGTCAGACCGAAAGGTGCAAATATCACAGTCAAGCTGTAAACTAGTGACACAACGCATTTCATTCTCTGGACTACATCCTGCTACTTGTGAAACCCTGTTCAGGGCTTGGTAGCGGGAGATGATTGAGAACGAACGCAGAAGAAGAAGAACAGTGAAGACTTAACTGTCCCCTGTCATACCGGTAGGAACTCAGAACTTCCCGGCATAAGACCTCAAACCATCCATGTTTCTGCAGTGGTGGCTGCTGTAGTACAGTGTGTGGTTGCTACTCTATGCACAACCCTCCCATGTCATCTTTAATGACAATACACGGCCCACTTAATGAGGAGAAAAGAACAGGCACTTTAATAATTTTTTAGGACCACCGAGGGACTGGATATATCATTTCAATATGGGATTGCAGGTTAGATACTTTCAGCTGGTGGACAGTTCTGGCTTGAGAGTCATAGGTTGCCAACCCCTCTGGAGCTGCTTGGTTGGACTTAGTACAGGAACATGCTTCCAAGAACATTCCATGAGTTTTAGGAACTATTCAGCGATTATCCTGGAAATATTTTGCACACAAATCAGAACCCATTACAACTTAAGTCGTCATTGTCTTTTACTCTTTAGATAATGTCATCATTTTCCTTTTCTTAAATGAATTGCACATAAAAATACTTACAATTAATCTGAAACATACAAACAAGAACACATAACAAATTATCATTGTAACAGAAATAAGTATATTCTCATGAGATGTCCATCTCTTTGCAAAAGCAATAATAGGAGCCCTATTAATGATCTCTGCTTTTGTGTGAATCTACCTGGCTGTTAGTCCAGAGTGGTCTGCTGGGGTCTTTGTGTATGATAAGGACAAGAATAGCACCACTGCCCCACAGAGAGCATGTTCTAAGAGGTGACTGTGTGACATGGCATATGACCATGTCTAAGTGGTTGTTTAAAAGCAGCATAAATGGCGCTTAACAGGCTGTGGGTCTACTTTGGTCTAGTGTTTGAGTCTATTAAGATGGACTCTCACACCGGTTAACCACTCTCCGTCGCACTTGCCCCAATGCAGCTGAGTAATGAGCTGCTCGAGCCTAGCCCGCTAAATAGGAGATCCTCCTCCCGGCTACATCTAGCTCACGCCAGAGCTGGGACCTACACAGGGGCATCTGCCACTGTAGAAGTACAGGTCGACTAAGACTAAGACCTGGCTTTTAGTAAGAATGCTAGACTTGGTGTAATGGGTTGAGTTTATAGATTGTCTCCTGTACAGACTTTGGCTCAAAGTTAAATCCCTGAGATAATGAACATTACTTGACTATAATTTAATAATTAAAAATATTTATTACTTACAAAATTAAAGCCAAGAAAAAAAAAAACAAAAAAAACCAAAACAAACAACAATGGAACTACAGAAACTGGGCATTCATTTTTTCTAAAAGAAAATACAACATCATAAACTTGCTTGACCAATCATTTTTCAACAACACTTAACAAAATGATTGCTTCGTTGATTAAATGCTGCTAATAATGACCTTTTACATTCTAACAATCAAACAGAGAATGTGTCCCCTTTGTGTTGAAATAGTACTTTTTATTTATGTGGGCATAACCAAACTATTGTCTTAAAATTGTTTCGTTCGATTTTTGTTTTAATCATACTGGCAAAATGATGTTTCATGTGACCAGTGTAGATGGTGCCCTCAACAGATTGCCTTGTGATTGAATGTTTCATGTGACCAGTGTAGATGGTGTCCTCAACACCTAGTGATTGAATGTTTCATGTGACCAGTGTAGATGGTGCCCTCAAAAGATTGCCTTGTGATTGAATGTTTCATGTGACCAGTGTAGATAGTATCCTCAACATCTAGTGATTGAATGTTTCATGTGACCAGTGTAGATGGTGCTCTCAACAGATTGCCTTGTGATTGAATGTTTCATGTGACCAGTGTAGATGGTGCTCTCAACAGATTGCCTTGTGATTGAATGTTTCATGTGACCAGTGTAGATGGTGCTCTCAACAGATTGCCTTGTGATTGAATGTTTCATGTGACCAGTGTAGATGGTGCCCTCAACAGATTGCCTTGTGATTGAATGTTTCATGTGACCAGTGTAGATGGTGCCCTCAACAGATTGCCTTGTGATTGAATGTTTCATGTGACCAGTGTAGATGGTGTCCTCAACAGATTTCCTAGTGATTTAACTTATTCACTCTCAAATATGTTGAACATCTGAGCACATATATATTTGAAATGTAAAACTACCAGAAGGACATATAGATACATTTACAAATTTATAGAAAGTTATTATTAAACTTAAAGATACGTATGGCAGTTATTCAAACAGTATATCAGCTTGGTAGCATTGTAAGATAGTTTGCAAACCAACATGTCGCCACTACGAAGTGAATCAGTAAAGTTGAAAGTAGATATTCAATTCACATATCACATGACAACTCTCACTAGTATACAAAAGAGTAACAAACTGTTTTTGAAAGCTTCTTACTGTCTTATTAAATTCACCAAGTAAACATTCCTTGGACTGTCCTCTCTAGCTAGGCATTCTAATATTCCACCACTTCAAAATCTCTAATACTTAATAGAAAATTTAGTGAGTTTCACATAATTAAATTATCTGTATACAAATGGTGTATTATATAAAACTAAACAGTTTGAATTATAGGTAGGTGATTGTGACATTTACATGTGTAGAGTGGATGGCCACATGGGAGGGATGGGGGAAAGCACACACGGATGGGTGAGGAGGTCAATCTAACGTGGATATGGAGGAATGACATTTTATTAAATGCCAGAATTTGGTGGATGTCCTTTATGAATGGGCCCTGTTTACTATACTCTTGTCTTTCACTACTTATCCTGTTTCACTACTTATCCTGTTTCATGACTTATCCTGTTGCATGAGTTGTTCTGTTGCATGACTTATCCCATTTCATGATGTATCCTGTTTTATGACTTATCCCGTTTCATGATGTATCCTGTTTTATGACTTATCCTGTTGCATGAGTTGTTCTGTTGCATGACGTATCCCATTTCATGATGTATCCTGTTTTATGACTTATCCCGTTTCATGATGTATCCTGTTTTATGACATCCCATTTCATTATGTATCCTGTTGTATGACTTATCACATTTCATGAAGTATCGTGTTTCATGACTTATCCTGTTGACCTTGTTTTATGAGATCCTGTTTCAGGACATTCCCGTTTAACGACTTAACCTGAGGTGTGACGGATCAACAAATCTGTTACCTGATGAGGTAGCTGTCTTGGCTAAAGGTGAGTATTTGATGAGCAGACACTTTTTTGTGTGAGCAGTGACACATAACATTTCAGACTATGCTCAAAGTCACAATGAAAATGTGGATATTTGTTTGAAAAAAACAAAACGGCATTAACTCTTAAAAACCGAAAGAACGTTCCTACCACTCTTCTAGGAGACCACTTGAAGCCAGAAGAACACTAATATCGCTAACCGCACATTGAATGAAATTTGATTCGTTTAATTAGTGTTTTAGGATTTTAATGTTATATGGTAAGGGAAGGAACTATCCATATTTTCATTTTGCTAAACCAACAAAGTGTATTTTCTAAAAAAAAAACTGGTCTAAAAAATGTTGGCATTAAGAGTTAAACCTAATAATGGTAAACATGTTATGGAAAGAAATGATAAACAGCAGAATGTAGTGGCACTAAAATAAACATGAGAGTAATTAGATGAGAAGGTAGTCTCGAGACAACACAAGAAACCTAAATGATGACACAGTAAAACCTGATGTGAATCGTACCCGTAAAATTAATCTCTGACGAGAAAAAGTAAGGACATTAAAAAATTAGTAAGCAAATAAAAAAAAATAACCGAGGTAAGGATTGAACACTAAATTCACAGCAACAAAATCTGAGGTTATTTTATTGTGACATTTGAGTTAATGAGATTTTCAATATGACAATTATGTAGTGAGTGAAGATGGTTGGGAGTGTGCCAGATCGACTAAACATATGTGACAAAACTTGCAACATTTTTTGTTGAAGATCTGTGACCCAGATAGAGCCAAAATTATCTGATTGTAAAGTTTAAGTTTTTAATTTATCATACACCTTTGATGCTGGCTGACCTGTAGCGACCTGGCCCTTATCATAGCTTAGGGCTTTGAGGCTTGTTCACCTGTAGTGACCTGGCCTTATCATAGCTTAGGGCTTTGAGGCTTGTTCACCTGTAGCAACCTGGCCCTTATCATAGTAGCTGAGGGCTTTGGGGCTTGTTTACCTGTAGCAACCTGGTCCTTATCATAGCTTAGGGCTTGTTCACCTGTAGTGACCTGGCCTTATCATAGCTTAGGGCTTTGGGGCTTGTTCACCTGTAGCAACCTGGCCCTTATCAAAGTAGCTGAGGGCTTTGGGGCTTGTTCACCTGTAGCAACCTGGTCCATATCATAGCTTAGGGCCTTGGGGCTTGTTCTCCTGTAGCAACCTGACCCTTATCATAGTAGCTGAGGGCTTTGAGGCTGGCTCCCCTCACTAGCTTAGCATTTTAAGTCTGGCTCACACTTAGCGACATGTCCCTTAATCTATCATAGAAGATTAGAAACTTTGAGGCTGGTTCAGTCTTAGTAACCTGGTCTTTTATCAAAGTAGCAGCATTTTGAGGCTCTCTCAACCTTAGTGACCTGGCCCTTTATCATAGTAGCTTGGGGTTTGAGGCTGGCTCACTTGTAGCGGCCTGGCCCTTAGTAGCTAAGGTTTTTAAGGCTGGCTCAACCTTAGCGACCTGGCCCTCACTAGCTTTGCATTTTAAGTCTGGCTCACACTTAGCGACATGTCCCTTAATCTATCATAGAAGCTTAGAAACTTTGAGGCTGGTTCAGCCTTAGTAACCTGTTCTTTTATCAAAGTAGCAGCATTTTGAGGCTCTCTCAACCTTAGTGACCTGGCCCTTTATCTACCATAGTAGTTTAGGGTTTTGAGGCTTGCTCACTCTTAGTGACCTGACCTGTATCTCATTTTTGTATGGCTGGCTTGCTGTGTTAAGTAGAAGACTTCAGACGTAACATATGTTTGACATGATACTGTCCAGACGTGCAAATGTAACTGGTAGTATACAAACTCTGATGAGTCCTCTAAACCAGTATAAAAACTTTACAAACCAAAATATTTTGTTTTACACGGTATTAACCTATTTCTTCTTAAGAGAAAATACACTGCTGTCAGAAGCATGTGTTTGTGCCGTTGAATATGCTTAGTAGTTTTAGCACTGAAGTACCATTTATCTATGGCTTTAGTAGGTAGTGTAGGTCCAATTAGATTCACTATCATAAGCTAATTTATGTACAATCTATATTACCGTAATATCATTAATAATCGTGTGAGAGTCGTTATTTAGTAATGACTAAAAACGTAATCAACAATTAAATACTGATGTTTTTTTTACTCGTCAAGCAAAAATGCTTACTCGTCACAGATGAACAGACGATCACATTTGTCAAGCCTATATTTCCGTTTATTTGTTCTGTTTATATGCTATATCGGTTTATTTGTTTTGTTTATAATTTATATCAAGTTAAAATGTAATCATGCTACATTCTATATATGGTTACAGTGTTTATTTCCACTGATGAGGTCCATCACTATCATCTATAGAGATAAGGAATAAATGCTGCTTGTCCCAGCAGTCAGCATGAAGTGTATAGGTTGGGTTGTTATTTGACCTCAGACAGTAAAAAAAAACAACCTCTGCCACACTGAGGAATTGAACACTTGTCCTCACTGTCAAGTAGCCAACTTGCTTGGACACTCATTACTCGATCATGCTACAACATGCCTGCAAATATTGCAGAGAGAAAGGGGACGATGGTCGAGAAAGAATGGTAGATGCACACAGCGATGCTGCCAAGTATGCATGACTGCGACTGCTAACATAAGCAAATTGTTTATTCATAATTATGCACCAGCAACATAATTTAGCATGTAGTAAACTTACACTCTAGGGAAGAAAGAGACATCAAATCAGAAACTCAATTGTGCATAAACAAAACTGTTAGATAAACTCACCTAATCTCCACTCATACACACCTCAAGTTTCCTTAGACCTTATATCAGCCCCCACCCCACACACCTCTAGTTTCCTTAGACCTTATATCAGCCCCACACACACACCTCAAGTTTCCTTAGACCTTATATCAGCCCCCACCCCACACACCTCAAGTTTCCTTAGACCTTATATCAGCCCCACACACACACACCTCAAGTTTCCTTAGACCTTATATCAGCCCCCACCCCACACACCTCAAGTTTCCTTAGACCTTATATCAGCCCCACACACACACACCTCAAGTTTCCTTAGACCTTATATCAGCCCCCCACACCCACACCTCAAGTTTCCTTAGACCTTATATCAGCCCCACACACACACACACAATGAAACAACACTTGAAAGATACACAGCCATATCAAACAATCATTCATATTTACTGGTAGACACATCGACTATATGTCACTCATACGGGGAGGGAACACTAACAAACTGTGCCTAAAGGTATGTACATATTATTAATATATATTTACAAAACAATTCTAGCATAATGAACCTTCAGTGCGCATTGACAATATGTGCTTATTTCTTGGGGGGATCATTGTAATATCACATTGCACTTTATGGAGTCAATTAGGGTCAGACCATTACAAGCCATGTTAATCCTTCTGTAGAAAATTTTATATATATATATATATATATATATATATATATATATATATATATATATATATATATATATATATATGTTAGAGGTAGGATACTGCGTTGTAATGCTGTACTGCTAGGGAAAGTATTATTCTGGACTGCTGACATATTTAGGAGACTTCCAGGACATAAATCAAGTCTCCCCTAAAGATTTTGTGGCCCTCATACAAATATTTCCAATGATCAATTTTATGTGCAGCAAGATAGTTACAAACTTTTTTCTGGACAGAGAAGAATACATAGAAAAACGCTGTTTTTATACTTATTTTAAAATGTTTTAAACACTTCGTCCCAGAAGAAAAGGAATGTTATGGAACTGCCTTTACCATTTTTTCTCAGTTTAACATTTCACAGGATGTCACTGAAACTAATTTTATCAATTCAATAGTTCTCAAAGAATCACTGCAGTTCATTTGATAAATTCCATAATTCTTAAACAGTCACTGCAGTTCATTTTCTTTATTCCATAATTCTTAAAGAGTCACTTTGCAGTTCATTTTCTAAATTCAACTATTCTTGAGGAGTTGCTATTTAACAATTCTGGAAGTCATTTTGAAGTAAATTTGAAAAGACACTTTGAAGTAGATTTCCTAAATTTAACAATTCTCAAATAGTGACTTTGAAGTTAATTTTAAAAATTTAACATTACCTAGGTACTTACATTAACATTTTGCCTCAATGTTAAAATTATCAGGGATCAATCATAGCAAACTATGTCATTCATATGAAACATAGCCAAACTAGTCCCAAACAGTACAGCTTTCACATTGCATGTTTGGACTATACTGTGATATGAACAAATAAAATACGAAAACGTGTTCTCTCAAATTTTACAGATAACAATGGATATGTTAAAAATCATGAAAGTAGACAGAACACACATACACATACATAAAACCGGACAAGTTTAATCAATCATGTGTTTGTGGTCTCGAGGTAAGGTGTTCGCCTCGAGTGCCGGAGGTTTGAATCACAGTGAAGACCAAGATTTTTTCACGTGGATTTTCTGGTACAAATTCCCGATATCTGGGTAGCAAGATCAGACTCCCGTGTTCAGTGTCGAGCATGTTAAAAATACATTGGCAGTTAGAAATCGAAAATAGAAGGCTTGACTTAACGGCGCTGCCCGGACAAAAATTCAAGTTAAAAATCTACCCAAGTTATTTGTATCTTCCCCCAGGCCTAGTAAGCCGCAGGAAGCTGTCAAATACCTACTACGTATAGTAGAATACCAGGATTCCAAGTATTTAAATGTTTTCCCAGGCAAAGAATAGAAGAATCTACAAAGTAAAGCTAAAAGAATGTCTACTGCCATTTAATGTACAAGGAGAGATAAATGTCAAAGTGGACCCATAGCAGATCCTGCTGTCAGGGATGAAGTGTTCGAGACTTGATTGTATGAGGTCTCAGTTTCTTAGATGGCAGAGTGGTTAGGGTATTTTCTCCGCGAGGTGCTCGGCTAAATCCCCGTTCTTAACACTCTCCAATCTAATCAGCTGTGCTCGGCAGCTGATTTATAGTTAAAGAGGGAATGCAAAGCAACAGGAACAAAACACAGGCCACCTCGTCAAAAAATATAAAGAAATAATAATTTATTAAAAAAATTACAAATTGAAATATTTAAAAATGCTGTGACCTAGTAAAATAAAGTCTCCATCACCTCCCCGATGGCAGTGTCTAATCTTGGACCACCTTTAGCTTTTAGTGCAAAAAAAAAATTGTCTATTGTCAAAATGGCAGCACTCTTACAATTACGGGCACACAAGTTCAATCATTTGTGCTTGGTACAGAATGGAAATATAATCTAAATGATGTATGTGATAGGGACAGCTGAACATGTTGTTCAATGTACACATTTACATGTTTTGCAATGTACATTATTTTGATGTATTTTCAAAATGCACTACTGAAAAATGGGTGAAAATTGGGTGGCGCCAAATTGGAAAGAAAAGAATAGAATGCTTGCATCCTAAAATGCATAAGGATCGTAGCTTGGTGTGTAGAATAAAAAGTTATAGAAACAATTACAACAAAATCATATACATGCGTTGGTGCAGGGTTTCGAACAAGGAGGCCAACCGCAGTAGTGACACTAGACTCCTATTGGAGTGTAATACGAAGAATGGCATCTGATGTTGTAGAATAGTTAAGCAAACTTAACTTGTGCAGCAAAGGTAATGGGTTCATTTCTTGATCTTGACATACTCCGGTATTACAAAACCATCACATTAATGGGAAGACAGGTCAGAGAAATAAAGACTGTTTGCCCCAGAGCTATACAGGAGCAAAGACACTCATAAAATGATCCATGAGGAGGGAATGGAGATATCAGCACAAAGAATACAAAACAGAAAATGACAGCATGAATACTCTCTGGCAGTGATGGGTAGACAAAGATATTAAGACTCAGAATGGGACATTGCAGACTCAAGGCCCACCTTCACAGAATGGGTCTTAAAGACACCATCACGTATGATTGTGGAGCACCCAAGCAAACACCAGAAGATATCCTGCAAGACTGTCCCACTTATGCAGACCAAAGAGAGAGAGATTTTGGATCATAATTTTGAATTTTGCCAGGACAGCGACTGTTAAGTCAGGCCTACCCTTTTCGATTTCCAACTGTCGAGGGATTTTTAACGTGCGCGATACTGCATATGAGCGTCCAATTTCTACTACCCAGAAATCAGGGGAAATACCAGAAATTCTAGGAGAAAAAATCTCGATCTCCACTGTGATTTGAACACGCAACCTCCAGCATCCGAGACCTACGTCTTACCTTGAGAACACTCAGTCCCCCAAAATTATGATTAAAAATCTACCCAATCTATTACAGGACCATTGTCGGTGCTACGGAGTTTGTGCATTGTGCTGAGATTTACCACACAAAAAATATGGAGAAGAATAGAGCACTTATGGGTTAAATCATGTGCAATTGATTCTTAGAATAAACTAAACTAAAGAGAAGCAGTCTGGCCCACGGCAGAGACCATGCTCAAAAAGCTGTGGGCGAACAGTGAATACCTGAAACGCAGTCTCTTTCGCGAACCTCGCCGGGCTAGAAGCATAGCATCAAAGAGGAAAAGGCCAGAGGAATAAAGGCTGCTTACTCCTGCAGTCATTATAAGGTATGGAAGCTAGGTTTCTTATTTTACCTATGATAGAAACTATCCAGAGTATGCAAGGTGGTGAGGAAGATAACTGGTCACCTCACCTCAAAAAAGATTACAGTGCTGAAGGTGGCTGGTCACTTCACCTCATAAAGGTTACAGTACTGATGGTAGCTGGTCACCTCACTTCAAAAAAGGTTACAGTACTGAAGGTAGCTGGTCACTTCACCTCAGAAAAAGATGAGTCATAGAAGGTAGCTATTCACTCCACATCAGCAAAAGGTGAGAAACAGTACAGAAGGTAACTGGTTAAATAACATAAGAAGGCCACTGGCCCATCAAATGCTTCTATACCCCAAATGCTGTCAAAGTCAGGAGTGGAACTTAGAATGAGCTCTAATTAAACGCTTCAAACGCAGCATGTGTAAGACAGATGCTGACAGTTGGTGCTCGTAGGTCATAACGTTTTGGGTTGATGGAACTCAAGCCATCGAGTCATTTATCTCGACGAAGGTAAACTGACTTTAAAACATTTGTTGGCATGTTGGTTAACAAAATTAAAAAGACACTGGATTTTCTGTGTTCAACACACTCGAACGACTTGGCTCTGAGGTAGACATGCAGGCTAGACAGGGAGGTACTTTACAGTAAAGTGACTGATGGGCAATACTTAATGAGGTCAAAACAGCTATAAAAGTTGACCTTAAATCATCGTGAACGACAAACGTCCTGGTCATTTATAACATTATGTCTATGATCAGTTCCTTCTCGGCAAGTTCAGTTCCAGGTTATGCACTGGACACAATAGAGTGAGGTCAAATCTTTATAGAAAATCTGTGATTCGCACAATGGATCTGTGGGACTTGTCCACAATAGCTGAAGACTTGTAGACATATCCAGTCTAATTGGTGAATAAAGGCATGGGGGCCATGACCTGTATTCCTGCATAAGAAGCTATAGAGCATTGTTTGGAGTGATGAACTGACTGCTGTCTAGTGTTGAATGATGATGAGATAATGGAAAAAGACTTGTCAAAGGCAATCTTCCTAGTGTGGACCCTGAATTTCTTACTGGGGAGAAAGGAATATGCCTATAGCATCTCAAAGCATATGGAAAATGGTAACTAAAAAGGGCTATGCATGGGACAAGCAACCTCATCATGTAAGGAAAAATTACTACATAAATCTCCATTGCAAAAATATAAATGGTGCATGATTCTTACAGAGAGCCTTTTACAATGGTGTTCCTATGCTTTGTAAGGTGCAAAATGAAGAAGAAGAAAGCTGATACGCCTGATCCAACCAATCAGATATTGCAGTCAAACTATAAATGAAAGCTGATATGCCTGACCCAACCAATCAGATATTGCAGTCAAACTATAAATGAAAGCTGATGTGTCTAACTTAACCAATCAAATCAGATGTTGCCTCCAACTCTGTAATTGAAAGCTGATGTGTCTAACCCAACCAATCAGATATTGCAGTCCAACTGTCAAATATGACTCAATGCACCTCACACATTAATTACAATTTTAAACAAATTGACGGAAGACGGAGAAATGCTTCATAATGGTTCAAATGCTCATGATAAGTAGTATATTTTATGTATAAAAACTCCTAAAAAAAGACATTTTGTCATGTGTAGGCCATTGTTTAAGTACATTACATATACAATTAAGTTACCTCAGATCTGAAACCATTCAGTATAACAAACAAATTATAATGATCAACAAATATACCAAAACCAAACAACAACAAAATCCACAGAAATCTTCATGCCTTTGTTGTTCTTGATGCTTTAAGTACTGTCTTTGGTGACAACAACGTCCCCTAGACGATAACATATTTATACAAAATATATTTAAAACGTTAAACCAATGATCACATCTCTCTGTTATTAACCAGGTTTTGTTCAAAACTTGGTATCACCTCTCATGGTTGTATATGTGACTGCCCTCTCACCATTTTATTTAAGTGTTCTCACATCAAAAATACCTTCTACGCTGAATTTAAGTGTGTTTCTCAATTAGAGATCACCTTTCACCACCGGCTTCAAATGTATTTCCCAATTTGAAATCACCATTGGATTAAATTGTATTTCTCAATTTCAGATCACCTTTCACCATGGTATTTAAGAGCATTTCTCAACTGATGATCACCTCTATCAGCTTTCACAATAGCAAAGATGTATTATAATATGTGTTTTTCTCAAGATCACCTCTATTCAAACTCTATTTAAGTGTTTTTATCAAATCCCATCACACCTTTCACCATTATAAACAAGTGGTTTTCTAAATCCACGATCACTTTTCATCAGTATATGCACTGAGAACACACACACAGATAACAGAGCTGTATGTGTATTACGGACATTTGGTATGTGACAGAGAATCCTAGATTGGAGCTGTGATACGACACCTGTAATCTATGTTCACATCAGTCCTTGTCGCTGCGTCACTCACTTGAATGATTACAAACAGTCCTTCTGGCCTTCATAGCATGAGCTGCTGAACAGACCCTTGAATGTCCTGATGTACTGGATTTGCTTGAGTGCCAGGTCAACTCACCCTTTTGTGTGGAAGGGGACATCATGTGTTGGGGAGGTAGACAGAAGATTGCTGGGAATTCCAACATACACACACCACACTTGGCACATAGTAGCGATGCTCTTCCCGTTAAAGAACACTGAAATAGAATACATTGTACGTACAATTAATAACTTCTATGGTGTACACACATATCCTTGTCTTTCACATTCCAGTCTTTCTCTCCGTCTCTTATCCTATCCAAATAAAACATACAGTTTTATCTATGGATATTTAATTGTGATATTAATTAGCTAGAAAATACCGCAATTGATACTTGAACTACTTTAAAAAACTATTTGGCAGTTAGTAATGTCAAACCATATTAAAAGAAAATTGTCTGACCAGTATGTTTTACATGACCCTGGCTAACATAGTCAGATCAGTATGTTTTACCTGAACTTGACTAACATAGTCTAATCAGTATGTTTTACCTGACCTTGGCTAACATAGTCAGATCAGTATGTTTTACCTGACCTTGACTAACATAGTCTAATCAGTATGTTTTACCTGACCTTGGCTAACATAGTCAGATCAGTATGTTTTACCTGACCTTGACTAACATAGTCTAATCAGTATGTTTTACCTGACCCTGGCTCCACCTTCATCAGCACGCTCGGGATGTGAGGAAAGCTTCTACAACCTGCCACTTAACGTCCTTTTCATGGCGCACAAAAGAGTAAACTTATTCATTGTGAACATTAAACAACAAACAACAACAACCCAACCCTGGCTAACATTAACTGATCAGTATATTTGACCTAGCTCTGATTAAAATAGTCTAATTAGTAAGTTTTAACTGACTCTTACTAACATATCCTCATCACTATGTTCTTCCTGACCCTGACTAACACATTCTGATCAGTATATTTTTCTGACCTAATGTTAGTTTCCTCTCCTCTATTTACATTTACCCAAATAGTTATCCGCCGTTAGTAAAATTCTGCCAAATATTTAAAACACCATTGGGTACAGCCTAGAGACCTATGAAGACAGCATGATCAATGAATGATAAATTAACAATTTTAAAAGGTTCAAATTACCTTTCAATACATTTTTTTGACTTTCAGGTAGTGTCAGACATTGCTACTATCCTGATCCGAGCTGACGTCTGCTCCCTCTTCCTCCTCGACCCTCACCCTTCGACTCCTCCGACTCCTACCTCCACTCCCAGAGCTGACAACTGTCGTGCCACCATTCCAAGACCTACCACTGCCTGCTCTACTGCTTCTTCTATGTTGCTGATGCTGTGGCTGTGGTGGGGCTGGGGTCGGGTGTGCTTGGCTGCTAGTGTGGGGGACAAAGTGAGGATGATGTATGTAGGTACCCATATCATCCTCTGTGTGGTTATGTCGCCACTTGCTGGCATCTGAATCTGAGCTGGAACTTGCTGAGTTGTCTACTCCCTCTCTGTTCTTCCGCTTCTTGCTCTTGTATGTATGTTCTTGGTTCACAGAACCTGGTAAGAACAAAAATACAGGTGTCACATATGGATGTGAAAGCTGGAAGACAACAAAAGCTTTGGAAAACAAACTAAATGTCTTTGAAAATAAATGTTTAAGAAAATTATCGGATATACACTGGGACCTGTTCATAACTAATGACTCGATAAGAACAGAGACAAACCAACTATACGTGTCGACCATCATCCGGAAAATGTGTGTGGACATACATCAGCCATGTCCTTAGAATGCACAACAACCGTCTTCCATTGCAAGCTCTCGAATGGACACCAAGGGGCGTTTGGAAAAGAGGAAGACAAAAAGGAAAATCTCAGAAGAACAATCATCAGAGAGGGCTCAACTATGGGCCTCAGCACCATACGATCGCGAAAAATCCTGCGACAACTAGGGACCAAACTCAGTTCATTCAGCTGGTGAGCCAGTGCACTATGCTACCTCGGCTCCCAAGTCACTGCTATGGGCTCAAAAGTTATTGTGGAGAAAAAAAAAAGCAACTGAACCGACACTAAAACTCAAGAAACCTGTTGCTGATGATGATGATGAAAGGACATAGAAGATGTGATGCAGAATGAAGGAAGTAGATGATTATAAGAATATAGGGAAGGAAGTAGATGATTATAAGAATATAGGGAAGGAAGTAGATGATTATAAGAATATAGGGAAGGAAGTAGATGATTATAAGAATATAGGGAAGGAAGTAGATGATTATAAGAATATAGGGAAGGAAGTAGATGATTATAAGAATATAGGGAAGGAAGTAGATGATTATAAGAATATAGGGAAGGAAGTAGATGATTATAAGAATATAGGGAAGGAAGTAGATGATTATAAGAATATAGGGAAGGAAGTAGATGATTATAAGAATATAGGGAAGGAAGTAGATGATTATAAGAATATAGGGAAGGAAGTAGATGATTATAAGAATATAGGGAAGGAAGTAGATGATTATAAGAATATAGGTTCGAGACTCCTTTGTTGTTAGATGTTACTGTGTGTGTGAGAGAGAGAGAGAGTGAGAGGATGACAGAAAGGTAAAAGAGAGAAAGTGAGTGTGTGTGTGTGAGAGAGAGAGAGAGTGAGAGGATGACAGAAAGGTAAAAGAGAGAAAGTGAGTGTGTGTGTGTGAGAGAGAGAGAGAGAGAGAGAGAGAGAGAGAGTGAGAGGATGACAGAAAGGTAAAAGAGAGAAAGTGAGTGTGTGTGTGTGTGAGAGAGAGAGAGAGAGAGAGAGAGAGAGAGAGAGACAGAGAAAAAGGTAACCTCAGGAAAAGATATGAAATATATTTAAATCAATTAGGGGGGACGGCGTGGCCTAGTGGATAAGTGGCACGGCTCACAATCCGAAGGTGCTGGGTTCGATCCCCATCACAGCACCGGCCGTTACCCCGGGGAAGCAAACCCTTTGAAAATGCAGGAGGAAGCAGACCCTTACATAAAATGCATGCTGAAGTCGTATGCATTGGGCCGACAGGCGCAAAATAAAAACCACAGTGCAACGCACACCGCCTTGGGGGTTTAGAGAAATAAGGCGAACGCAAAAAAAAAAAAAAAAAAAAAAATCAATTATGTTTTTGAGATATCCCATGAAGAAGTACGTTTAAGCGGTTTTTCTGTTGCAGACCAGTTGCCCCACTTGTTCCTGATGAAGATCTATTGGACAAAGTGTAGATGACCATTTTGTGCCCACGTAGATTTGCTGCTGTGGATATTTACATGAATTGATATAAACTAAAAACCATCCGTGAACAGCATCATCAATATGACAGCCACCGTTGATTGGCATCCTGTCAGTCTCTCGAGGCAGCATCATCAATATCACAGCCACCGTTGATTGGCATCCTGTCAGTCTCTCGAGTCAGCATCATCAATATCACAGCCACCGTTGATTGGCATCCTGTCAGTCTCTCGAGTCAGCATCATCAATATCACAGCCACCGTTGATTGGCATCCTGTCAGTCTCTCGAGTCAGCATCATCAATATCACAGCCACCGTTGATTGGCATCCTGTCAGTCTCTCGAGTCAGCATCATCAATATCACAGCCACTGTTGATTGGCATCCTGTCAGTCTCGAGAGACAACGGACTTCACGCTAGAGAAGGGACAGTCAGTTGTTACCCTTGCTTTCGCTGCACACGTCTGAAGTCTGCATCTTGACGCATCTTGTCTTCCCCTGCCTACAGAGCAAAAACAAAAACCACCACCACAACAACAGAAGACTGAAGAAGCAACAGGAAAAAAACAAGAATTGGCTGAAAGTTTGAAAACAAATAAAAGTGAAACATACCTGGATATGGAGTGTGTACTTCCACTCTGACTGTAGCTGTGGCCTTGACCCTTGTGACGTGTGCAGCAGGTGGAAGAGGTGGAGAGTCAGGTGGACTTGAATTCTATGAATGGACACAATCAATCAATCGATCTATTGAACATTTGATTCCACTTTAAAATCTGCCACTCCCCAAGTATTTTTTCTTATCTATCGATTATGTCTTCTTTTCGGACTTTGTAATGCACGTCGCTAAGTCAGGTACCCATTTATAGCTTAGTACGAGTGTCTTATAGAAAAAAGACAGGCTTCAATCCTCAGTCTCGAGATTTTGCCAAGCTGTAACATTGATACCTGACTTGTAGGAAGTAAAGTAAAGTAACCCATAGCATTACTTCCGTAAGGGTGTGAGGTGTTAGCGATCTCACAGTTCAAAGGCTCGGCTATATGAGAGCGGTAGCCATCTCCTGTCCCTCACTGCTTTTACTTCCCGGATTGAGCCGGTACCCATTTAAGGCTGAATTGACCCGGGAGCCATTGCAGTCTGAAAAAAACCATTACCGCCTCAACTGGGGAATGAATCCAGGACCACTCAGATGCGAAGCCAGCGCGCTAACCACTGCGCTACGCGGCTTCCTTGTAGGAAGGCAAAACTGTTTATTCTACCTTAGAAAAAGCTGAGACTTAGTATGAGGTGTGTTCAAATGAAACCAGAACTAACTACACCAAGTAAACATACATACAATGCACATGATGGCATCACATCTGGTGTAAACAGCACATACCAACCGTCACGTTTGCAAAATTTAATTATCCTCTGTGTATGGTGACAAAAGTGTGCCGAGCGTAAGCTCTGGCGACGGTCCACAGGAACTGCTGCATTAATTTTGGTGATGCCATCTTCTGATGCAACAATATGCTCCTGACCTGGTCTCGGAAGATCTTTCGTTAACTCACGTCCTTCTTTAAACATCGTTGTCCAGTTCTTCACTGTTGTCTTCGACACACTTTTGTCACCATACACTGCCTGTATTCTGCGATGAATGTCAACTGGTCGACATCCTTCAGCTGTTAGAAACTGAATCACCGTTCGCTGATCAACTCTGGACGGATTCTGTATCACAAAACTGACAAAACTATGAGTCGGAGGACAATGAAATTTTGCAAACTTGACGGCTGGAATGTGCTGTTTACATCAGAAATGGGACGATGAGGCTAACATCTGGTCAGGCAAAACACACTGATCAGACAAAGTTAGCCAGGGCCAGGAGAAATATACCGGCAAAGACCCTCACCTGACCTCCTCGTTGGTTGTCCTGGAAACGGGCTGTTGTCAAGGACAACAGTCTGGCTAACAAGCTGAGGTTCAAACATGATCCCCATAGTAGTGAGCGACACGCAGATGAAGCCAAGCATTGTACAACCGCCTGGAGGACCCCAGTCCACCTTCATTACCACGTTCAAGATGTGAGGAAAGCTACTGCAACCCATCCTTTTAACATCCTTTCCAGGGTGTACATAAGAGTAACATACTCATTGTGAGCATTCAACATCAAAAGTGACGTCATCATATGTATGTTCACTTGGTGCAGCTAGATCTGGTTTCATTTGAACACATCTTGTACAATAAAGTCTCTATCACATTATCCCTGAATGCAGAGTCTGCTATGGAACTATCTATATCTTTAGATAGAATCACCATCATCATCATCATGTGCAAGCTACTCATATGGCGAAGTTTAGGTCCAACACTGCATTTGGTTTACCCTAATCAGCTTTTAGAAAATTCTGACTGCCGAAGACAGATGTGATGGACTGAAAGGTGCAAATATCGCAGTCAAGCTGTAAACTAGGAACACAATGCATTCCATTCTCTGGACTACACCCTGCTACTTGCAAGATCCTTTTCAAGGCTTGGTAGCGGGAGATTGAAAACGATCCCAGAAGAAGAAGAAATTCTTAGTACAATTGTTTGCAGTGTGGTTTCAGTAGCAGCTGTCTATATATGGCGAGGTTGCTAGTCCCATGCACATCCTTCCCTAGCTTTCTCTTGCGACATGCTGGGTCAGTGGTCATACTATGTATGCTAATTGTCTGCGAAGCAAACCTTACACAGTCCAGGATGAGTCTCAACAGCTCGCAGTGACCGTTCAATCAGATATTTACTACTACCGGTACCACTAAGATCTGCACTGAACCTATTAAATACGAGAGATAAATAAATCGACTTATGGCAGTACTGAAGGTCATAGGTCGATATAAACATGAGATATAAATTGAATTGTGGCAGTACTGAAGGTCATAAGTTGATATAAACATAAGAAATAAATCGAATTGTGGCTAAAAGTTAAAATAAAGAAATAAATGGTAGTACTGATGGAAACACAAAACAAAACCCACATTATGACCACAAGACCTTCATGATTGGAAAAAAAACAATACAAAAACACAAAAAAAATCACAAAACAAAGAAATGATTCGCATGGTGACCTCCAACCTCTTCTACAATCATATACTAAATTAGGAAGTGGAAGGAACAAATGAAAACAACTAACAAATCGCAAGAAAAACCAAGTCATGATATATGACAATGGTACAACATGATTGGAGTTTTTGTTATTACCAGGAAGTGGCCAGGAACACAGTCATGATATGCCAGTAATAGAAACAAGTAGACTAAACAGAAAAGGTCAAAATTATTACAAGCAAAATGAATATAAATGAAAAATTGAGCATGTAGAGACAGTAAAAAAAAAATAATATCGTAATGGTTTTGTCCTTGATTAATAATAATGTTTGTGTAGGGGTCAAAGGCCCGTTGCGTCGATTGAATCACTACTATGTCCAACTGTTCACACGTGTCGACCGAAATCCCTAGACTCCCCAGGTGGAGCCGTGTACTCTGCAGCCTTAGGATGAGGACTGCGAGGAGTGTGTTAGACCAATGTTTGTGTCAGGCTTTCCATGTCAAACTCCCTGTTTTAACGTGTCCCGCCGCCGAGGCTTCTGATTGTGTCCACCTTTTGGTCAGCGTGACCCTTGCTGTGCTGAGAATACGAGGTTAGGAGAGGTGTCGTGTAACCTCTGGTGTTTTGTCCAGAAAGGACAAAAACAAAATGAGACCCACATAAAGGCCACAAGACCAATCTCTGGGGACAAAAATACACAAAAACAAAACAAATCACAAAACAAACAATGGCATACAATATGCACAACGACAAGCTCTGTAATGGCTTCTTCAATCGTGCGCTCAAAACAGGCTTCCATGTTACTACTGTTTACAGTTCAGTTTGCAGTCCAGTCACAAACCCAGCATGTTTGGTATTGGAGACAAGCTCTCTAACTGTTCTGCCAAACACATGCTTAAATCAACAGTAGGAAGCTGAAAAAACTTACATGTCGATGACTATTATATACAGTTGAGGTAGAGGAAGACTGGCCACCAGAGGACCTCTGAGGGTGATGTTGCTGTTGAATGTTGTGGGAGTCATCATGGCAGCTTCCGGGGAGAGTCATCGTCTCCACGACAACTTCAGGCTGGACAACGATCTCGTGGGAGGAATACTGGGTCGGCTCTTCGGATATTGTAGAGAGAGAGATGTCGGAGTTGACTCGAGGGTAGATCCTGCGCCCCCCACGATGTGACCGGGATGGAGATGAGTACCTCTCCGACAGTTTTGGGGAAGGCTCAGGAGTTGGTGTAGCTAAGCAGTCGGCATTGTCTTTTGGTATCACCTGAGGGAAAAAATAAAACCAGATCAGCTAACTGGTTATATAGCATTATGATAATAACAATGACCTTCTTTTTGTTTCCTTTCAGCTCCAAACAAAGCATAGGGCCACCAGTGCAGCTGACCTCTTGCAGAAAATCTGTACGATAGTACTCATATGGACTCTTCCAGTGATGATTTTGACAACAATTCGTTTTGCATGATGAGGTTGCTAGCCCTTTAGTTATCATTATTCAACATGCTCCAAAAGTTAAAATAGTCATATTCTTTCCTTTTGGAGTACCACTTGGGTGACAATATAATCTAGTGTATAGAAAATGATAATATAATCTGGTGTATAGAAAATGATAATATAATCTGGTGTATGGAAAATGATAATATAATCTGGTGTATAGAAAATGATAATATAATCTGGTGTATAGAAAATGATAATATAATCTGGTGTATAGAAAATGATAATATAATCTGGTGTATAGAAAATGATAATATAATCTGGTGGTTTCGCATGATGAGGTTGCTAGCCACATCCTCAAGAGTTAATGTTTAGTGCGTGTTAAACAATTCACAAAACTAGTTAGTTTTGACGAAACGGCTTACCTCCCCTTTAGGTCCAAAAATGCTGAGTAGAACCGGAAGCAACATGAGTCCATTGAAGAGACCCAAGACGACCAAGGCTGCCAGCACGTTACAGAAATACCTGGGATATCGGAAACAATAGAAGCAATCAGTGGCGGAGCTACAATGTAAGGGGAAATACATTCAGTGGAATCATAGAACGTTGAAGGTCCCCCACAACAGGTGACGAAGAGCACTCTCTCGTGTTTATCAATCAGGAATATGTTCAGTCAGGCTTTGGGGACAAAGGTGATATCATATTGTGAGTGTTTGGGCGACAATGAGCTCTGACTTCTAACGGTAAGGGTACCTGGTTCAATCGCCGATTCAGTCTACCCAACTGTAAATGGGTTCCTGACTTACTGTTGTAAATGGGCACCTAGTTTACTCTTAATCTAGGAAAAACAATCAATAAAAGAACTGGCGACACCAACCTAAAAGAACCCTCCCAAAAATATAGCAAACCATGGAGACAATAAAGTCTCAAACACTTCATCCCTGACAGCAGTGGTTGCTATGGGACTATCTTTTACTTATTATGTTGTCCGTCCATCATGAGTGATGTAGACCTCTCCCCCTCTCTCTCTCTCTTTCTCTCTCATTTGTCCATCTGAAAAATGTTCGCTTTTAATATACACCGGGCTGAACACCTTTAAACAGTATACATACATTTTGGGGTGACTACGTTCTGACTACTTATCAGATCAGGTCACCGTTGGGGCATACATGAAGACATCCCCACACGCCACGCCGCCCCTCTCTGCCAACGGCCGCTGCTTGTGCCTCCTCTGATCGGAGATTGGTCCATTCTTTTATGTTGTCCTCCCATCTCTATTTGGGATAACCTCTTCATCGTCCGCCTTGCACCCTTCCGTGGAGGATCGTATTAGCAAGACCATTTGATCTCGATATGTGACCGTACCAAGCGAGTTTCCTTCTTTTGACAGTTGCCAAGAGGTCTTCAAAACGCCCTATTGTTGTAATTCTTTCTCATATCTTGTCAGCAGCCATTTATTATCAAAGTTTTGATTGTTTTCAAAATGTTGTCCTGCCATAAATAGAGAATTGCCCAACGAACGAGAAATAAGTCAGACAACTAAGATGACTGTATACCACACCACCTGTGTACCAGATTTGACTTATGGATGAGAGTCATGGACAATGAGCACAACTCAGAAAGGCAACTCCAAACTTCAGAGATGAGATATCAAAGGAAGATGGTCCAAGTGACAGGAAGAGACAAGGTCTGTAGTCAGACAATAAGAACAAATCTCAGATCAGTCCTTGCAGACTGGAGTCGAGCAATCATAACTTTGGCGGAGAAAGAGATTTGACAAAGAAAGAGATTTGACAAAGAAAGAGATTTGACAAAGAAAGAGATTTGACAAAGAAAGAGATTTGACAAAGAAAGAGATTTGATTAAAAGAAAGGGATTGGATTAAAAAAAAGATTGAATACAAAAAAAAAAAAAAGGATTGGATCAAAAAAGAAATTGAATCACGAAAGAGATTTGACCGGGGAAAGAATTGAATTTTAAAAAAGAGACTGGACCAAAAATAGAGATTGGACCAAAAAAGAGATTGAATAAATAGAAGATTGTATTAAGAAAAAGATTGGACCAAGAAAGAGATTGTACCCAGAAAGAGATTTGACCAAGAAAGATTGGACCACGAAAGAAATTGGACTAAGAAAAAGATTGGACCAAGAATGACAGTGACTGAAGGAGATGGCAGTAGAAATAATATAAAATGAACAGGACACACATTTTGGAATGTAGAGATCTAGTAAGCAAGTATCATTTCCTTCTCACAAAACGTGGCTTCTTCCAACTGCCAACCTGTTTGGCTGTTATACGTTTCTTGGCAAGTTGCACTACGTAGGTTGCCATTACTTTCCGTACATGGAGGAACGAAAAATCAAAACCACGTCTACCAAATTGGACACGGGTGAGATTCGAACCGGGTACGTTGGGATTGTGAAACGGACGCTTCACCCCTAGGCCACCCAGTTTTATCTAGAAATAGTATCAAAATCAAATGAAGGACAAAAAAACAGTCAGGGTTGTCAGTTTCATTGCAGACATTGTTGTCTGGCTGTTCTGTTGTTCTTTCAATGGCACCCACACTCTTGCGATACCAAGTGTAGTCCCCTTCAGCAGGAGGGAGCTACTAAATTGAAATTACTTATTCTTTCTCTCCTGTTCACATACAACATCAGACTCAATTATCTCTGCTAAAAAACAAACAAGGTTAGACCCACCACGTGTTTTAGGTAGCAGCGGAAGATGTGGATGTCTGAAGGAGTGACGTCTCAGTGCGCTTCAATTTATGGATAGTGTGATTTAGTCTGAAGTGTCAATAATGGCTAGCCTTCCTTATATGGTTAGTGTGATCTAGTCTGAAGTGTCAATAATGGTTGGCCTTCCGTATATTTTTTTTTGGTGTGTTTTATTTTGGCGTTCGCCTTAGTTCTCTTATCCCCAAAGCGGTGTGCGTTGCACTGTGGTTTTTATTTTGCGCCTGTCGGCCCAGTGCATCCGACTTCAGCATGCATTTTATATAAGGGTCTGCATCCTCCTGCATTCTCTAAGGGTTTGCTTCCCCGGGATAACAGCCGGTGCTGTAATGGGGATCGAACCCAGCACCTTCGGATTGTGAGCCACTTATCCACTAGGCCACGCCGTCCCCGGCCTTCCGTATATGGATAGTGTGATCTAGTCGGAAGTGTCAATAATAGTTAGCTTTCAATCTGTTTTGTGTGACCTAGTCTGATGTGATAAAATAACTAATCTACAGTCTATTTAGCGTGCTTGTGTAATTTATTGCCCTTCAAAGGATTAGCTGAGCTCACATTGTGCGCCTACATACTTTAGCTTTTACAGTCCTTCACCTCGTTAGCCAGGCTGCCCTGAAACAGCCTGTTTCCAGGGAGGGCTGCGATGATGCCGAGGTGAGGGTCTTGGCTAGTACATTTTGCCTGATCCTGACTAACATGTCTGATCATTATGTTCATTAACACTCTCCCAGAGGTGTTGAAGTTTGGTCAAATGTTTACTTACGTAGTCGCTCTTCCTCTACGCTGGGGAATAGAGTTCGGTCAACATTCACCAAATGTATAAATTATACATATTCATTCTCCGAGTGGTAGTCAGGATCAAAATAACAGGACGGGATCAAGATGCTGAGCAGCGCATGAGATGCGCCGGTCAGCGACCCATAGCTGACTGCTAGCGTCAGGGCCAGCGAAACAGAGTTGCCAAGACCTTTCTACACCTCCACGCGGTGATCCTGGATAACAGGCTGCAACAGGGCAGACTGGCTAAGGAGAAGGGATCGAAGAGGGAATGCTAACCCGGTACTCAAAAAATGCTTGCTGAAGTCGAATGTGTTGGACCGAAAGGTTCAAATATCGCAGTCAAGCTGTAAACTACGACACAATGCATTCCGTTCTCTGGACTATATTCTGCTACTTAAGCCCTTTTAGGGTTTGATAGTGGGAGATTGAGAACGAACGAAGCCAAGCCAAAATAACAGGACCACTGTAATCTTCAAAGCGTGTCGCAAGAGGTGACTAAATAACTTAAATTTTTATAATGGTTTAGAAGACTCATCAGAGTCTGTATAAAACCAGTTACATTTGTATTACCCTGATCTAAACGCTATGCGCATCCAATTTATTCTTAAATGCATTAACTGTCCCTGCCTCCACTACCTCCTGTGGCAATGCATACCAAGTATTCACCACTCTCTGACTAAAAACATATTTTTTAATTTCTAATCGGGACCTTTCTTTAGTTAATTTGTAGCTATGCCCTCTTGTTCTTGTATTTGGTTGTGTTTTTAAGAAGAAAAAAAACATGTTAAAGTCTAATTAAACCTTTCCTGTGATTAAATTATAAACCTGTATTAAGTCACCTCGAATTCTTCTCTTTTCTAGACACTGTAGGCCGGTTTTTCTGAGTCTTTCCTCGTAACTGTAATTCTGGAATCTCACTATCAGTTTTGTCGCTCTTCTTTGTATCCTTTCCAGCACGTTTATATCCCCTCTATGATAAGGACTCCACACCTGTACACTACTCTAATTTAGGTCTAACTAAAGCTTTATACAGTTTGACAATCACTTCCTTACTACTATGTTTAATATTTCTTTTTATCATACCTAACATCCCATTTGCCTTATTCACTGCTACCTGGACTTGCTCACTCACTTTACCTGTATGCTCTATTATAACCCCTGGGTCCCTTTCCTTTGCTATCATTCTAATATTGTCTCGCCTACAGCAGAAGTGAATATATTGAGGTCGGATTTAGATAAAATTCGAGACTGGTCTGTGAGATGATAAATGGAGTTTAATACAGATAAATGTACAGTCATATGTTATGCAATGAGCTTGCAACATCATTATGTAAAAACCATCGCTATGCAACTACAACTGCAAATTCTACGATACTGACGTCCTGAATAAAGATACGCTGTAGTTGTGGACCTTTGTTTTACTTGGAGCACGCGTTCACACGATGCCTGTTCAAAAAGTTCCAGAACGTTTTTGTATAACTTATTCGGGCTTGCCCGGAACTTAGCCAGCCTTGTCTCTTTCGAAACACTCTCCTCCTCTATTAATACATCATCGCTCCCAACATCGCTTCCACGCCTGGAAAGATTTCTCTGTTAGATTGACATGTCACGATCCTATGCATCTGTTACACTATTCTGCTATTTGTTGGAACTGTCAGACGACGAGTGGAGCGTGCATTGATCCATTTAAACGTGTTTTAGCATTTCACGAGTCTCTATGGAAAGTCTTCTGGAGCTTGAAGCCAAACGTGATATTGATCCGCTGCTCGTAGCATCTCAAGCAAGGCAAAACACAATCTGCACGCGCGCAAACAATCAACTAAATGACAATAAACAATCACAACAGAAGTACGCAGGAATGGTAAGTTACTTAAGAAAGTCATCATTATGCAGTGCGACTGATATCGCATTGTGCGCAGTTTCGAAAGTTCTAGAACTTTTTGAACAGACCTAGAATAATTAAATAAATAGTATGTCCATGAAACTGCAGAAAAGACATTCATATGTGCACATATATTCTTCTCCGTTTAGCTAAGTACGAAGCAAAATATGTATTACTATTGACGGTAACACACGGGCTGTTTACTTTGTGGGCTCTTGCAGAGGAGAGTTTCTGTAGACATGTATTTTACATGATGATGTTGCAAACCCCATAAACAACCTCATGATTTACACGGGGGGGGGGGGGGGGGGAGGAGGGCTGAATAAGAAGTAATATAATCATATAGAGGTTCTTGTTTCAAGGCTGCTGACTGGAAGCCTAATTCAAGTTAAATACGCACACTTATTTGTCACACAAATTCCCGCCCCAAAAACTGGTTCCTAATGTTTAACACAGAGCCAATCACGTTGTGTTTCTAAGGTGGGGTGGTGGGCTGAGGGAGGGAACGTCGTTTTTAAACAGAGGACAAAGATGGCGATTGGGAGGTAGGGTTGGAGGTTTGCGGTAGAGTAGGTAGTAGTACTGGTAAGAGAAAACATCTGTAGTAGGTATAAAATGTAGGCAACAAGACAAGACCAAACGAACTTTGATTTCATTTTCAAAAGTCTTAACTGGAAGGAAGCAGAAGAGAATATAGAGTGCAATGTTAGTCAGGGTCAGGCAAAACTTACCGATCGGATAAGTTAGTCAGGGTCAGGCAAAACTTACCGATCGGATAAGTTAGTCAGGGTCAGGCAAAACTTACCGATCGGATAAGTTAGTCAGGGTCAGGCAAAACTTACCGATCGGATAAGTTAGTCAGGGTCAGGCAAAACTTACCGATCGGATAAGTTAGTCAGGGTCAGGCAAAACTTACCGATCGGATAAGTTAGTCAGGGTCAGGCAAAACTTACCGATCGGATAAGTTAGTCAGGGTCAGGCAAAACTTACCGATCGAAGGGGGAAGGCGGGGGCTTGTGGTGGCACGGCTCACAATTCGAAGGTGCTGGGTTCGATCCACATCACAGCACCGGCCGTTACCCTGGGGAAGCAAACCCTTAGAAAATGCAGGAGGAAGCAGACCCTTACTTAAAATGCACGCTGAAGTCGGATGCACTAGGCCGAGAGGTGCAAAATAAAAACCACAGTGCAACGCACACCGCCTTGGGGATTAGAGAAATAAGGCGAACGCAAAAAAAAATACTGATCGGATATGTTAGTCAGGGTCAGGTAAAATATACTGACCAAGACTTCCACTTTACTTCCACGTGGAAATGGACAGTTTTCATGGCAGTATGGATAACGAGGCGGGGGATCGACGTGATCCCCATAGTAGTGAGCGACACGCAAACGAAACCATGCATAGCACAAGCGACTGGAGGACCCCTGTCCACTTTCATCAGCATGTTCGGGATGTTGGGAAAGCTATTGCAACTTGGAACTAACGTCTTTTTCAGGACGTACAAAAGAGTAATCTTACCCTTGGTGGTCAAACAATAACCAACAACAACCACAACAACAACCACAACAATAACCACAACCACAACCACAACAACAACTGGGCACTAAACAACATGTATACAACCAATCTATCATTGAGTAGTTTACTCCCACTCATGTGGTCCTCCGGAATGATTGATAAGGTCGAGGAATAAAGGCCGTCTGACGCTGAAAGTCCCATCTGTTTATTCTAGTCCAATTAAGTGTATGTTTGATAAATTTGCAACACAAAGCCGGAAAGGGGTTGGGGGGAGAATACTATTTTAGCATGGGCGGCATCCCACGTCACATTCACCGGAATTACCTGTTACGCCACTGACAGTGGGGAGGAGATCTACCTGGGAAGAGAGAAGATCTACATGGGGTGGAAGGCGGTGGTGGATGGGGAAAGAGGACACGCGTTAGGAGAGATTAAACAAATACGACTGCAACCCTGGGTTCCCCTCCCGCCCACAAAGTCCAGCCCTCTTTAGCATAGATGGTAAAAGTGCCGAGGGCGTTATATGGTGGGAGTAAAAATTGAAGCGTCGCTTCCATCTAGATGTGTTTTATTCTGTTCACGACCTGGGAGGTCGTTTTTCTTACACTGCTCACGTGGCCACCTGGAGCTCTTGTGTGGGGTGAGTACAAGAAGTGTGAGTGATTATAACAGACGACTATTCTACCCCACCTACCGTCACAGACACACACACATTCATTCAGTCTCACAAGTGCAATCAGCCCCATGCATACACGTAGGAAGAACCTACGTATCTCTCTCTCTCTCTCTCTCATACATGCACACGATACCACGGAACAAAACAGTACACATACAGTCCAACATGCTTAGACGCAGTCCCACACACACAATCCCACATGCATAGACACAGTCCCCCCCACACACACACACAATCCTACATGCATAGACACAGTCCCACACATACACAGTCACACACACACACACACACACAATACCCCATGCATATACACAGCACCGCTTGAGCGCGCGCGCACATACACTGACATATTTCCCTCTCCCACACACACCCTTAAAGGCATATACTCAACCGGACACGCAGTTTCTCATAATCACACACAGAGACCCACGAGGACAAACACATCCTCGCACACAACACGGACAAACAAACGCACCCCCCCCCCCCCCAACCATTATAAGTATATACTCAACCGGACACGGAATCAATTTCTCACACACGAACGCGTGCACACACACACACGTATCTCTGTGCACACACACGCATCTCTGTGAACACACACGTATCTATGTACACAAACACACACACACATATCTCTCTGCATACACACACGCTGTTAAGAGGACCATTAAGTAACATATACAAATTCCATTATTTATCTCCAAATGTCTCCACAACAGCTGCACGTATTCAAAGTTATGGAGGAAGAGAGTGTCCTTCTATCCCCTCCTCCCCCACCCTATCAAGCAACCAATCAAACCCGTTCAGCTCCGAAGTGGAGCACATATCTTCAACAAAGTCCTCCTGTCGGGAGCCATCTATCCATTTCTTCCATTTGTTTGTTTGTCTCGAACTCTCCAGCGTTGTCGATCAGAACCATCGCCTGTCGGGGTATGTTAACCGGTATACGGGGTTTCGTTACCATCTACCGAAATATCGAAACCATCTACTGGGGTATCGTTACCATCTACCGAGATATCGACAGCATCTACCGGGGTATCGTTACCATCTACCGAGATATCGACACCGTCTACCGATATATCGTTACCATCTACCGAGATATCGACACCATCTACCAGGGTATCGTTACCATCTACCGAGATATCGACACCACCCTCGGCATACCTATCTATCAGGGTATCGACACTACTACCAGTATATCTTCGCTATCTATTCGGGTATCGACACCACCTCTTCAATAGCTAGGTATCGATACCACCCACCGTATATCTTCACTATCTATCCGGGTATCGACACATCGACCGGTATATCTTCACTATCTATCCGAGTATCGACACCACCCACCGTATATCTTCACTATCTATCCGAGTATCGACACCACCCACCGTATATCTTCACTATCTAGGTATCGACACCACCCACAGTATATCTTCACTTTCTACTTGAGTTTCGTCACGCCCTACAGGCATATTCGCACCACTTACTTGGGTATCATCACCAACTGTTGGTGAGGTTACCTCCGTCCGGCATATTGTCCCTACCTACCAGTATACCGTCATCCTCTACTGGTGTAGTATCATAATCTTCTGCGATATTATCCCCAACTAACAAGGTATCTTCATCACTTTCCCGGGGGAAATGTCACCAACTAACAAGGTATCTTCATCACTTTCCCGGGGGAAATGTCACCAACTAACAAGGTATCTTCATCACTTTCCCGGGGGAAATGTCACCAACTAACAAGGTATCTTCATCACTTTCCCGGGGGAAATGTCACCAACAACGGGGTATCTCACCGCCTATCGGTATATCTTCACTATCAATCCGGGTATCTCCCCTATCCATTTGTATATCATCACCACGTACGAATATATCTTCAATTTCTATCAGGGTATCCTCACCGCCTACCCGTATATCTTCACCACCTACGTGGGCATTTTCTTTGTCTTCTACTTAATCCAGATACACCCTCTATTCCACATTTTATGTTTTATTTCTAGAACTTTCATTTAAAACCTCGAAGGAATACCGTGTTGAATGACAAGTTGTGAACCAACGGTCTGGGGAGCCTTCTACCTCAGAGGGATTAGACCGTATTGTTAGTTGTCTTGTTCAACAAACCTTCAAATATGATGTGGCCCCATTCTCAGCTCTGTCTGAACACAGACCTCCAAAAAATCACTTGGCAAACACGAGGTTTAGACATAAGTGAACTTCTGTACTGCCAATGGGATTGGACGTGTGGGTGGGAAGTAGCCAATGAGGTTAGAAAAACAACCTTTCTGTCAAAACTCACTCTTACCATACAGAGGAGAGAAAACCAAATAAAAAAAAACCCAGATAGAAAGAAAAAAATCACAAGAGTGGAAGATAAAAACTTTTCGGGTATTGACAAAACATGGCTGACAAAAGTAGGAGATGACTGACATTCAACAGAGCTCGCTTCCTTAACAGAGACGGCCGGAACTACATCAACACTTGAAATCACGGGGCGTTTCATCTTCTCTTCGAGGAAATAGTCCTTGCAGACGCGCACATACAAAGAGAAAGGGAGGGAGGGAGACAGAGAGAGAGAGAGAGAGAGAGAGAGAGGTGGGGTTAGGAAATCAAGTTGGTTGGTTGGTTGGTCGCTAATGCCAACAATGGGTCATTGGTAACCCTTTTGTGCGCCCTGTAGTAGCTTTCCTGACATCCCGAGCGTGCTGATGAAGTGGACTGGGGTCCTCCAGGCGGTTGTGCTATGCTTGGCTTCATCTGCCTATCCCTCACTACTACGAGGATCACATCGAACCTCACCTTGTTATCCAAACTGTTATCCTCGACAATAGCCCGTTTCCAGGACGACCGAGGAGGTCAGGTGAGGGTCTTGGCCAGTATATTTCTCCTGACCCTGGCTAACATTGTTTGATCAGTGTGTTTTGCCTGATCAGACGTTGGCCTATCGTCCCTAGAAATCAAGTTTATGACACTCATTCTCGCCCTGGCCCTGCCTTTTCCTCATGGACAGAACGTAAGAATATATTCTCTCCTAACCCTGGAATACACATACCTTTATCTACCTCTTAGAAATGTCCGTCAAAGATGTCATTTATAACACACACGATATGTCACTTCACGGCTGTGATCAAGATGTTGAGCGGTGCAAGAGCTGACCCAAAACTGTCTTAAAACATCAGGACCAGCGACCCAAAACTGTCTTAAAACATGAGGACTAGCGACCCAAAGCTGTCTTAAAACATCAGGACCAGCAACCCAAAACTGTCTTAAAACATCAGGACCAGCGACCCAAAACTGTCTTAAAACATCAGGACCAGCGACCCAAAACTGTCTTAAAACATCAGGACCAGCGACCCAAAACTGTCTTAAAACATCAGGACCAGCGACCCAAAACTGTCTTAAAACATCAGGACCAGCGACCCAAAACTGTCTTAAAACATCAGGACCAGCGACCCAAAACTGTCTTAAAACATCAGGACCAGCGACCCAAAACTGTCTTAAAACATCAGGACCTGCAATTTAAAGCTGCCAAGACCCATCTACACACCCACGCGGTGATCCTGGATAACAGGCTGCAACTGAGCAGACTGGCTAAGGAGAAGGGATCGAAGAGGGAAGGCTAGCCCGGTACCTTAAAATGCCTGCTAATGTGTCGGACCGAAAGGTGCAAATATCGCAGTCAAGCTGTAAATTATTACACAGCCCATTCCGTTCTCCGGAAAATAACTTGCCACTTGCAAAGGGCTTGGTTGCAAAGCCCTTTTCTGGGCTTGGTGTCGGGAGTACGAATGAAGAAGGAAAACCATTAAAAAACCCTCCTCTATTACACGGCAATAATTTACCTCTGGCATTAACTACATAGATGAGGGGTTGATAAGATCGTATTCAAATCAGTCCCTTAGCATACACTGCAGTCGGGGATGAAGTGTTCCGACGTCACTGTACTAGGCCACAGTTTGCATGAGGTGGGTTAGCCGCGTCTCTTCCTTGTTTCCTTTATTTACCGTGGGTCAGATACCTCTTCCACAAGGGCATTCATCGTATCAGACTACAAATCCTTACAGGAGGGGAGACTATCGTCTGATCAGGCAAAACATACTGATCGGCCATGTTAGTCAGGGTCAGATATAACATACTGGTCGGCGATGTTAGCCAGGGTCAGATAAGACATACTGGTCGGCTGTATTAGTCAGGATCAGATAAAACATACTGGTCGGACATGTTAGTCAGGGTCAGATAAAACATACTGGTCGGCGATGTTAGTCAGGGTCAGATAAAACATACTGGTCGGACATGTTAGTCAGGGTCAGATAAAACATACTGGTCGGACATGTTAGTCAGAGTCAGATAAAACATACTGGTCGGACATGTTAGTCAGGGTCAGATAAAACATACTGGTCGGACATGTTAGTCAGGGTCAGATAAAACATACTGGTCGGACATGTTAGTCAGGGTCAGATAAAACATACTGGTCGGACATGTTAGTCAGAGTCAGATAAAACATACTTGTCGGCGATGTTAGTCAGGGTCAGATAAAACATACTGGTCGGCTGTATTAGTCAGGATCAGATAAAACATACTGGTCGGACATGTTAGTCAGGGTCAGATAAAACATACTGGTCGGCGATGTTAGTCAGGGTCAGATAAAACATACTGGTCGGACATGTTAGTCAGGGTCAGATAAAACATACTGGTCGGACATGTTAGTCAGAGTCAGATAAAACATACTTGTCGGCGATGTTAGTTAGGGTCAGATAAAACATACTGGTCGGACATGTTAGTCAGGGTCAGATAAAACATACTGGTCGGACATGTTAGTCAGAGTCAGATAAAACATACTGGTCGGCGATGTTAGTCAGGGTCAGATAAAACATACTGGTCGGACATGTTAGTCAGGGTCAGATAAAACATACTGGTCGGACATGTTAGTCAGGGTCAGATAAAACATACTGGTCGGCGATGTTAGTCAGGGTCAGATAAAACATACTGGTCGGACATGTTAGTCAGGGTCAGATAAAACATACTGGTCGGACATGTTAGTCAGGGTCAGATAAAACATACTGGTCGGACATGTTAGTCAGGGTCAGATAAAACATACTGGTCGGCGATGTTAGTCAGGGTCAGATAAAACATACTGGTCGGACATGTTAGTCAGGGTCAGATAAAACATACTGGTCGGACATGTTAGTCAGGGTAAGATAAAACATACTGGTCGGACATGTTAGTCAGGGTCAGATAAAACATACTGGTCGGACATGTTAGTCAGGGTCAGATAAAACATACTGGTCGGCCATGTTAGTCAGGGTAAGAATAAACATACTGATCGGCGATGTTTGTCAGGGCCAGGAAACACATACTGATCGGCGATGTTTGTCAGAGCCAGGAAACACATACTGATCGGCGATGTTTGTCAGGGCCAGGAAACGCATACTGATCGGCGATGTTTGTCAGAGCCAGGAAACACATACTGATCGCCGATGTTTGTCAGGGCCAGGAAACGCATACTAATCGGCGATGTTTGTCAGGGCCAGGAAACGCATACTGATCGGCGATGTTTGTCAGAGCCAGGAAACACATACTGATCGGCGATGTTTGTCAGGACCAGGAAACGCATACTGGCCAAGAGACTGATCTTCTTGACATACTGGCTAATGCGGTAGGGGATGGATGTAATTCTCGTAGTAGTGAGCGATACGCAGATGAAGCCAATCATAACACAACAGCATAGAGGACTTTAGTCCACATCTCCCAGCACTCTCAGAGTGTTAGGAAAGCTGCTGCAATACGGCACGTCTTTTACAGGGGTCACAAAATCCTTCGGAAGGTACAGTAAGGTTGACTGAGTGGATGGCAGCTGTAGAGGCTTCAGTCATGCATACCTGTTGTGGATCGACAGTCCTTGTTGTTGTTGAATGCCCACGCTGAGTAATTTTACTCTTTTGTGCGCTCTATAAAAGGACGTTAAATAGGAGGTTGTAGTAGCTTTCCTCACATCCCGAGCATGCTGATGAAGGTAGACCGCAGTCCTCCAGGCGGTTTTTCTATGCTTGGAAACATCTCACTACTACAGGGATCACATCGATCAACATCTCGTCAGCCAGGCAGCCTTGAAAACAGCCAGTTTCCGGGGAAAGCTACATGGAAGAGAGAGTGTCGTCTTGGTCAGTGTATTGACCCTGAAGCGACGTCATGGTTAGTATGTTGTGCCTGACTGGACTAGCGTCTCAGTTTCCCAATTAGGAGGGTAGAGACGCCCTTATGTAACCGAAAACACTGTATGCCGTTGAGCCGAAGACGCGTGTCGCCCAAACTTTGAAAACAAAAAATGCATACACAAATCTACGGAAAGTAAAGTACATATAAATGGTACGGAGATTTGAACACAACCCTTCCAAGATAAAAAGGACACACGTTCTCCTGAATCTCTTCTCGTTTCTGACTTCTGCTGGTCAATTTCAGAAACCTATACCAAAGCACTGTGTATGCTCGTCCGGTAAGCTGTCCGCAACAATCTGACATGACGAGGATGATAACCTCATGTTCAACGTTTCAACGTCATGCTTATAAAGTTAGTGGTTCTATTCTTTGCTCCCACACTGGTGACATGTGGCATACATGTTTGGTTTTATCTTGAACACCTCAGAAAACCCGAGACCCAAGATTAAAGTTGGAATGCGATATTTGCACCTTTCGGTCCCACACATCCGTCTTAGGCGACAACAACACGAGATCCGAGTTTCTGAAAAAGGGCGTATTGGCCCATCAGTGGGACACGGTAGGGAACAGACAGTGGGGCACGGTAGGGAACAATCAGTGGGACACGGTAGGGAACAATCAGTGGGACACGGTAGGGAACAGACAGTGGGACACGGTAGGGAACAATCAGTGGGACACGGTAGGGAACAATCAGTGGGACACGGTAGGGAACAGACAGTGGGACACGGTAGGGAACAATCAGTGGGACACTGTAGAGAACAATCAGTGGGACACGGTAGGGAACAATCAGTGGGACACGGTAGGGAACAGACAGTGGGACACGGTAGGGAACAATCAGTGGGACACGGTAGGGAACAATCAGTGGGACACGGTAGGGAACAATCAGTGGGACACGGTAGGGAACAATCAGTTGGACACGGTAGGGAACAATCAGTGGGACACGGTAGGGAACAATCAGTGGGGCACGGTAGGGAACAGACAGTGGGGCACGGTAGGGAACAATCGGTGGGACACGGTAGGGAACAGACAGTGGGACACGGTAGGGAACAATCAGTGGGACACGGTAGGGAACAGACAATGGGACACGGTAGGGAACAATCGGTGGGACACGGTAGGGAACAGACAGTGGGACACGGTAGGGAACAATCAGTGGGACACGGTAGGGAACAATCAGTGGGACACGGTAGGGAACAATCAATGGGACACGGTAGGGAACAATCAGTGGGACACGGTAGGGAACAGACAGTGGGACACGGTAGGGAACAGACAGTGGGACACGGTAGGGAACAATCAGTGGGACACGGTAGGGAACAGACAGTGGGACACGGTAGGGAACAGACAGTGGGACACGGTAGGGAACAATCAGTGGGACACGGTAGGGAACAGACAGCTAACAGAGACTATGAAAGGTGAAGTCATAAGGCAAACCTATTTCACCTTTATTCGCAAATTTTTCAACTTTATTCGTAAATTTTCTACTTTAGCGTAAATGTACGCTAAAGTGCATTTACTAATTGGATTGGTATTTCGATCTGACATATTCGAATAATAATTTTTCCGAGTTGAGTTACCCTAGCCTTTGGCTGCCTGGAGGTGTAGTTTAAAGTCAGATTACCGACAAAAAAAGTAACATTTGGCAACAACCAGTGTCCTTCCACGAGCAGCTGCACGAAAGTGCACGGAGCTATGTTTCGCCTGCTGCCTTCGTTATAGTCATGAAGTCGAGGTATGAAGACGACCGAGGAAGAAGAAGATTTACTTCTCCAAGATATGTTACCTCATATGACATACGGACGTCATCAACTCTGTTCGTAGGAACTGTGACGTCGCGAGAAGAAGAGGACATCCAAGAAACAATTACATCACACAACACAGGTGTGCAAAAACATCGATGTGCAGACTTATACTGAGCTGAAGAGATGTTTTGAGAACAGAGTAGTGGCGTGGCATGATCAGAGGTCTTCAGTCTCTGGACTGACTAACCTGGTGATGATGAACGCCATATTCTCAATACACAGTGTCTAAACAGGGCCCCATCTAGCGACAGCGTGGCAAACATGAGCGTAAGATGGTGCTGTCAAAAGTACAAAGAAACTGTCCCTGGCTGCCAAAGATGGATACACACATCACAGACTAATTACGCTGCGGTAGGCTGCAAGAATGCCAACACGGCTAGAAGGAAATAAACTACGGTAGTATAGCTCAGAGTCGGAGACGGAACAGAATAACAAAATGAAACCTACGTTACGCCAAAAAAGCTTTTGTCTGGGACAAAGAACATATCTCAATAATAACGATGAATATAGACTGCATGTTTCGTTTTGTTTCTATTCCGGTCTGGTTTCTGAGGAATACTTATGTTTTGACATTTAGCACCGCAGCAACTTGATTTAATTAAATTCTGGCCAACCTTTGACCTTCAGTACCGCAGCAACGTTATTTATTTAAATGCAGGTAGATAATCTTAGCGGGGAAAGCAGATCAATACAGTGGTCCGTAACCGGTACAGTGGTCCGTAACTGGTACAGTGGTCCGTAACCGGTACAGTGGTCCGTAACTGGTACAGTGGTCCGTAACCGGTACAGTGGTCCGAAACCGGTACAGTAGTCCGTAACTGGTGCAGTGGTCCGTATCTTGTATAGTGGTCCGTAACTGGTACAGTGGTCTGTGACTGGAACAGTGGTCCGTGATTGGAAAAGTAGTATTATCAGTAGTAGTGATAGTAGTAAGTAGTAAAGATAGCAGTGGTGATAGTGATAACAGCATCAGCGGTAGTGGTAGTAGTAGTAGTAATAGTAGTAGTAGTTGTTGATAATACCCATATGAGTATGCTTACTCTTCTGTGCTCCCTGAAAAAGGGCATTTATTGGAGGGTTGCAGTAGTTTTCCTCTCATCCCGAGCGTGCTGATGAAGGTAGACATGACTTCCTCACATGCGGTTGTGATATGCCTGGCTTCATCTGTATGAGACTCACTACTGCGGGGATCACGTCGATCCCCCACCCCGTTAGCCAGACTACCAAAAAGTACAGCCTGTTTCCAGGAAGGGCTACGGGGAGGTCAAGGTGAGTTCTTGGCCAGTATGTATTTCTTCCCCAGACGTGTCTTTCTCCCCTAGTAGTAGCAGTAGAAGTAGTAGTAGTAGTAGCAGTAGTAGAAGTAGTATTAGTAGTAGTAGAAGTAGTAGTAGTAGTAGTAGAAGTAGAAGTAGTAGTAGTAGAAGTAGTAGTAGTAGTAGTAGTAGTATTAGTAGAAGTAGTAGTAGTAGTAGTATTAGTAGAAGTAGTAGTAGTAGTAGAAGTAGTAGTAGTAGTAGTAGTAGTAGAAGTATTAGTAGTAATAGTAGTAGTAGTAGTAGTAGTAGTAGTAGTAGAAGTATTAGTAGTAATAGTAGTAGTAGTAGTATTAGTAGAAGTAGTAGTAGTAGTAGTAGTAGTAGTAGTAGTAGTAGAAGTAGTAGTAGTAGTAGTAGTAGAAGTAGTAGTAGTAGTAGTAGAAGTAGTAGTACAAGTAGTAGTAGTAGTAGAAGTAGTAGTAGAAGTAGTAGTAGTAGTAGAAGTAGTAGTAGAAGTAGTAGTACAAGTAGTAGTAGTAGTAGAAGTAGTAGTAGAAGTAGTAGTAGTAGAAGTAGTAGTAGTAGTAGAAGTAGTAGTAGTAGTAGTAGTAGAAGTAGTAGTAGTAGTAGTAGAAGTAGTAGTACAAGTAGTAGTAGTAGTAGAAGTAGTAGTAGTAGTAGAAGTAGTAGTAGTAGTAGTAGAAGTAGTAGTACAAGTAGTAGTAGTAGTAGAAGTAGTAGTAGAAGTAGTAGTAGTAGTAGAAGTAGTAGTAGAAGTAGTAGTAGTAGTAGTAGTAGAAGTAGTAGTAGTAGTAGTAGAAGTAGTAGTAGTAGTAGTAGTAGAAGTAGTAGTAGTATTAGTAGAAGTAGTAGTAGTAGTAGTAGTAGTAGCTTATGCAATGCATATGCCTTTTGAGAATTTTCTCAATTGGACATCACTTGGGACAGCCTGATTTCACTTGGTGTTTTAAGAGGCTGATTAGCTGTGTTTTAAGAGGCTGATTAGCTGTGTTTTAAGAGGCTGATTAGCTGTGTTTTAAGAGGCTGATTAGCTGTGTTTTAAGAGGCTGATTAGCTGTGTTTTAAGAGGCTGATTAGCTATGTCATGAGAGTTGCCGCCCCGACTACAGGAATCCACACTCAGGTAGTAGTCGTATTTCCACATCCGCTCTAACCACATTTGGTAACCCGAACCCACACGCTACCCTTTACAAGACAAGTAGGCACACGTGGTGAGCACATCCAAAACACTTACATCTCACTTTTAGCGATGAGAGAAGGAAGCCACCCACGCACACAGTCGCGAGGTACCAGACAAACAAAAAGTGCTTTCGGAAGATAAGAAAAGCTCCCGCAACCAGGCCTTGCGAGTGGAGACATCTGGTGCTGGAATTTCTCTCTTAAGTTCAGCCAGGAGCAGATAACCACTAACTACAAAGGCAGAAAACCCTGATAGAGTGTCAGGTCAGTCAGTCTGCTTCCTCTCGTTGCCATGCATTTTCTTGCTACGTCAACACGCGAAGTCCAGTTCTCTGGAAACACGATGCTGCAGTGGGGAGTTCTTCAGGGCTTCCAAACAACTTTGTGTGAAGATTCGTCTCTACGGCTCAGTGCACAATTGATTAAGCATATAATAGTCTTGCAGGATATGTTCGAATGTCTGCCCACACATAACGGCTCTCTTTCTAGTTTCCACATTCTTTTTAATTTTACTGTCCAACAACACTCTTGCACAACTTCCACACGCGCGTTCAGGATGATGCTCTTCCATTGCACTTTGGCTGACTTCTGAGAGCGCACAAACCTAGCATAGGTACATACAGATCCACACAGGCATCCAAGCACTGGTTTATGCGTCTTAATATCGCCCAACTGACTACAGTCTGGGGTGGAATAGGCGCGCCTCAGCCAGAAGAAACTAGTGAGGCAAACACATACAATTTAAAAAAAAAATCTGTAAATAGATACCTGACGTATGAGTTGGGGAAGGTGAAAACAGCAAGAAAGGGAACTGGCCACTCCACTTCCCATATGCTGCGGCTAAGTACATAAAGAGTTCCTTCATTCACAACGGAGATTGTTCTGGGACCTTTAGACTGTTTCACGAGTGTATCTGAGACCAGGGCTGGAACCCGGCACGACTTCCTTGAGGTGCAAGCGACCACTTTGCTTCCCAGTCGTATTGTATCTCAAGTTAAAGCAAGTGAAAATACAATTAACGCGCCAGTGTGACATATTGGGAATACGGTATTGGGCCCATATTTCTGCTCGTCCAACATCACACTAAGAGCATGTGATCAACACCACGCAGACCACCTTCATTTTTTCAGATTTTTCTGGAACCCATTTTTTAAGGCCAGGTCGACCCACAGGAACCGTCTTGCGATAGAAAAAACAAACCGGCATCAGCTGGGGCCCGAACCTGAATCGCTCGGCCGAGAAGTCAGTGCGCTAACCACTGCCTACATATCGAATCTTACATAAACAACACACACACAAAACCAACGAGAGAATATGAGAAAGAAGACGCCTCACTGGGTCTACTCCCCACCTTCCTTCTAATAGTTCGTCTGTCTGTCTCTCGTCACGTGGCCACCTACCTGGAAATGCTACACTTAACAAGGAACATCATTAGAGCCGTGCAAGGGGAGGTTGAGTGTGTGTGTGTGAGAGAGAGAGAGAGAGAGAGAGAGAGAAGGGGGGGGGGAAGTGAAAAATCTAGTCTATATTTTTTAACGAACCTGATAGCTTCGACATTTAAAACCAAACAATAGCGTCAGAGCTCTCTCAAACACGCCAAACTTCCGGCATTCACTCGTGTCACTTAAGGTTGAAATGTTACGGGCAAGGTTTGCAGGCGAAAGAAGAAAAATATCAGAAGAAACAAATGACGCAAAAAAACAAACAATACAGCCAAACAAGAACAAGATTTTTGTCTAAATGCGATCAACGTGGGAGGTCTGTCAAAATAAATGTGTTATCTCTAGGTATAACAATAAATTTGTTATCTATAGGAGGGATATACAGTTTAATACTGTCAAATTTTTAAGGAGGTGTTTCAATGGGTCATGTTTAGTAAACAGATGCAAGTCCGAGATAGAAATCTGGTTCCCTAAATGTATTTAACAAATGCCGTTTACAAATGGTTGGTATTCATTTTGAGTAGGTAACATGTATAATTTACACATCATGCAGTTTCTGGGAACAGGTAAACAAATAAGTGTTTATAAATAGTGGAGATTCTAATACAGAAATACCAAGAACTGTTTATAAACAGCAGGGGATTATGACAATAAAAAATATCAACTGTATTGTGGTGGGTAATATGACAAAAAAGAAAATAAAAAAATGAACTGTTTATACATAGTGGGGGTTCTTATAGAGAAACAGCACGAACTGTTTATACATAGTGTGGGTTTTATAGAGAAACAGCAAGAACTGTTTACACATAGTGGGGGTTCTTTTAGAGAAACAGCACGAACTGTTTATACATAGTGGGGGTTCTTATAGAGAAACAGCAAGAACTGTTTATAAACCTGGACCTTGACCAAGAACTGGAGAAGAGTATTGAAGTCTTTGAAATGTGGGTATTCAGAATACTTGGACGAGTTTCTTGGTTAGATAGGAAAACGAATAGTGAGATTCTGGAACAACTCAAGGTGAGAAGATACTTCTAAAGAAAATAAAAAGCAGAAACAATAATATATTTTGGTCATGTCAAGTGAGATGACTGTCTGCTGAAAGTTATATTGGAGGGAAGAGCGGAGGGCAAGAGAGCCAGAGGGCGGTACAGGTATAGGTGCACAAACAACATCAAGATGTAGTCCGGGCACAGTCTGACTGAGTGTACCAAACTGGCATGAGACAGAGACAGCTGGGGATCCATTACCGTCAACCTCCGATGCAGAGACGGTACTTGATGATAAACAGGGGGGATTCTGACAGTTGGCTGCATATGTACATTACTATTTCTAACTAATACTAATAGACCCAGTGGTCTCGAGGTAAGGTGTTCGCCTCGGGTGCTGGAGGTCGCGGGTTCAAATCACGGTGGAGACTGATGTGGCATCTGGAAGAAAAACACATACTAATTCCACAGCAAGCAGGCTTTAGACAGCACAGATCCACTGAGGATCAGGTCATTCTCATAGCCCAGGAAATAGAAGATGCCTACCAGGAGCAAAAACACACAGTAGCGGTTTGGGTGGACCTAGAAAAGGCATTTGACAAAGTCTGGAAAGAGGGACTTAGAGTCAAGCTAAGAAGAAGTGAGGTTTGTGGGAAAATATACAAATGGATCAGTCACTACCTCAAAAACAGAACAGCCAGAGTTCAAGTACAAGGGCAGATGAGCAAAAAGGTGACACTTGAGCAGGGAGTACCCCAAGGCGGAGTACTGTCACCCACACTCTTCCTGGTGTATATAAATAACATAACAGAGAATATACAAAGAAGAGTCCATAGCTCAATGTTTGCAGACGATCTGGCTATGTGGACCTCTGAAAAGAATCTCACCATAGCAAGAAATCGGATGCAGCAGGCCCTAACATCGCTAGAAGAGTGGGCGAACTCATGGCTGGTCAAAATAAATGAGGAAAAAAACGACATGTACGATATTCTCGCTATCAAACAAACCCCAAAACACCAAATTAAGTCTTAACGGCAAATACCTGCAGCCAAACGACAACCCAAACTACCTGGGAGTCACATTTGATCGGCGCATGACATGGAAAAGTCAGATCGAGAGAAACCGAATGAGAGCCAGAGAAAGAATGGCAATCATGAGGAAACTTGCTGGCACAAGCTGGGGAGCAGACGAAAGTATACTAAAGAAACTGTACACTAGAAGAGTGAGACCAGTTCTCGAGTATGGCATTGCGGCATGGACAACAGCAGCAAAGGCAAACTTCGATAAAATTAGCAAACTCCAAAACCAAGCCACGAGAGTTATAACAGGAGGCATGAAGTCAACGCCAATTGTAGAACTTGAAAAGATTACAAAACTGCAATCCATGACCGACAGAAGAGACTGCAGAGCCCAGCAGCAAGCAGAGAAACTCAGAAGACTGACTGACCATCCAATGCACCAGAGACTAAACAATTTCGGAAATGGGAAACTAAAGCGGAGAAACTTTGCAGAAATAGCCAAAGCAAAGATGAGCGAAGACCCCATGAACGCATTAACAACACCAAAGCCCATCCCTACTGTACGAAAACCTACCTGGAGACAGCATATATTTCCAGAGGCAGTAGAAAACATACCAGGTATTGGAAACAAAAACAGGCAGACTGAAAAAAAAAGAAGAGATACAACCCTAGGGTACATAACGAAAAACTACCCAAGCATGGACTGGACCCATGCATACACCGACGGTTCTGCAACAAACACAACACAGAACGGAGTGGCTGGGGCATTCCTGAACCTACCAAATGGTAGAAAAGTAACACGGTCAGTGGAAACTGGAAAATACTCAAGCAATTTCAGAGCGGAAGCTGAGCCACTGAGGGCTGCAGTAGAAGAAATGGTGACAAGCAAGAGTAATGAAAGCCATATAGTCCTGCTTACAGATGCCCTGGCCGTAGTCACAGCACTAAAAAGCCAGAAAATTACTGAACTTAATGACTTAAGAGCAGTACTCTGTCAACTATGCCAGCAGTCCGCACCAAAAAGAGTAGTGGTACAATGGGTTCGATCCCACTGTAACATCCAAGGCAACGAGGAGGCAGACAGACTGGCAAAAGAAGGTGCAAGACTACCACAACCAGATACTAGTATGACATAAGAAGAGTCAAAACGGCTTATTAGAGCTAGATACATGACCAAATGGGAAACAGAACATACTGGCTACACAAAAAACGATGCCTATTACCAGTTGAACAGAAGAGAGCAGGCCGTGGTCTTCAGACTTCGCACTGGCCACAATAGACTGAGGTACCACCTATTCAATAAATTGAAGATAGGTGGCACTGACGAATGCACGTGCGGCACCGGGAAAATTAAAGCTGAACATCTGCTGCAAAACTGCCCGACATACGAGGACCAGAGAAAGCAGATGTGGCCATCACCAGTGGCAACACTTGACAAGCTCTATGGCAGTGTCGACAGCCTCAGGATGACCGCTGCTTTTTTCGAAAAAATAAAGGTTGATGTCTGACTGCGTACGATGAAGAAGAAGAAGAAAATCACGGTGGAGACCGGAATTTTTTTCACGTGGATCATCCAGTAAATATTTCCCCTGATCTCTGGGTAGTTAGATCAGACACATGTGTGCAGTGGCGCGCACGTTAAAAATACATTAGCAGTTGGAAATCGAAAAGGGTAGGTCTAGCGGCCGTTGCTCGGACAAACTTCAAGTTAAAAATCTACTCAAATTATTCTAGGGATATACGCCCCACAGAGAATATGTCGCAAAAAGGGGACTGTATGGCTATAACTTCAGGTCTTGGTTATGTGGTTAGCGGAGCGGCATAGATGGTGCCTGATACACTGCGGGTCTACCATGCTCTAATTTACGCTTCCACCTTCACCAGTTTCAAATATAGGCGATCATATATTCTAGGGGCTAACAGATGCTGGGATTGACCTGGCAAGTCACCAGTAGATTTTTACCTGCCAAAAAAACTATGAAACAAAGGAGGTCACACCTCCCCATAACGTCTAACGACACAAGTGGACTGAAGATAGATAGAGATAGATAGACTAATATGGCTTGGCTTGGCTTCGTTCGTTCTCAATCTCCCGCTACCAAACCCTGAAAGGGCTTAAGTAACAGAATGTAGTCCCGAGAACGGAATGCGTTGTGACGTAGTTTATAGCTTGACTGCGATATTTGCACCTTTCGATCCAACACATCCGACTTCAGCAAGCATTTTTTGAGTACCGGGTTAGCATTCCCTCTTCGATCCCCTCTCCTTAGCCAGTCTGCCCTGCTGCAGCCTGTTATCCAGGATCACCGCGAGTAGGTGTAGAAGGGTCTTGGCAACTCTGGTTCGCGATAGACTAATATAACCAAACAGGCTCCGGTTTGTGGCTGAACAGAGCATGGCTGTCAAATTGGGTTTAAACAATTCTCGTTTTTCTAACCAGGTATCTGTACTGACAATTATACAAATTCCACGATTTCCAAATTCTTCTTTCATTCACCCTCTTTTCTTATTTATCTACCTATCTACTTATATGTATGAAATTTTATCTAAATATATACATATATATATATATATATTTATGAACTGTTGTAGTGTGGCTAACGTTGTGGGGGATCGACGTGATCCCCGTAGCAGTGAGCACCATACAGATTAAGTCAAACACAGCACAACAGCCTAGTCCGCCTCCATCAGCACACTCGGGATGTGAGAAAAGCTACCGCAACCCGTCACTTAACGCCCTTTTCAGAGCGCATAAAAGAGTAAACTTAGTCATTGTCTATCTATCTATCTATCTATCTATCTATCTATCTATCTATCTATCTATCTATCTATCTATCTATCTATCTATCTATATATCTATCTATCTATCTATCTATCTATCTATCTATCTGTCTATCTATCTATCTGTCTATCTGTCTGTCTATCTATCTATCTATCTGACAATTAGCTTCTCTCTCACTCCATTGCACACACGCATCCTCGCTCTATCCGTCTCCCTGTTACCGCACCCTGCCATAATCTCGGGGCCTCCAATCCCGTTTTTACGACATCCAACACTAAAAACTAACAAGATCAGCCCAGCAGCCATCAAGGCAACCAGCCAGAGTCGTAAAATGAGCCCGGATTTTAAGAGCGGCGGCTGCTTGTCGTCTGCTGCAGACATTTATAACTACCGCCATCAGCGGCCTATAATACAACTCGGCTCTACAACATTCTTTCAATGAACCGATGCATCATCATCATCTTCTTCTTCTAGCTCAGTGATTCCCAACTTGTTCACATCGCCAACCGTCTGAGTCAATCATAATTCCTCAAGAGTCCATCTACCTCTCACCTTGAAGTGCAATTAATAACCAGTACACACATCTTTTGTTGTGTGGGGCCCCGGAGCGATCTCTTACATAGTTGTGTGGGGCCCCAGAGCGATCTCTTACATAGTTGTGTGGGGCCCCAGAGCGACCACTTATATAGTTGTGTAGGGCCCTGGAGCGATCTCTTACATAGTTGTGTAGGGCACTGGAGCGATCTCTTACATAGTTGTGTAGGGCCCTGGAGCGATCTCTTACATAGTTGTGTAGGGCCCTGGAGCGATCTCTTACATAGTTGTGTAGGGCCCTGGAGCGATCTCTTACATAGTTGTGTAGGGCCCCGGGGCGATCTCTTACATAGTTGTGTAGGGCCCTGGAGCGATCTCTTACATAGTTGTGTGGGGCCCCAATGTGATCTCTTACATAGTTGTGTAGGGCCCCGGAGTGATCTCTTGCATATTTGTGTAGGGCCTGGAGTGATCTCTTACATAGTTGTGTGGGGCCCCAGTGTGATCTCTTACATAGTTGTGTGGGGCCCCGGAGTGATCTCTTACATAGTTGTGTGGGGCCCAGTGCAATCTCTTACATTGTGTGGGGCCCTGGAGTGATCTCTTACATAGTTGTGTGGGGCCCTGGAGCGATCTCTTACATAGTTGTGTAGGGCCCCGGGGCGATCTCTTACATAGTTGTGTAGGGCCCTGGAGCGATCTCTTACATAGTTGTGTGGGGCCCCAATGTGATCTCTTACATAGTTGTGTAGGGCCCCGGAGTGATCTCTTACATATTTGTGTAGGGCCTGGAGTGATCTCTTACATAGTTGTGTGGGGCCCCAGTGTGATCTCTTACATAGTTGTGTGGGGCCCCGGAGTGATCTCTTACATAGTTGTGTGGGGCCCAGTGCAATCTCTTACATTGTGTGGGGCTCTGGAGTGATCTCTTACATAGTTGTGTGGGGCCCTGGGAGCGATCTCTTTCATTGTTGTGTGGGGCCCCAGTTCGATCTCTTACATAGTTGTGTGGGGCCCCAATGTGATCTCTTACATAGTTGTGTGGGGCCCCGGAGCGATCTCTTACATAGTTGTGTGGAGCCCCGATGTGATCTCTTACATAGTTGTGTGGGGCTCTGGCACGATCTTGTGCGGGGCCCCGATGCGATCTCTTACATAGTTGTGTGGGGCCCTGGCACAATCTTGTGTGGGTCGTAATACAGGGAGAGAGAATTGAACTCGAGGCAAACACAAGAAACAGGGATAAAATGGAAAGAACATGGTGGGATGGATCAGGACAAGATGATGTCACGTGTATTTATTTAAGACATTTGCCCTACAGGGAAACGAAACAGGCTAGGATTGATATATAATTGATAAAAACTGACTCACTCATTTCTATTCTACCTTCGGCAAAGATGTATTTTTGTCTGTGCCTTTGGTATAGAGTTTCTATTCGATTGGGTAGCCTGCCCCGTGTCTTAACTTCCCTAGTCGTGTCTTACAACATGCCAGGTAGAGTACAGTGTTACCATTCTTTGCCCCTGTTTCGGTCTCGGTAATACAGGAGCGATCCATACAAACAGATCATTAAAATTGTTTTAGTAATGGCGAAAGTAACGAACTAAAATAACTGCATGATTAATTGCACAAATATGAATAAACATGACGGAAGAGAGATTAATGTATTAGCAAATTGTAAATATTTTGTTGTACAATTTAAATAAGACGTAAAACACATGACCCTTCCGACAATCAATCAATCAATCAATCAATCAATCAATCAATCAATCAATGTTCTTAAAGTGCCATACAGGCACATAAAGCAGAAACCAGTGCTCTCCCCTTTGATCCGTGTGACGTCACTGGTTTCAGTTCATCAATGCTGTACAAGCCGCCACAGTGGGACCCTCTCTGACGACTGGTTTCAGTTCATGAATGCTGTACAAGCCCACAGTGGGACCCTCTCTGACGACTGGTTTCAGTTCATAAATGCTGTACAAGCCCACAGTGGGACCCTCTCTGACGACTGGTTTCAGTTCATTAATGATGTACAAGCCCATAGTGAAACCCTCTCTGACGACTGGTTTCAGTTCATGAATGCTGTACAAGCCCACAGTGGGACCCTCTCTGACGACTGGTTTCAGTTCATGAATGATGTACAAGCCCACAGTGGGACCCTCTCTGACGACTGGTTTCAGTTCATGAATGCTGTACAAGCCCACAGTGGGACCCTCTCTGACGACTGGTTTCAGTTCATGAATGATGTACAAGCCCACAGTGGGACCCTCTCTGACGACTGGTTTCAGTTCATGAATGCTGTACAAGTCCATAGTGAAACCCTCTCTGACGATTGCTCTGCGGAGAGTTTCTTTCGGTCCTCCTCTTTTCCTGCTCCCAGATGGTGGCCACATAAACCTTGTGCACTGGGTCTGTTGCTGTCCATTCTAAGAACATGTCCGATGTATGATGACTGTTCTATCCTAGTGAGTGATGAAACATATTGTTGGTTGGTGACTTCTCTAATTGTTTTGTTGGTTATGAATCCCCCCAAGCCAATGTTCAATTTTACTAAGACATTTATTCTCGAATGCATTTAGCCTCTTTTCCAATGCTTTTGTTATTTTCCATCATTCACATCCATAGGTGAGTATTGGTAATATGTTGGATTTAAACAATCTGAGCTGTGTGTGCACGCTCAATGATTTTGATTTCCAGATGTCCGTTAGTTGGGTTAAGGCGCCTGCGGCTAGAGCAATGCGAGTGAAAATTTCCTTAGCTGCATCTCCATCTTGAGTCATTTTGCTTCCCAGATAGGTGAAACTGTCAACTGCTTGTAATACTCCCCAATGCAACTGGGTAACAGACAAAAATAAAATCAAACACACACATGCAACCATAATAGACTTGCAAAGATTTCAAATCTAGTTTGGTTCATGGACTCCCATCGGTTGGGAACCACCGCTTTAGCTGAGTGCTAACTAGCGACCATCAGCACTCTATACATTTGAAACACCTGCTACGCTAAACCACACCTGCAGATCGTGTCCATCACCAACAGTCAAACGTAACAAAAGACACTTCTAGCTTTTGGCACGCTGCTTACATTCAACCCATGACAAAAATATTATACATAATTATATATATATATATATATATATATATATATATATATATATATATATATATATATATATATATATATATAATTATGTATTTACTTGGGGCGGCCTAGAAAGGGCGGGGCGCACGCACGATAAATAAATTGAGATTATGCAGATGGGGGGACAAATGGGAGATAACAAGTAAATATTTTTAAAACTACGTTTTTCGGTACCATCTTTTGTCCAGGATCAGTCAACATTTGATAGATTAACAGGTCGTCCTAGTAGAGGCTGTGTACACCACATTTCAGTTCTGTAGGTTATTTGGGGAGTTGATTAAAATAAGAGAAATAGATTTCCACGCAAACAGGCGTCGGTCATGTCAAACGCTTGCAAAAGGTAGATTGACTGAAACATTTTTACTGGATACTGGACGACCCGTTCTTTGGAAGGCGATTACGCCGCTGTGGGTCCCAACTTCGTTTCCATTGTCTTATGTTTTGGGCCACAGTGGACCAGTGGGTGATAAGTTTCCTGTCCGAAGCATCGTTTATGTTTCTGAGTTCCAGGGAGTTGGACCAGCGCGTATGTGGTCTTCCCCGTGGTCGTCTTCTGCTCTCGCTGTGCTCCAACGGTCATCAGTTCTCTTAAGCAAGTGACCAGCTCAGCAATGCTTTATCTTGTCTGTGTGGGCCACAAAAAAATGTCATACCTTAACCTCCCCCCCCCCCCCCGTTTGTTAACGACACAAAAAATAAGGTATTTTCTTATTGGTGTTATCTCCCCTTAAACCCAATGATCTCCCCTCAGGCAAACAAGGCTCGTTCGCACAGCAGCTAAAAAGTGTAACATTGACACCACCTGATAAAACACGCAGGTTAAGTCATGCATAACACAACCGCCTGGAGGACCCCGGTCCACCTTCATCAGCACGTTCGGTGTGTGAGGAAAGCTACTGCAACCCACCCACTTATCGTCCTTTTTGGGGCGCACACACGCATTCGAAACAACAACAATAAAGGCCGACACCCGTTGCGATAAAATCTTCTAACACTTCATCCTCGATGTCAGTGTCTGGCAAGTACGACGCTACTAGGATTTCCAGATGTTATTTAAGGGGTCGTCGACAATTTTTGGCAAACCTTTCTTCTACCACGACGATACAGATCGAGCTCAGCTTGTAGATAGTCAACAAATAATCTTTACATTATATACTCCGAGTAGTCCGCCTGGGTCTTCGTGTATGACAAGGACAATAATAGCACCACCCCCCCCCCAATCCACAGAGAGCATGTCGTAAGAGGAGACTGTGTCACGTGGCAAAACACCGGCCATGGTTAGGTGGTTTGTTTAGAGCAACATATATGGCGCCTAACAGGTTGCGGGTCTACTTTGCTCTAGTGTTTGAGTCCATTTTTTTGCGTTCTTATTTCTCTAATCCCCAAGACGGTGTGCATTGCACTGTAGTTTTTATTTTGCGCCTGTCGGCCCAGTGCATTCGACTTCAGCATGCATTTTTATGTAAGGGTCGGCTTCCTCCTGCATTTTCTAAGGGTTTGCTTCCCCGGGGTAATGGCCGGTGCTGTGATGGGGATCGAACCCAGCAGCTCAGGGTTGTGAGCCGTGCCACTTAACCACTAGCCCACGCCGTCCCCTTTTGAGTCTATTAAGATAGACTGGAACATCAGTTAACCACCCTCCGCGGCAGCTGTCCCAACGCAGGGGAGTAATAAGCTGCTCGAACATAGCCCGCTAAGCAGGAAATCCTCCTCCCAGCTATATCCAGCTCAAGCAACAGCTGGGACCTGCACATGGACATCTGTCCCTGTAGAAGAACAGATCGACTAAGACGGTGGTCTCGATGTAAGGTGTACGCCTCGGGTTCGAATCGCGCTGGAGACTGAGATTTTTTTCCCGTGGATCTTTTGGTAAAAAATTACCCTGATCTCTGGGTAGTGAGATCGGACTCCCGTGTTTAGTGGCACGCACATTAAAAATCCATTGACAGTTGGAAATCGGAAAGAGTAGGATTTGCGGCCGCTGCTCGAGCAAAATTCAAGTTAAAAATCTACTCAAATTATTCTAGGGATTCTTGCCACACAGAGAATATGTCGCAAAAATGGGACTATGTGGCTATAACACCAGGTCTTGGTTATGTGGTTAGCGGAGTGGCATAGATGGCGCCTGACAGGCTGCGGGTCTACCTTGCTTTAATTTACGATTCCACTACCATCAGTCCCCAAAATAGGCGATAGTATATTCCAGGGACTACCAACCTAACGGTTGGTAACATATACTGGCATTGACCTGGCAAGTCACGAGCGGATTTTTGCCTGCCAAAAATATGAAACAAAGGAGGTCACACCTCCCCATGACGTCAAACAGCACAAGTGGACAGAAGATAGATAGATAGTTATCAGCGATTATGTGGTCTAGGGGTTGGGAGCTTCGTTTACAATACAAACGTACCAGGTTTGAATCCTGCTGTGTTCAGTTTGGCATTTCGGGCATGACGCAAGTTTTTTCATGGTATGACGGCTTCTTCCAGTCGACCCAGTTGTAAATGGGTACCTGATGAAGCTGATGCTATGCTTCTAGTCTGATGAGGTTCATGTAGGAGACTCGTTTCAGGTCTTCGCCGGCCCCTCACAATTCAGTCGAGAATGTTCGCTTCCCTGGACCATACTGCGTCTCTTTGGTGTGCATAAGTAGGACAGTCCGACAGGAGCAATGAAAGGGACTGAGCACAAATGGCGGCTTTCGGGGGCAATCAAGTCTGTTTTATGATATTTTTCAAAGCTATCAGCGTATTTTGTTATGATTGTTTTGACAAATATCAATAATTACTGGTCTTAACGCTCGTCTGTGGACCAGTGACTGAGGCGTAGTGGACCGGTGACTGAGGGGTCATGGACCGGTGACTGAGGCGTCGTGGACCGGTGACTGAGGGGTCGTGGACCGGCGACTGAGGGGTCGTGGACCGGTGACTGAGGGGTCGTGGACCGGTGACTGAGGGGTCGTGGACCGGTGACTGAGGGGTCATGGACCAGTGATGGAGGGCTCATGGACTGGTAACTGAGGGGTCGTGGAACGGTGACTGAGGGGTCGTGGACCAGTGATGGAGGGCTCACAGACTGGTGACTGAGAGATCGCAGACCGACTCAGATCTACGGGACCACCACTTTGAGAACCATTGCATTCGAAAACCAGGCCATAAGAAAGAGAGGAAACAAAAGATAAGGCTTCACTATACTCCCCACGAAAGACGATCCCCAAAGCCAGAGTCTGTTAGAGAGCATATGGTCAAGTGTTGTTGTTTAATATTCCGGTATTTTGACATGACAATACAGAAAACCGCACATCTGCAACAAAACAGGAATGCTTTGACGAGATAACTGACAGGCACACATCATCCAGAGCTGCTAATGTAGAGCGAGACAGGCTGGCGTAACTGTTTGATGTGGCGTAGAGAATGCCACATATACAGACCGAAGTTTGATCATGTGTGTTCGCACGTGCAAGCTGCAGAGTACAAAGACATACCACCCTATGTGTCCACATCATCCTATTTGTTTATCGGAGAAAATGGACCAGCGAGGTGGTTCTAAAAGTGTGGTGCGATGTGATTTTTTTGGTCAGGATGCAAAGAATGATTGCAGAAAATGCTGGAAGAGTCTCCAAATTATACTACTAAAAATAATGCAGGGGCCACTTAACAAATATCACCATGTTAACAAATGAATATTTGCAGCAATAATTGTCATTGTTAATATGGTGAGATTTATTTAGTCAATGGACTTTGTAAGATGTTGAGAAGCCTGTTAAAGCTTAATAACTTCTGAGATTGTGGATTGTTTTTTCGCAGTCTGTTAATGTATTTATTAAGTTGTGGATACTTTATTTATTTGTTAAGTGGTGCAAACTCGATTTATTTGTTAAGTGGTGGATACTTGATTTATTTGTTAAGTGGTGGATACTTGATTTATTTGTTAAGTGGTGGATACTTGATTTATTTGTTAAGTGCTGGATACTTGATTTATTTGTTAAGTGGTTGATACTTGATTTATTTGTTAAGTGGTTGATACTTGATTTATTTGTTAAGTGGTTGATACTTGATTTATTTGTTAAGTGCTGGATACTTGATTTATTTGTTAAGCTGTGGAGACTCGATTTATTTGTGGAATTTAGAAACGCGGGTTACTAGTATTAGAATAATTTCTTGTCTTACAAGTGCAATTTTATGTTCGGGGAACAAGACTAACAAGACAGAAGAAAACTATCCACACCAATCGTGGATACATGCCTTCACAAATGGATCAGCAACAAGTGTGGATACATTCCTTCACAGATGGATCAGCAACACATACTGTTAAAAATGTAGTCGCCGGTATATCTGTCTCGCATAGTGAAAACGATTGTGATACATGGGGTATTCCCACTGGTAGAAACGTCGCGCAGAAATCGAACAAGAAAAACAGGAGCACGACCCAGGCACGAAATGTTTGGACATCAGGTACAGAGCACAAGACTCAAACCCAGACATTGCTTCCTAAAATCAACACAGCCCATACAGACAAACCCTGAAAGTCGCCGTACCGATTATGGCTTGAATTGATGCAGGTCACAAAGATGGAACTTTGGGAGGAACCTGCCACCGGAATCATCTACCGTACACAACATGGAAGTCGCTGAACAGACTCCGAACTGGTGTATCACGGGGCAAGAGGAATATAAAACGATAGAGATACACAGATGATGACACGTGTGACTGTGACGCAACAGGACCCAGACCACATGATGACCTGCCCCAACCTCCGGGAAACATGCAATAGGCGCGACATGCTAGAATCAAATAACAAGGCAATCCATGTCCCTGAATACATTATAACGTGGTGCTTGGACACGGAAAGTAAGTAAGTACTGGTAACGACCCAGCTATACAGATGAAGCTTTTGCATAAAATGCTAATATGACACACAAAAGCAATTTCGACTGTCCTCTGGTAGTTGTCTTCACAGACACATTATCTGTGCTGCAAGTTCTCAAGGGAGGTAAACTCTCACATTTGAGGAACGAATTAAGTAGCTGTCAGAAAACTAGCCAGACTTCGATGGTTACCTCCCCTTTATGATGCGCCCAGAAATTAAAAGATAGACAGGATCGCTAAAAATGAGGGAGTTGGTGGGTAGTGTCCCACTACAAGTCTCTATTGGTTCCCCTGAAGGTCTTTGCGGGTTGCACAAAATGTCTTTATAGGTTCCACTAAATTTCTCTATTGAAACGAAAAGAGAAGATATGTGAACAGAGAAATCGCATACTTTGAAAAAAGGACCTTTCCAGGCTGTTAGAAGAGACCATAAGCAAATTCGTAACTGGCAGGGACCTTTCCAGGCTGTTAGAAGAGACCATAAGCAAATTCGTAACTGGCAGGGACCTTTCCAGGCTGTTATAAGAGACCAGAAGCACATTCTTAACTGACAGGGACAGAAAAAGGGACCTTTCCAGGCTGTTAGAAGAGACTGGAAGCACATTCTTGACTGGCATGGACATAAAAAGGGACATTTCCAGGCTGTTAGAAGAGACCGGAAGCCCATTCTTGACTGGCAGGGACAGATCACCATTCTTCATCTCAGACTAAATAATATCATGTACAAGCTCTGTCTGCCTGCTTCACAACTGAACACGCGTGGACTGAGCGAGCAGACTGAAGAGCATGTTTTACAGGCCTGATATTTATACAGCCAGTTGAGGAAGACTTACTAACCAAATGATTCTACACTAGACTCAAAGATGTGCAGAGGTCAAGAAGCACTACACAACGACGGTTGAGTCCATCACAGGAACTGGTCTGATGGCCTAGACATCAATGAACGAACACAAGAAGAAGAAGCACCTATGAGTAGGCCCACATTTCAGTGATTCCGATTCTTAACAGAACAGGATGGGGCAGCTGACTTCAGACTCATCCTCTACTGCATTCTCTTCAGACATTTCAGGCAGGTAACAGTGTTACTATTATATGCTCCCTTTTCGGGCCTGGCAATACACGAGTCATTTACTACTGCTTTATGAATATTATTACTTTATGCTTTATAGTACACGAGTTAAAAGGCATAGGACAACTGTAACCTACTTAGAATGTCTAAAAGGTGATGAAAGAAGAGTGTATATGTGGCTAGCAATCTCATCATGTAAAACTATTGCTATTTCAATCAAAATTGAGGTATGGCGTGGACTAGTGGTTTAGTGACACGGCTCACAACTTGAAGGTGCTGGGTTTGCTCCCCATCACAGCACCGGCCGTTACACCGGTGAAGCAAATGCTTGTAAAATGTAGGAGGAAGCAGACCCTTACATAAAATGCATGCTGAAGTCGTATGCAATGGGCTGACAGGTGCACAATAAAAACATAATGCAGCACACATCGCCTTGGGAAATAAAAAAAATAAGGCAAACGCAAAAATAAAATAATTGCAAATGGTTTGATACAGGCTTCCTGTAAGTAGCCAATTAAGGTACAAATTTAGTCCAATAGATAAAGGTAGTTCAATAACTGAAAGACAGTCCAATAGATAAAGGTAGTTCAACAGGTAAAGGTAATGAAACAGGTAAAGATAGTCAAACAGGTAAAGATAGTCAAACTGGTAGGTGTAGTCAAACAGGTAAAGATAAGTCAAACAGGTAAAGATAGTCAAACAGGTAAAGGTGGTTCAATATGTAAAGGTAGCCCATTAATCACAGATGGAGAACAAAGAGAGAGAGAGAGAGAGAGAGAGAGAGAGAAAGAGGGATAGAGAGAAAGAAACAGCAATATAGAGACAGCAAAAGATCGAAACGACAACACGATAGGGAGAGCAAAAGAGAGATAGAGAGAAAAAGAGATTAATAAAGACAGAAAAAGAGAGATTGAGGCAGAGAGAGTGAAAGGGCGCTAGAAAGAGACAGGGAGATTGAGAGAAAGAGAGAGATTGAAAGAGAGAGAGAGAAAAAAATAAAGCAGATCTTATGAAATAAACCAACAAAAACGTTTAAAAAGGAAAAGCAGTAAGCTAGCAAAGATAATCCAGTGCAGGGCTGAAGTGTTTGTTATGCAAATCCAAGCATTTGTCAGAGTTTTTTTCTTGTGGCCACCTCAACACCATTGGTAACACTACAAACGAGATTTTCAAGTTGCTTGCTCTCCTGCCCTCCTCTTCAAATGGTAGGGGAGGTAGAGACTTAAATGTCAGCAATCCCCTCCCTAGCTTGCTTTACTCTGACGTGCAAGAAACATAATGTTCAGGGAGTGAGAGAAGCTGGCTTTAGTGCGAATGCTAACACCCCAAGCCAGAATTTCTCAAGCCAGCGGTTCCGGGGAGAATTTAGAGTACCACTAAAGGTCTCTACAAGTTCCACTAAAGGTCTCTACAGGCTCCACTAAAAGTCTCTACAGGCTCCACTAGAAGTCTATAGGTTCCAATAAAGGTCTCTATCGGTTCCACTAAAAGTCTATAGGTTCCACTAAAGGTCTCTACAGGTCCCCCTAAAGGTCTCAATGGGTTCCACTAAAGGTCTCTACAAGTCTCACTAAAGGTCTATATAGATTCCACTGAAGGTCTCGATGGGTTCCACTGAAGGTCATGGAGACCTTCCACTAAAGGTCTCTACAGGTCTCCCTAAAGGTCTCAATGGGTTCCACTAAAGGTCTCTATAGGTTCCACTGAAGGTCTCCATGAGTTCCACTGAAGGTCTCCATGAGTTCCACTGAAGGTCTCCATGAGTTCCACTGAAGGTCTCTATGTGTTCAGCAAGAGATCGTGTTTGAATAAAATGAAAGTCATTACTATAAAAACTGAGCTCGAGGTTATGAGCAGAGACGGAGCATCTCTGTATGTCTATGAGCAGAGACCGAGCATCTCTGTATGTCAATCAAAACCTTTTCAGCTCCCTGTGGAGCATGAGCCTTCAACAAATACACATCAAGTCATTCAATGTTGACCTGACTATATAGGAAAGAACTTCAAATGGAAACCTTAAAAGTGGGATAGAAATTAGAAATCCATGCCTTTGTATTGCAACTTGTTAATATGGTTGCTAAGGATGTCAAGAGTGTTCTACACATGCCATCATGATCCAGGTGAACAACATGACCTCATAATTGAAGTTAAAAGATGGTCACTCCATTATTAACATGCATGAAAAAAGAGTAGCATACTGTTAACCTATTTTTTGAGCAGCGAAGGCATGCCTTTCACTCAGTCAATCGGCGATTTTCCTTTGTGAGGTGATCAACGGCTGCAGTCGAATCTGAGATCACTACTCGGTGTGCCAGACCCGGTTGCTCACAACCCATAGACCATCAAATCTCTTAAGTAAGGGATGGCGTGGCCTAGTGGCACGAATCAAAACCTGAAGGTGCAGGGTTCGATCCCCATCACAGCACCAGCTGTTACCCTGGGGAAGCAAACCCTTAGAAAATGCAGGAGGAAGCAGACCCTTACATAAAATGAATGCAGAAGTCGGATGCACTGGGAGACAGGCGCAAAATAGAAACATAGTGCAACGCACACCGCCTTGGGAAATCTCTAAAGTCAAACAGAATATGCTCTATTAAGTGAATGTTTTTTCTCTACTCTTCTTCATATTTAACTGCAATTAAAAATAGGTCAAATAATTAAAAATGAGTTTTTAAAAAAATGGCCAAGTAAAATAAATCAATTAAATAACACAATATCAGTCAAATAATTTTTAAAAATCAGTTAATAAAAAAAACCAACCAAATAATAAATCAGTTAAATAATAAAATATCAGCCAAATAATAAAATAGCCAAATAATAAAATATCAGCCAAATAATAGAAAATCTATTAAATATAATAAAAGAATCAGTCAAATAATTTCCAATAATCAGTCAAATAATGATAAATCAATCAATGCAACGTGGACAATCATTAGATTGGCAACATAACGATCCATCTTGCTAGCTTGAGCTGCAGATATAATAATGTGTATACATGAGTTAAATCTCCGACATGAACATGCAGCAGTGCATAGCTGACCGCAGCCAGCTGACTGCTTGCGTCAGGGTCAGCAAATGATAGCTGACCAAGACCCTATTCCACCACCAAATAGTGGCCCTAGAAACAGGTTGCACTCATGTAACCTGGCTAAGGGGAAAGGATTGCAGAGAGAAGTCAAACATGGTCCCAAAAAATGTCGTTCTGAAACAGGATCTCGCTGTAAACTACTTCGTACCGCAAGAACGTTCTTTTCTGGACAAGTACTGAAGAAGAAGAAGGAATAAGTCATGAACTGATGTCTGAGTCAATGTTGGAGAAACAAAATAGTTTTCAAGGATTTAATTGATTGATGCCAACAAGTCAAAACGGCCATACATACATGCTCGTTCTGCGTTCACTTACTTGATAATGAACTCAAAATCTGTGCCCACCAACATAAGAATGCCCAAGAAGGTTGAGATAGCACCATGCACTACTGGTGCGAACGTGTGCTCCAAAGCCATGGACATTCGACGGTTCCTGCTCCCAATGGCAGTAATGAAACCCTGCAAATAATTGGAAAGTGTCCATCATTCGTTACATATATTGATTGATTAATTGGCTTTCTCTGCAACTGAAACATTTGGTCATCAGCACAGGTGATGTCTTTATAAGAAGTCCACAGGGTATATCTGAGCATTTGTAGTCTTGATCTTGATGACCTGTTCCTCAGTGCAGCTGTGGGTCCCAGCTGCGTCTCCAGCGGACCCTGTTTTGGGCCATGGAAGTCCAGTGGGTGGTAAGTGTTCCTCTAGAGGCATCTCGGATGTTGCAGCATACAACAAGGGAGTCTGACCAACGCATTGGAGGTTTACCTGTGGTCTCTTCTGACCTCGGGGGTACCAGACTATGCTCCATCGACCATCATTTCGTCGCAACATATGACCTGCCCATCTATGTTTTGCCTTTTCTGCATAGATTACCGCATCCTTCACCTGGGACAATTGTCTGATGTCAGAATTGTGGAGACCTTGCATACGTTGGTTCCGGAGAGTGATTTCAATCAAGCATCTCTCAAGGGAGGCCTAGGTAACTCTCAATTTGTCCTCTAGTGATTTTGTTAGTGTCCCCGTCTCTGCACTGTAGCGCATCACAGGAAATACAGTGGAATTGAAGAGGGAGGCTCGTTGGTCTTGGTCATGAACCCCATGCAGGACTGTGTTAATAGACGAGGAGAAGGCTGCCCAACCCTTGTCTTGTCAGTTCAGGTTATTCTCCATATTGAGAAGGTGCTCAAGATAAATGTAATCGCACCTCGACAAGGAAGACTAGATCACAATTGGCGAAGCGATTGCACAACACTTTGGTCTTCGAGACATTCATGTGTCTGCAAGGTGGGTGCCACGGCAACTGACTCTAGAATTGAAACAAGGACATCAAGCATGAGTGGCGACGCATGTGACTACTAAAAATACTTTTATTTTGAGAGCAGTCCATGAACGCTGTAGGCGATGCTGGGAGGATTTAGATTGAATGCAATGGAGACTATGTCAAAATACCTTTGTGAAGAAGAAAACAAATTATGGTTTTCATTTGAAGCACCCTCACAGAATAACAAATAAAATCAATCAAAAGAGGAAAGATTTGTCATATCTGTAATTGACTGAATAGATTGACTAAATGGTGAGCTGGAGATATAAAAATTTGTAATTTAACTTAAAGTAAGTAAGAAAAGTAAAGTAACCCATAGCATTACTGCCGTAGGGGTGTGAGGTGTTAGCAATCTCACATTTCAAAGGCTCGGCTATATGAGGGCGGTAGCCATTTCCTCTCCCTCGCCGCTTTAACTTCCTGGACTGAACCGGCACCCATTTAAGGCAGGGTCGACTCGAGAGCCGTTGCGTTTTAAAAAAACATTTCCGCCTCAACTGGGGAATGAACCCAGGACCACTCAGATGCAAAGCCAGCTCGCTAACCACTGCGCTATGCGGCTCCCTAACTTCATGTAAGCAGGAGATATAACAATTTGTATATGCTGTTGTTCCCTGAAAAACACAAATTATTTATAGATGCCAAAAATGGATGAAAAAAGCAAGTCTAATACATGAAAACCTTTGGTATGGGAACTTACCACAGAGATGTGGATCGTAAACTCGACACCGATACCAGCTGACATGATGAGGATGACGGCAGGAACAGCGCTGAGCTTGATGCCGATCAAACCCATGAAACCAAACAGTTCCACTACTATCATGCTCAACACGAATACCTGGAGATGTCAAGAGAAAGAGCAATCTATAACGCAAATGGAGAGGGAATGCAGAATATAAGGAAGAAATGGAATGTAGAATAAAAGGGTGAAATGGAATGTAGAATAAAAGGGAGAAATGGAATTCAGAATGTGGGAGATTTGGAATACTGAATGAAGAGATATGGAATGCAGAATGAAGGAGATATGGGATGCAGAATGAAGGAGATATGGGATGCAGAAAGAAGGAGATATGGGATGCAGAATGAAGGAGATATGGAATGCAAAATGAGCATAAAATGAAATGCAGAATACTTCTTATTCATGTGTTTCAAACTCCTGCTACCAAACCCTAAAAAGGGCTTTGCAAGTAGCAGGATGTAGTCAAGAGAACAGAATGAGTTGTGTTGCAGTTTACATCTTGACTGCGATATTTGCTGTCAAACACATCCCACTTCAGCATGAGATTTTTGGCATTCCCTCTTCGATCTCTTCTTCTTAACGATTCTGCCCTGTTGCAGTTTGTTATCCAGGATTGGAAGTGGATAAGGATCTTGGCAGCTTTGGGTCGCTGGCCCTGTTGCTAACAGTCAGATTCAGATCGTGGACCGGTACAGCTCATGCATTACTCAGTATCTTTGAATGCAAAATACAATAGAAAAACAAAATGTAGAATTCAACAGAGAAATGGAATGCAGAATACGAGGAAGAGCATGGAGCAAAGAGGAGAGAAAATTGAAAAGGTTGAGTAAAAACATCATAACTTTTTCTTCTTCGTTCGTCCTGAAAAGGACATTTTATTACATTGTGTCATAGTTTACGGCAAAGCTGAAACTTTCATCGGGCCACATCCAGTTTCTACATGGTAAATCTGTGGGTCTAGGTTTGCCTTTCCTCTTTGGCTTGGCTTCATTCGTTTTCAATCTCCCTCTACCAAACCCTGACATGGGCCTATGTAGCAGAATGTAGTCCAGAGAACGGAATGCGTTGTGTCGCAGTTTACAGCTTGACTGCGATATTTGCACCCTTTGATCTAACACATCCGACTTCAGCAAGCATTTTTTTGAGTACCGAGTTAGCATTCCTTCTTCGATTCCTTCTCCTTAGCCAGTCTGCTCTGTTGCAGCCTGTTATCCAGGATCACCATGTGGAGGTGTAGAAGGGTCTTGGCAGCTCTGGTTCGCTGGCCCTGATGCTAGCAGTCAGCTATGGGTCGCTGACCGCTGCAGCTTATGCGCGGCTCAGCATCTTGATGTCGTCTTCCCTCTTTGATCCCTATTATCACAGCCAGGCTACATAGGTGCAGCCTGTTTCCAGTGCCATCCCTTAGAGACAGAATAGAGTCTTGGCCAGCTCTGATTCTCTTCCCCTGATACAAGCAGCCAGCTATCAGTCGCTGGCTGCAGCTAGCTCATGCATTGCTGCAGCTTCAACCCGCAATGAAACACAAAAACAGTCATGGGACTTGAGGTTGTTGTTTCGAATGCCCACAATGAGTAGGTTACTCTTATGTGTGCCCTGAAAAGGGCGTTAGGTGACGGGTTCCAGTAGCTTTCCGTTCCTCACATCCTGAGCGTGCTGTTAAAGGTGGGCAGGGATACTCCAGGCGGTTGTGTATGCTTAGCCTCATCTGTGTGTCGCTTACTACTATGGAGATCACGTTGAATCTCACCTTGTTAGCCAGCCTGTTTCCAGGACGACCAACGAGGAGGTCAGGTGAGGGTCTCGGCAGTATATTTCTTCTGACCCTGGCTAACATTCTCTGATCAGTGTGTTTTGCCTGACCAGATGTTAGCCTCATCGTCCCGGGACTTGAGGTAGAATAAGACAACAACAAAGCTAAGTCATTACCTACCACAATAAAAGCAATCCAAGGATTCATGAGAACCACTGTGAGTACAATGAAGGTAACAACTAAGACGCTGATGATTGACAGCATGAGGTAGAACCGCAGGTTAATGTACTGTTCATAAAATGTGAACGGCACTCCAACGGGGAAATTGGGAAGACCTTTGCTTGTGAATTTATCACATATTTCTCTGATTTCCTGAAAAGAGAAATGAGGTCATAGTTGTAGAATGTTTGGAAAACTTTCACTTGTAAATATATCACATATTTCTCTGATTTGTTGAAAAGAGAAATGAAGTCATATTTGTAGACTATTTTTTGTGTGGGTGTGCCCTCGCGTTATTTCTCTATTCCCCAAGGCGGTGTGCGTTGCACTGTTTTTATTTTGCGCATGTCAGCCCAGTCCATCGACTTCGGCATACATGTTATGTAAGGGTCTGCTTCCTCCTGCATTTTCTAAGGGTTTGCTTCCTCGAGGTAGCGGCCGGTGATGTAGGGGAGCAAACCCAGCAACTTCGGATTGTGGACCCTGTCACTTAACCACTAGCCCACGATGTCCCCTTTGTAGAATGTTTGAAAACATGCAGCTGAGCTGTAAATCTTCAATTTTATTTACATGTGGCTGCGGAGTCGGTTGTGTCCTGTTCTAAGGTGCAACATAACAGTTTGTTCTTGTCTGTTCATCTTATGGTAAAAGTCTTGTGTTACTGTTCGTGGCTTTCTGATTGATTTGATCATCCTTGTCTGCAGCATCCTCCTTTGTCAATCGATCTACTCTCTCGTTTCCTGGTACTCCACAATGAGAAGGCATCCACTGCATAACAATCTTATGCTCGTTGCTGATTTCAGACAGTAGAGTTTATAGATCTGGCAGTTTCTCGGACTTTAGTGTTTGGAGATTATACCCATAAACTACCATGGATAATTCACTTAGGAGACGAACAACTGACTTCAAACCATTTGCTGTCTTGCAGTAGTCTGGTACGAGCCAAAGGCCTTGGAAAGTTTATCAAAATAAAAAGACTTGCTGAATGTGGATTTGAGGACTGAAAGGCGCAGGTATCACAGTTCAGCTGCTGTTTTTGTTGATTAATTAGGTCTGCAAAGCCTTTTGCTCTATTGCATTTCAATGTCGAGTTGAAGTTTCCTGGTGTTTTGTGGCTGGTGAGTGGAGCTGTATAATGTATTAGTGATTGCTGGGGTGCCAGGCAGCAATTTTACTGTTTGCAGGTCAGCTGTAGAATATGGAACAAACGCATGTTAAGCTTGAAAATATTTTCTTTTACGTTAGAGAGAGTGAACAAAGATAAACATGTTACAAATATTTCAACTTTGTTACTGGACACAAAATAATAACCTGGCCCACATATCCATAAGGATGAGCTGGCTAGAAGAATAGGTGTAGCTGCATCTCAAAGACAAACACCTTGTTGCATGTGTGTGGAACCACTCTGTACAGTGTGGCAGGCATTTAACAAGATTATGTGAACACCCCAGGCTAGAGGTCCCAAGTTGGTGAATACTTCTTTTTCTCATCCCAGGAAAAAAAGAGTTATTGTCTCTTGTATTCGTCTTACATACGGGACACTGCATCTAGAACTTTCTTTCAAATCTATTAAGCGTCTTGCTCGCGTGAAAGGTATGGTGCAAAATATGAGGATGTAGCATTTAGGACTAGACCAAGCATGATATTATTAATCAAGTGTCACTCTTGGTTTTTAACCTTTATCTCACATAATATTTTTTGTTTTTAATTGCACTCATCTTATTTCCCTGTTCTCCAAGGCGGTGTGCGTTGGTTGCACTTTGTTTTTATTTTATGCCTGTCGGTCCAGTGCATCCGACTTCAGCATGTATTTTATGTAATGGTCTGCTTTCTCCTGCATTTTCTAAGGGTTTGCTTCCCCGGGGTAACGGACAGTGCTGTGATTTGGCAGCGAACCCAGCACCTTCAGGTTGCGAGCCGTGTCACTTAACCACTAGCCCACACTGTCCCCTCACATAATACAAGTCTGATCATGTGACTCAAGTAATGTGGCACCGCTGGTTATGGTTGAGGGAATCTCCGTAGCCTGTACGAACCTCACACTTGGATTAACTTGGGGAAGATTTCATCTTGACTACCCATTTTCTCACAACTACTTTTAGAGCAGACCAGATAGGATCAGAAGCCATCTCCTCATCGTAGGTTGGTAGTAAATCATCAACACTTTCTATCTCTTGTAGCTTTCTTCTTCTTCTTCGTTCGTTCTCTATCTTCCGCTACCAAGCCCTTAAAAGAGCTTTGCAAATAGCAGGATGTTGTCGGGAGAACGGATTGCAGTGTGTCGTAGTTTACAGTTTGACTGCAATATTCGCACCTTTTGGTTCGACACACCAGACTTCAGAATGGTCTCTTGTAGTGATAATGCAATCTAACACACAAGTTTCTGTCCATTTCTACATGCTATCCTTCCAGCTGTAGCACTATCTTTCCCTTGTACAACCAAGAAGTTATAGCTAGAGATGAAATGAATGATTTTAAACATAGAAAAAAAAAGAAATATTGAACATATGCTTCTGTGCAAGACTACCACAAACAGATACTAGTATGACGTACGAAGAGTCAAAATGGCTTATCAAAGCCAGATACATGACCAAATGGGAAACCGAACATACTGGTTACACCAAAAACGATGCCTATTACCAGTTGAACCGAAGAGAGCAGGTCGTTGTCTTCAGACTTCGCACTGGCCACAATAGACTGAGGTACCACCTATTCAACAAATTGAAGATAGGTGGTACCGACAAATGCCCGTGTGGTACTGGTAAAATGACCGCTGAACATCTGCTGCAGAACTGCCCGACATTTTAGGATCAGAGAGAGCAGATGTGGCCATCACCAGTGGAACTGCAAGACAAGCTCTATGGCAGTGGCGACAGCCTCAGGATGACCGCCGCTTTTTTCGAAAAAATAATGGTTACTGTCTGACTGCGTACGAAGAAGAAGAAGAAGAAGAACATATGCTTCTGATGATCATGACTAGGTATTTCTCATAATTACATTATGGTAAAAAATGTGTGGCATGCAGCCTAGTTGACAGGTGGGATGGCTTGCTAAGACTGGGATTACACTGTGTCAGGATTCAAAATCACAGACAGACAAGAAAATCAGTGAGTGGTTCGTTCCTAGTATGACCGCTCCTTCAGTCGACCCAGCTGTAAATGGGTGCCTGACGTATGAGTTGGGAAGTTATAAATAGCAGGGATGGAAACGGGCCACCCCAGATCACATAGGCCGCGGCTTAGTACATGAAGACTTATCTTCATCCTCGACGGCAATCGTTTCCTTGCGACTGACCTTTACCTTGAAATTATTTAGTGTCAATAAATATTTCAGTGAGAGAGCAAGTAACATGAAGGGTACAGTAGCCATAAATAGAATACATAAGCTTACAGTTATCACTCTAATGACTTCCTCTGTACTGGAGATGTTTGTCAGGTAAAATGGCAGTTGGGTATACACGAGAAGTTGTGATTTGTGGACTGAAACAAGAAGATGCAGACTTTTAGACAATCATAAATGCAGACTTTTAGACAATCATAAATGCCAAGTTGTACAGGTTAACCATAACTTGTAATAATTCTTGTCATAATTAATTTAGCATTGTGCTGTTTTTTTTCTCAAAAATGTTATGCAAATGTCATAGCAACAATACGAGTCATAAATTCTTGGGTTCTGTTGGGGGTTTTTCCAGTGCAAAAATGTGGATTTCTAATTCTTGGGTTCTGTTGGGGGTTTTTCCAGTGCAACCATGTGGATTTCTAATTCTTGGGTTCTGTTGGGGTTTTTTCCAGTGCAACCATATGGATTTCTAATTCTTGGGTTCTGTTGGGGTTTTTTCCAGTGCAACCATATGGATTTCTAATTCTTGGGTTCTGTTGGGGGTTTTTCCAGTGCAACCATGTGAGATTTCTAATTCTTGGGTTCTGTTGGTTTTTTTTCCAGTGCAACCATGTGGATTTCTAATTCTTGGGTTCGGTTGGGGGTTTTTCCAGTGCAACCATGTGAGATTTCTAATTCTTGGGTTCTGTTGGGGGTTTTTCCAGTGCAACCATGTGAGATTTCTAATTCTTGGGTTCTGTTGGTTTTTTTTCCAGTGCAACCATGTGGATTTCTAATTCTTGGGTTCGGTTGGGGGTTTTTCCAGTGCAACCATGTGAGATTTCTAATTCTTGGGTTCTGTTGGGGGTTTTTCTAGTGCAACCATGTGAGATTTCTAATTCTTGGGTTCTGTTGGGTTTTTTTTCCAGTGCAACCATGTGGATTTTTTCAAAATGGTAGGAATTTGCATATATACAATGCATGTGTTAAAAAGCTTTAACAGCCATTTGATGGCGTCTGGTCAAAAGTTTTAAATTTTCTGTTCTCAAATCATCAGTGTCAGCTGCTTTGGTTTTTTTTTCATTTGATGTATTGCATCATTGAATTCCTTTATGGGGAAGGATGTCATCAGTAAGTTATTCTCATTTTTACAATCCTGATGGATCTTGGTGTGCTCAATTTTCTTAGTGGTTTTCCCGTTCAGTAGTAGTTGATGAGCTATTTGGTTGGGGGTAACTTGCATTTTGTCTGCAGGGGCGCTTTGCCGTGTCATTACTTAGACTGTTTATAAGTTTCCAGGAATGACTGCTGTTTTGTTTCATGTCCAGGTCTTCTACAGAGGTGGTTTCAAGTTTCTAGTCTGGAATGGCACGCAGGACAACTGCACGAGGTGAAACAGAAAAACTAATTTCAAAAACTATATTTGGTTGGCAGACTGCCACCCCAAAAGGACCCTTTTAGCCCCGAGACAGAGGAAACTTCTTATTCTTCGTTCATCCTCAGATCAACGTCCTGGTTTCTTTTACGAAGGACGCCATTGTTTGTAAGGATGTTTTATCTCCATACAGCTTTTGTCTCATATCTGTCTCATGCGGCCAGTATTGTTCTGTCTCTTCTTACATGAGCATGCAGCTTTGCAGGATGTGTTCCACGGTCTTGGTATGCTTCCCCTGTGGACACCTGTCATCTGTCACAATCCTAATTTTGTTGTAAAGATGACCCTTGAGTCTGTTATGCTCAGTTCTCAGTCTGACAATGATGACTTGCTCTTCTCTAGTTAAATCATAGTAGTTTTCTTTTCGGAAGTCGGCTATTGATCCACACATTTTCCCTTGAAGTTGGCTTCAATTATAGACTGAGGAAACAATGCCCTACATGACTTTAACCAGTCTTCCATGTAGAAGGCTATATGCCATGTGTGCTATTTATTATATCAATGTTTTTAAAGTGAAAAGCTTCTGCATGCTGTACTGTTGATACCAGTAATTCAGGACCAGTCACTAAGTCTCTCCCTTCCTATCCCTGTGGCGGGGTATAGAGGAATTTTTTATACTTTCATTCATGTGTATAGACAAATATGTGATTGGTCTATTTTCTCACTGCATAACGAAGGGCCTCCAATTTTTTGGTCGTCATGCCAACCACTATTTGGTAGGAATTTTGTTACCTTTAGAATTTTTTTCTGAACAGCAATTAGCAGCCAGCTCTTTTCGATTTAAAAATGCAAAGGGTTCTTTTAATTAAGTGCATAACTTGTACATGGGACATCAAAGTTTTTTTGTTCATCTCCAACAGGACTAGATGCCAATCTCACCTCCATTGAGACCAGGGGATGTTTAAAACTTGTGGGACTCAAACCACTCACCATTTCTCACACTAGTTTGTTTATTCCTTGAGAAGTGAGTACCTTACACCTTAGCTATAGCAACCCCCTGCTTCGGGCGAAACGGGTTAATTCGGATGATCCTACTGAACAAAAATACACCAAAAGTACTCCATGCCTGCAAAGCTTGTATAACAGTACACAAATATAGGATTACATATGGTCATTCATTAATTAACCATTTTGCTCTATCAAAGCATAAAGCCACTACTACAGCTTGCTCCTTCACAGGAAGCCTGCATCCCAGCACTAGCAGTGGTTATTTCTGTAGAAATGGTTTCACATTACACGGCTGCTAACCTCATAAACAGTTGCCTTTTTCTATGCAATTGGATGGTTACAGTTGCTCTATTCTATCCATCCCAGGTGGCAGTACTTGTGTGATGTATACTAATGAGTATCATATTTTCAATGAAGACAAAATAAACTCACCTTCAAAATTCCTATCTGTGGGATCGTGCAGCCAGTACTTTGGCACTGGATGGAAGTTGGCCATTGATGCTGCATATGCCATGGCATCGTTGGTTGTCCAAGCGGACAGATAATTGTAGAAGGCAGGTGGGTAGATGTTACCATTGTTGTCCACAAGACGAATGTTAGTTATCTGAAAATGTACACACAGAACAACAAAATGTACTTATAAGCACAGGCCAGAAAGTCACAAACAACAAAGTTAATTGATGGACAGGGCTCGAAAGCACCTTCACGATGCTAAACCATCACCATCTGACCATATTTGGACATGTGGCTTGCCTTGCCAAGGATGCCCCCATCGAACAGATTCTAAAGCAGACCATGGACAACAGGAAATAACCTTCTCCATCATTGTTCCACTCTGGCGGCCATCCACATAACAACTCTGGCGGCCATCCACATAACACCTGGCTGGGACAATTTGGAATGATATCATACTCACTGCATGCAGCCAGGGTCTCAGTCATTCACTATGATCATGGAGAGTTGGCGTGATGGATGCTTGTCGCTTTAGCAGTCTACCTACCTACCTACCTACCTACCATGACTTAAACCCAAAAGCCATCTTTGCATTAAAAATTGGCTGCACTTTGTTTCCAATATTTTCTGTTTTTAAACTTGATGGTTCACTTTGATAGACAATTGTCCATTTCTGGACGTTTCCTTCCAATATTTGGCCTCAAATATTTTCATCTTAGATGGCTTTCAAATGCCATATCTCTTTCATTTTCCCAAATATTTTGGGCGCCAAATTGCCATCTCTCCATCTCATTGGTGGAATATATCTCTCCATCTCATTGGTGGAATATATATCTGCATCTCATTGGTGGAATACATCTCTCCATCTCATTGGTGGAATATATCTCTCCATCTCATTGGTAGAAGATCAAATTGATGCTTACAGATGTAGGGCCACCAGGATGTCACTTTTCCCATCCATCTATTGGCAGCTAATCGTATCATTTGACCAGTCCATCAGTATTTTAAGTAACAACTCAATGTCTTTGATGTCACTGAAAGTGATTTGACGCATGATTTCAGTGTTGTCAGTTCGGTCCTGTAGACAGATTGCCAATGTTCTTTCTTCCACTGCTCTCTGGGAACTCCAAGCATCTCTGTCTCGCAGCCATATACCATGGCTGGAATATTCATGCTGCTGAAGACATGAGCCCCTGCACTGATGTTTTTCATCTGCTGGAGTTTGGGTCGGATGCAATTGAAGTTGGGCCTTTCTGCTAATGTCCTTCATGAAATCTCACGACTGATATATTTCTTTCGGATCAAAGTGCTAAAAACATTCTTGCTAAAATTTGATGCACTGTGCCAATAGGTGCAAAACAAAGTATTACAGACTATGCCTTAGAACGTAAGACGAATGATGAACAAAAATATCTGTCTCAGTGACCCAATTTCCTTCAAAATGATATTTTAAAGTTATTCTTTTTCGTTGTCATTAGCTGTTAAGTGTAAAGTATGTTGTGTTGCATTTTAAAGTTCAACATATCAATCTATTTTGTTTACTTTCCCCCAGTTTTTGCCTGTTCAAAGCCTATCATTTTAAAGTTCAACATATCAATCTATTTTGTTTACTTTCCCCAAATTGTTTGCCTATTCAAAGCCTAGAATTTTAAAGTTCAACATATCAATCTATTTTGTTTACTTTCCCCAAATTTTTTGCATGTTCAAAGCCTATCATTTTAAAGTTCAACATATCAATCTATTTTGTTTACTTTCCCCAAATTTTTTGCCTGTTCAAAGCCTATCATTTTAAAGTTCAACATATCAATCTATTTTGTTTACTTTCCCTAAATGTTGGCCTGTTCAAAGCCTATCATTTTAAAGTTCAGCATATCAATCTATTTTGTTTTCTTTCCCCCAGTTTTTGCCTGTTCAAAGCCTATCATTTTAAAGTTCAACATATCAATCTATTTTGTTTACCTTTCCCCAGCTTTTGCCTGTTCAATGCCTATCTGTCAAACACCCGATGATTTAGTCAGTTTTGCTTCTCCCAGATGAGTTACTTTCCAGGCCATGAGAGCTACCTACCAAGCTCAATAACACAAACTATTAAACGTGTAACTGCTGCCTAGAGATTGTTTATGCATAAGAGATTACTAATAAACAGACTAGGTATATTTTTTAATTTAAAAAAAAAATTAAGAAAAAGCATTCAAGCACAACACAAACAATAAGATTGCATAATATCTTGTCAGGATTGACACCAGCATTGTGTGAAAGCTTATCGTTTAATGCATATCAAACTTAGATTATCATTTACCTGATCTTTGTTGATTGAATTAACAACATCTCCAGTCTGTATCAATAACTTGTATGCCAAGATAGTCTCTTCCGAAGCATTCTCTTTCCAACCAGCCGCAGACACCAGATTGTTGTCAAAGTCCTTGTCAAATGATCTTTGAAGATCTAGAAGGGAATGAGAGTGTAACAAAAGTGGAAGCAATTATATCATATTTTGTATCTATCTCCTCATTGTTAGCCTTGAAATGGACATTTGTGACTTTGTGTTGCAGTGGACTCAGGGGTCTTGAGGTAAGGTGTCCGCCTCGGGTGGTGGACTCAGTGGTCTTGAGGTAAGGTGTCCGCTTCGGGTGGTGGACTCAGGGGTCTTGAGGTAAGGTGTCCGCCTCGGGTGGTGGACTCAGTGGTCTTGAGGTAAGGTGTCCGCCTCGGGTGGTGGACTCAGTGGTCTTGAGGTAAGGTGTCCGCCTCAAGTGCTGGAGGTCACGGGTTTGAATCCTGGTAGAGACTGGGATTCTTTTCACTTGAATCTTCTGGTAAAAATTATCCTGATCTCTGGATTGTGAGATCATGTTCAGTGTCGAGCATGTTTAAAATTCCTTGGCAGTTGGAAATCGAAAAGAGTAGGCTTAACAGCCGCTGCACGGACAAAATTCAAGTTAAAAATCTACCCAATTTATTTGTACCTTTGCCCAGGTGGTTTGTTAAGAGCAGCTTTAGATGGCGTCTAACTGCCTGCGGGTCTACTTAGCTCTAGTGTTTGAGTCTATTAAGATTGACTCGCACATCAGTTAAACCACCCTCCAAAAAATTGATTGTATACAGACTCTGTAGTCTTTTAAACCACTATAAAGGCGTTAAGTTAAGAGTTAGTGAGCAAGCTGGTTTTTCTGAGTCTTTTCTCATAACTATAATTCCAAAATCCCACTATCAGTTTTGCCGCTCTTCTTTGTATCCTTTCCAGCATGTTTATATCTCCTCTATGATAAGGACTCCACACCTGTACACAGTCTGTCTGATATAGCAGCTAGTCTGTCTGATATACCAGCTAGTCTGTCTGATATAGTAGCTAGTCTGTCTGATATACCAGCTAGTCCGTCTAATATACCAGCTAGTCCGTCTAATATACCAGCTAGTCCGTCTGATATACCAGCTAGTCGGTCTGATATACCAGCTAGTCTGTCTGATATACCAGCTAGTCCGTCTGATATACCAGCTAGTCCGTCTGATATACCAGCTAGTCGGTCTGATATACCAGCTAGTCCGTCTGATATACCAGCTAGTCTGTCTGATATACCAGCTAGTCTGTCTGATATACCAGCTAGTCCGTCTGATATACCAGCTAGTCTGTCTGATATACCAGCTAGTCTGTCTGATATACCAGCTAGTCCATCTGATATACCAGCTAGTCCGTCTGATATACCAGCTAGTCCGTCTAATATACCAGCTAGTCCGTCTAATATACCAGCTAGTCCGTCTGATATAGTAGCTAGTCAGTCTGATATACCAGCTAGTCCGTCTGATATACCAGCTAGTCCGTCTGATATACCAGCTAGTCCGTCTGATATACCAGCTAGTCCGTCTAATATACCAGCTAGTCCGTCTAATATACCAGCTAGTCCGTCTGATATAGTAGCTAGTCTGATATACCAGCTAGTCCGTCTGATATACCAGCTAGTCCGTCTGATATACCAGCTAGTCCGTCTGATATACCAGCTAGTCTGTCTGATACCAACATTAAAAATATCATGATGCCTGTCACTCACCTGCCAACCACTGCCTGAACAAATCTAGCCAGAAGGAAGGCAAGGAACCATCCTCTCGTTTGATGATCTTGTGCACCTTCTGAAAGGCGCTGTGGTACTGGTATAATAATTGTTGGTTGTTCGCATAATCAAAATGACCCTGCAAACAAGAATGTAAGACACAGATATAAAACTATATATTGTGTTTTACCTAGGTACATCAATGTCTGTTCAACCAGTTTGCCTTCTATAATGCTATATCTTATATTAATGGGGAATTGAGACGCTATTCCAGTCAGGCACAACATACTGACCATGACGTAGTGTCAGGGTCAGGCACAATACACTAGCCAAGACCACTATCATTACAATCATGGATCCTATATCAATGTCCAAATCGTTTATATATATATATGTCAAGAACAAAATTGGTCCCAAAACTGAGCCCTGTGGCACTCCACTTTTCACTTCACACCACTCAGACTCATTTATGGTCCCCCTCTGCCTTCTTCCCATTAACCAATTTTCAATCCATTCTGTGATTTTAACTTTCAAAATAATCTTTGATGAGGTACTCTATCAAAGGCCTTTGCAAAATCTAGATACATAACGCCGACTGGCTCCTCTTTATCTATGATTTTAGTAACCTCCTCCATGAATTCTAATAGATTTGTTAAGCATGATCTCCCTCTAGTAAACCCATGCTGACTATTTCTGATTGGATTAAACTTGTCTAAATGCATTACAATGTTTTCTTTGATTATTGACTCTAACAATTTACAGACTATGCTCGTTAAACTCACCGGTCTATAATTTGCTGGATCATATTTTTTGCCCTTTTTGAATAAGGGGATCACTCCTGCATCTTTCCAATTCCGTGGAACAATCCCGTTTGCAAGTGATTGAGAACATAATATAGCCAATGGCTTTGCTAGTTAGTCTCTAATTTCAAACAGCAATTTTAAATGAATACCATCTTGACCTGGACATTTATCCACATCACTTGAAGGAAGGTGATGTATACTTGAAGGAAGGTGATGTATACTTGAAGGGAGATGATGTGTACTTGAAGGTTGACCAAAAAGTCGCGTTTTGTGTCAATATTTTGTGAAAATGTCCTTTTTCGTGTCAATATTTTGTGAAAATGTCCCTTTTCGTGTCAATCTTTTGTCAAAATGTCACTTTTGTGTCAATCTTTTGTCAAAATGTCACTTTTTATGTTCATCTTCTGTCAAAATGTCACTTTTGTGTCAGTCTTTTGTAAAAATGTCTCTTTCCGTGTCAATATTTTGTCAAAACATCCCTTTCGTGTCAATCTTTTGTCAAAATGTCACTTTCGTGTCAATTTTTTGTCAAAATTTCACTTTCGTGTCAATCTTTTGTCAAGAATGTGTACTGTACATCATTGTCCACTAATACAGACAGAGATTTGAAGTAGTGTAGATACAAGCCCATCTTCTCAAATTTGTATTATTTTTTGTACCACTTTGTCATGCCACTTACTTTGTGGACCACTGGTTATAGTTTGGTGAGATGCATGTGTCCCGTGTTGTCCAGCCATGTGTCCCTTGTTGTCCAGCCATGTGTTCCGTGTTGTCCAGCCATGTGTCCCATGTTTGTAAGCCATGTGTCCCATGTTGTCCAGCCATGTGTCCTCTGTTTGTAAGCCATGTGTCCCATTTTGTCCAGCCATATGTCCCGTGTTGTGTTCACCAGCCATGTGTCCCGTGTTGACCAGCTATGTGTTGTGGTGACCAGCCATGTGTCCCGTGTTGACCAGCCATGTGTCCCATGTTGGTCAGACATGTGTCCCATGTTGACCAGACATGTGTCCCATGTTGACCAGCCATGTGACCTGTGTTGGTCAGCCATGTGTCCCGTGTTGACCAGCCATGTGTCCCGTGTTGACCAGCCATGTGTCCCATGTTGACCAGCCATGTGACCTGTGTTGACCAGCCATGTGTCACATGTTGACCAGCCATGTGACCTGTGTTGGTCAGCCATGTGTCCCGTGTTGACCAGCCATGTGTCCCATGTTGACCAGCCATGTGACCTGTGTTGGTCAGCCATGTGTCCCATGTTGGTAAGCCATGTGTCCTGTGTTGTCCAGCCATGTGTACTGTGTTGGTACGCTATGTGTCCCATGTTGTCCAGCCATATGTCCCGTGTTGACCAGCTATGTGTTCCGTGTTGACCAGCCATGTGTCCCATGTTGGTCAGCCATGTGTCCCGTGTTGACCAGCCATGTGTCCCATGTTGACCAGCCATGTGACCTGTGTTGGTCAGCCATGTGTCCCATGTTGGTCAGCCATGTGTCCCATGTTGCACTAGCCATGTGTCCCGTGTTGGTCAGCCATGTGTCCCGAGTTGGCCAGCCATGTGTCCTGTATTTGATACCCTTATTCTAAAGTCAGGTTCAAGTTATGACATACTGACCATCGATGTGAACCTGGAAACATTCGGGTTTTCTGATCATGCTAAACCTTCAGTCATATGGCCAGGATGAAGTAGAAAGTACTTTCCAGGTCTGAGCGGTAGCCCTACACCTTTTTTGTCTCAGTTCTGCTCCATCTGACCAGGTCTGGCATCTTAGGTCTGGAATCTTAGGTCTGTCATCTTAGGTTTGGAATCTTAGGTATGGAATTTTAGGTCTGGCATCTTAGGTCTGTCATCTTAGGTCTGGAATCTTAGGTCTGGCATATTAGGTCTAGAATCTTAGGTCTGGCATCTTAGCTCTGTCATCTTAGGTCTAGAATCTTAGCTCTGTCATCTTAGGTTTGGAATCTTAGCTCTGTCATCTTAGGTCTAGAATCTTAGCTCTATCATCTTAGGTCTAGAATCTTAGCTCTGTCATCTTAGGTTTGGAATCTTAGGTCTGTCATCTTAGATCTAGAATCTTAGCTCTGTCATCTTAGGTCTAGAATCTTAGCTCTGTCATCTTAGGTTTGGAATCTTAGGTCTGTCATCTTAGATCTAGAATCTTAGGTCTGGAATCTTAGCTCTGTCATCTTAGATCTAGAATCTTAGGTCTGGGATCTTAGCTCTGTCATCTTAGATCTAGAATCTTAGGTCTGGGATCTTAGCTCTGTCATCTTAGGTCTAGAATCTTAGCTCTGTCATCTTAGGTCTGGGATCTTAGGTCTGGCATCTTAGCTCTGGCATCTTAGGTCTTCGTGGGTCATGCATTCTTTAAGTAAGATGGATACAGTTATTACAGTGATCATATTACAGCAGCCTGGTCAACGATGTAGAGATCGAAATAGTGATCGTGTTACAGCAGCCTGGTCAACGAGGCAGAGATAGATACAGTGGTTGTGTTACAGCAGCCAATTACCTAGAAATCGAAACAGTGATCCCCGTAGTCGTGAGCCTGCTGAGAAGCCTTGCACTACAGCGAAAATTTTTCAAGCTCACCTTCTTGAGTTCGCCGGAAGATGCAAGAAAAACAACTGCAACCCATCACCAGATAAATATGCTAAAGAGTGAATATCTCAGAAGCTGTAGTTACAAAATCAACAACAACAAACGCGCACGCACGTACATCCATACCTGAGTAACTGCGTTAATGCTGTAAAAACCAAAATATTTGGACTGAGCCTGGAGGAACTCAAACTCCGGTGTCTCCCGAGGCACCACGTCAGTAAGGTCAAGGCCATCTTTCACCTGAGCAGTACCCCAGGCCCCCAAGATTAGAAACACCAGAAACGAGGCTATTACTGTCACCTGTAGGATTGTGAGTCCATAATGTACAATGAGTAAGTCACCCCCATGAATCTTCACAGATTTCCACATTCACGATCAACAAAATATCACATACATAATACAGCTGATACGTGTTTCACTGACAAGCGATATCACTTAAAAAGCTAAAATTGCGCTAACACCCAAAATGCAAAGGGCAAATACGAAAATGCCGAGTGATGAATTATTGGCATTTCTTGGTTTCTTTTTCAGTCAGAATAAAGTAGCTTTGAAGTGAAGAGCGTATTAGATGTCAAGCGGACACCATATTGTATAAGGTTGGCGATGGAGGGATACGGGTGGTGTTAAGTGGTGATGTCAGATTATAACAGCTTGCAAGGCGTGCTTTCTAAATGTGAGATGTAGTATTAACAATAAGGTTAGTGTGGAAGAAAGGGAGAGAGGGAGGGAGAGAGAAAGAAAATGGAGAGACAGAAAGAGAAAGATCGAGATAGAGAGAGAAGGGAGAGAGAGAGAAAGGGAGAGAGAGAGAAAGAGAGAGAGAGAAAAAAATGGAGAGACAGAAATAGAAAGATAGAGTGAAAGAAAGTGAGAGAGAGAAGGAGAGAGAGAAAAAGAAAGAGACAGAGTGAGAGACAGAGAAAATGGAGAGAAAGAGAGAGAGACAAGGGAGAGAGAGAATCAGAGAGTAAGAAAGAGACAAAGAGTGAGAGGCGAGAGAGAAAATGGAGAGAGAAAGAGGGAGAGAGACAAAGAAAAAGAAAATGCGTGAGAGAGAGAGAGAAGGGAGTAAAAGAAAGAAAGTGAGAGAGAGATAAAGAGAAAGATAAAGAGATAGAAAAAGAGTGAAAGAGACAGACAGAGAGAGAGAGAGAGAGAGAGAGAGAAGGGAGGTTTATTGTGAATGTTTGATCAATAGCATGCTTACAAATTCAAGGAATTAGAAGTGGGTCAGACAATATGAGCTTCACTGGTCAGGTCTCACGGCCATCTAACATCTTCCACCCTGTTGCCCTGGCGACCGCTAATTTTTCTGGTAGCCTTTGATGTTTTCCTTCCACTTTTATTGTTGTCTTCCTCTTGCACTTTGCCAATGCTTCCAGAATAGTTCTCGGGAAAGTGGTATGACTCTACAAGGTGGTATGGCTCTCGACAAGGTGGTATGGCTCTCTACAAGGTGGTATGGCTCTGTAAGGTGGTATGGCTCTCGACAAGGTAGTATGGCTCTCGACAAGGTGGCATGGCTCTACAAGGTGGTATGGCTCTCTATAAGGTGGTATGGCTCTCTATAAGGTGGTATGGCTCTACAAGGTGGTATGGCTCTCTATAAGGTGGTATGGCTCTCGACAAGGTGGTATGGCTCTACAAGGTGGTATGGCTCTCGACAAGGTGGTATGGCTCTCGACAAGGTGGCATGGCTCTCGACAAGGTGGTATGGCTCTACAAGGTGGTATGGCTCTACAAGGTGGTATGGCTCTCTATAAGGTGGTATGGCTCTACAAGGTGTTATGGCTCTGTAAGGTGTTCTCCGCATATCTCCCCTCTCAACCCGCACACCCCTTTTAATCTGTCAGTCGCTTCCTCCAGAATAGGGTGAATTATACAGCCCACCTCCTCCAAGCTTCACCTCCTATCCCCCACTTGTCCATCTCACCCCCCCCCCCCCCCTTCCGTTCCATGTTTGTTTCAGATAACAACCTGTTTTGACGACTTTTCATAATTACATTTAGTGTTACTATTCCATGCTCTCCTTTCGGACTCCGGTAACACACAGACGAGCTCTGATAAAACCAAGTGAAGCTGATATTTGTGAAATATGGACAAAAGAAGATGGGATTCAAACCTCAGTCATGCATTTACAATTCCCCCCCCCCCCCAAATCAAATACAAATAAAGGAGGAGAGTTCAATGAAAGGTGACACTCCATTATTTGATTAAGTCGGGAGTGCGTAAACATTTGTCTGACAGAGCATCATCTACTAAAGACATTTATGATAACTCGAGATTGAAACGGACGGAGCTTCTTATATGATTACTCGTGATGTACATTGGGCATTAGTGTCGTCATTATAAATGGGCAACCCATCGGGTTGTGAAGCCTTATCCGTCAACACGACAACGTATGAATAGTAGCTGTTCCGTTTTACCTACCGCAAGCAGGCATCCCAGTTCTATTCATACTTTTCTAAGCCCGTTCCTTAAAATCGTCATACAAAAACGAAAAAGTCACATCTCATTTATACCATCTTTGTTATGACACTTCCGTGCCGCATTAAATGACAAATTTAAACATTTCTTTAGACACATTGGACAATGAGCTTGGCCCCACCCCTCCACCGCAACCTTGGAACATTATAACCGGTGTCCTGTATCCGTGATCTGAATACCTTCCACATAGAGTACACCGTGCAACCTGTGTAATCTCGTTCTAAAGTCCCAGAGCCAATTTTTACACCCGCTTTATTTACAGTCTCGATTTCAATCAGTTTTTTAGCTACACCACCCAATAGCTTTCCATGTAGCCTGAATCAGGAGAAGGAGCCATTTACAACTTTCAATTGCCACTGATGTTCTGGGATGTGAGGTTACAACTCTATCTACAGTTAGGCTCAATGTCTGGGCTTAGCGGCGGGGATCAGAGAACTTCAAAAAAAAAAGATGAATTATTCAGAATGTTCTTATAAGGGAGTAGAAAGTTATGTGGCTCTCATATGCAATGTCTTTCTAACGTCATTTTCCTTGTTCGATCTCACATCATCACGTCTATATCTGACAATAAATTTGGTGATCTGTTCCTGGTCTTCCTTGTTCGATCACAAATCATCACGTCTATATCTGTCATACATTTATTGATCTGTTCCTGGTCTTCCTTGTTCGATCACAAATCATCACGTCTATATCTGTCATACATTTATTGATCTGTTCCTGGTCTTCCTTGTTCGATCACAAATCATCACGTCTATATCTGTCATAAGTTTGGTGATCTGTTCCTGGTCTTCCTTGTTCGATCACAAATCATCACGTCTATATCTGTCATAAGTTTGGTAATCTGTTCTTGGTCGTCCTTGTTCGATCACAAATCATCACGTCTATATCTGTCATACATTTATTGATCTGTTACTGGTCTTCCTTGTTCGATCTCAAAGAGTAGTAGCCCCCTTTCAGTCATGACTATATGATGATGCGACCTTGGAGTAGCTCTCTACTGAGTTTTGATTATCCTTTTTCTTGCTGCGTTGTCTTTTCACTTCTATGTGTTGCAAGAGCTTATTCTAGTCCAGTCTGAAGTGATTCTTCATGTTGCATCACCATTTGGATCGGTCTGCAGATTATGTCTTCCCAGGATATCAGATCCTTCTTCTTCTTCGTTCGTTCTCAATCTCCCACTACCAAACCCTGAAAGTGCTCAAGTAGCAGAATGTAGTCCAGAGAACGGAATGCGTTGTGTCGTAGTTTACAGCTTGGCTGCGATATTTGCACCTTTCGGTCCAACACATCCGACTTCAGCAAGCATTTTTTGAGTGCTGGGTTAGCATTCCCTCTTCGATACCTTCTCCTTAGCCAGTCTGCTCTGCCGCAGCCTGTTATCCAGGATCACCACGTGGAGGTGTAGAAGGGTCTTGGCAGCTATGGTTCGCTGGCCCTGACCCACTGCAGCTCATGTGCTGCTCAGCATCTTGATCCCGGATGTCAGATCCATATTCGGTACCTTCATGTCCATGGCCATTTTATCGCAGTATTCGTTGCCTAAGGATAGTGACCATATCTGGGAAACGTGTACGAGAGTCCCCCTGTCTCTCAATGAGAAACCAAGGTTGGATCTCAGGCGCAGTAGGTGAAAGATAATGAGCCGTTGCTCTTGTTTCGCGTATATTCCCTACGTCTCGAGAGTAGGAACGTAACTGGCGACACTAGCATTGTAGAACATGGTCCTATTATTAGCTATACGTTTTGGGTTCTCCCAGACACCCGCTGTGACATGTGAGAATATGACAGCAGTTTAGCCAATACGATTTCGTATTTTTGGGTCTATTATCAGATCTATTTCTCCCATTAGTTTGGTGATCTGCCCCAAACTTCTCATGATCTGCCCGAAAATTCTCACGTTCTGCCCCAAACTTCTCACGATCTGCCCCAAACTTCTCACGATCTGCCCCAAACTTCTCATGATCTGTCCCAAACTTCTCATGATCTGTCCCAAACTTCTCACGATCTGTCCCAAACTTCTCACGATCTGTCCCAAACTTCTCACGATCTGCCCCAAACTTCTCATGATCTGCCCCAAACTTCGCACGATCTGCCCCAAACTTCTCATGATCTGTCCCAAACTTCTCATGATCTGTCCCAAGCTTCCCACGATCTCTCCCACGCTTCTGCTGATCTTGCTAAAACTTCTATGTAACAAACAACCTATTTCTCAACTTGGTTGGAGATGGTCATGCTAATCTCCCGCTGTTTTAACGGAGCAGACATCCTTGGAGAACATGTGATACCGCTCCTTTGTTACCTGCTTGTATGTAACATTTTTTATTTGTTGGTTGGTTATTGACCAGCGGCCTATGGGCTCCTGCCCTTTGGCCCAATGCCATATAGTGGTATCTGCAAGTGTTTGTAAGCTGTTGTTTAGTTTCGTTCAAAGTATTCCATTTGTCTGGCCAAGGAGGAAGCTCTTTTCTAACACCTGTAAGGGCAGGACATTCAAAAAGATGATGTTCAACAGTTTCATAGGGATGTGTGCACAGCCAGCAGTCTGGAGTATGTTCTGGTTGGATTCTGTTCGTGACTGTTAAGTTGTATGTAAAGATGGCAACTGCGTCTATGTTTCACAATCTAAATACTGTAGTTATTTAAGATATTCTGGTTAAGGGCTAGTATACATGTTTTATATCATAATATGAATATTCTGTGTCATGTATTTATGAAGCTGGTTGACAAAAAAATATTTATAAACAGTTCAACACAAAAATTCAAATGCATGTTGACCACTGTTTGCTATCAAGAGAAACTGCTACAAGGAAATGATTACATCAAAAACGTGAATTCATACATTTTTCAGAGCCAAGAACTTACGAAACAACACACATAATTAATTGGGAAATATAACGACGGATAGCAGTGGGGTGGTTCAGTCACATGAAATCCATACTTGAACATACGAGAAAAGAAAAGGCAAAGTGCTCTCACATTCATCAGCACGATAAACAGTCGTGCTACATGGCTGTCAGATATGGATCATGCGAAAGACAGATGCAGAGGGACTTCGAAGGGCGACGGGGCGAAGGATGTTTATAATCTCACGAAGGGACTACATCTGCAGCACCGTATTTCTGCGCCAAAACTCATTCAACGACGCCGTAGGTACGATAATGATGAGAACAGACAGATGGACCGGACAGGTTGTGCAATGCGCATGCGCATGTCTGACAACAGATGGACACGAAAAGTGACGTCTTGGTGGCCCCTTAACTACAAACGTTCATACGTACGTCCACCTATAAGACGGAGAAAGGGTCTGCGAGAAGCCTTTGACTCGACATGTTACTCTAGGACGAAGGACACAGATGGATTTCGATACAATTTGACTATCTGGCATCAAACACATACTGTGCCTGATCGAATAACATGATTGCAGATTACAGTTTAGCATCATGTGATTCATAAAGACCAAGAAAGTAATTGATCAACCGCACTACGGATATGACGTATTGATGACAAACAGCTGGGTAAATAGATTCGTGACGCGACCAGGAAACGTTCTACGGCTGTTTATCTGTGAAGACAAGCTCTCTAACTGCTGCTGGAACGAAGGCAGTCAGCGGAGTGGGGAATATCGTATAGAAATGCAGTTAGGAATCTTTTCGCTATTTGGAGGGTAGGCGATGTCACTCTTAAATATAACACAGTGGGTGGTGGCACACAGAGTCAATAAATGACTCACCCAACGCAGCGTTCAGCAAACGTAGAGGTGGCAACGGGGTTACCTTTTCCCCTTCAGAAATCTGTTTCACACATTCAAGCATCGCCCTGAAACCAATGTTTACATGTCGCCTCTATTGTAACTGCCTCCAACTTAGCCTGCTTTAAAAAAAATGTTCGCGCTTTACCAACATAATATATATGTATGTATAAAAAAAAAGCGGATTGTCTAGAATAGGTTTCTCTTCGTTCCTCATCGCAACGTCCCATTAAGCACACAGCGATCAAAGTAAAGGCTATCATATTGCATCACCTCTGCCGCCGTTCTTCACCAAAGAATAGAATTACTATTGTACCGGCGGTTTGCGCTTCGTGTATTTAACACAACTGTTATTTATACGCAACCAGCGGTAGTTTCTACGGTAACACTAGGACCAATTGAAATTAACAACAGTATGCTAGCCTTCATCCTTTGAAGATATTAACGACCACAAACAGTTAGACAAAATATTTTTTTTCCCTTATTACAAATGGTTTATGAATAAAATGTGGTTTCTTGAATTGACTAAACATGTTGGCATCTTCAATGATCACAACTGATTCACTGCCGGATCAGCGCAACGATCACTGCAACTACGTTTCCTTTTCACAAACTTGCAGACGTCATCTACGTGGTGAAATAGTCAGCATCAGCCATTGGATCTCCACAGTTTGTTTGCACAGGAATGGTGCAATATCCATATGTATTTTATATTATGCTCATTATTGTACAGTGCATTCAGAAATACGTGCATATCTTAACAATTATATATATCAGCAATCATGATATGAAAAATATAAAAATTTGTGTTATAGTTATTGTAAGAAAGACCGATGATATGTCACATTTGTTTCAGTTATAAAAAGTAATTAGGATACTTTTGTATCTCTTTGTGGGTACGTGAACGAATATGTGTCTTTGCTGGGTAGTATTGTCTACTGTAATTAATGGCGATGTGTGGGGAATCTTCATTCATGCAAGCACACTTTGCACGTGTTAGTGTGCAAAATCGTAAACGCACACTAATATTGCAAGGAGGAATACTAACGTCTGGTCAGGCACAACATACTGATGAGACATGTTAGACAGGGTCAGGCACAACATACTGATGAGACATGTAAGTCAGGGTCAGGCACAACATACTGATGAGACATGTTAGTCAGGGTCAGGCACAACATACTGATGAGACATGTTAGTCAGGGTCAGGCACAACATACTGATGAGACATGTCAGTCAGGGTCAGGCACAACATACTGATGAGACATGTTAGTCAGGGTCAGGCACAAAATATTGATCAGACATGTTAGTCAGGGTCTGGCACAACATACTGATCAGACATGTTAGTCAGGGTCAGGCACAACATACTGATGAGACATGTTAGTCAGGGTCAGGCACAACATACCGATGAGACATGTTAGTCAGGGTCAGGCACAACATACTGATCAGACATGTTAGTCAGGGTCAGGCACAACATACTGATGAGACATGTTAGTCAGGGTCAGGCACAACATACTGATCAGACATGTTAGTCAGGGTCAGGCACAACATACTGATGAGACATGTTAGTCAGGGTCAGGCACAATATACTGGCCAAGACCCTCACCTCGACCTCCTCGTAGAACTCCATGGAAACAGACTTCTTTTTGGCAGTCTGGCTAACGAGGTGGGGGATCGACGTGATACCCGTAGTAGTAAGCGACACGCAAATGAAGCCAAGTATAGCACAACCACCTGAAGGACACGGAACCACCTTCATCAGCACGCTCGTGTTGGGAGGAAAGCTACTCCAACCCGCCATGAAAACGTCTTTTTCAGGGTGCACAAAAGAGTAAAACTAGAAATAGCAATACAATTTAATCAATATTTCTCATAAGACTAAACCTAGGAGTCTGTTTCACAGTATTTCCAACACAGAAAAAAGAACAATGCAGGTCATGGGTATCAGCGAAAGGTCATTCTCACGCTGAGAACTAGTACATGACAATATGTCTATAAATACTACCCGAGACAGAAAGCATAAAAAAATATAGTTGATAGTTTGAACAAAGAAGTTATTAAACTATACATTTACAGAATGTTGGATTCTAAAGAGGTGTTGACGCTAAGGAAATTGAAAATGTCCCTGACAAAGAACAACGACATTGATATCTCTAAAACGACATTGTAGACAAGTGTAAAGGTTACTGGCTTCACACTCAGCAAGCATAAAGGCGGTTGGAATAGCATTTGTGAAAAGACTCATCTAGTAGTTATTAGAAGTATACATTTACGGGATGTTTGAGAACTGCGTAAAGATAATGACGATATTGTGTATACAGATGAAACATGAATAAATTCACACCATTTAACTGACAAGAAATGGCGATCTGTAGATGGAGCTATAATCAGAAATTGTACCGAAATAGGAAAGGGGAGAGGCTGGTAATCGCCCATGCAAGTGGCCTACATAATGGACTGTTGAAGAATGGTGCACTCATGTTTGTGTCACAATCCACCGACAATCGGGACTATCATTCAGATATGATAAATAGCCACACATTTAGAGAGTGGGTTGAGAAAACTGTTCTGTTATTAGATAGACCCTCCTATCTGGTAATGGGCAATGGTTCCTACCATAATGCAGTGACGGTAAAAGACAACGCCCCTGACATCAGCAGGTACTAACGACGAGAGGACACCGGCTAACAAAGGAACAGATTTAATTTACGGAAATGCACATCAAATCTGAGTTGTTGTCATTTGTAAAGATTACATGCAGGACGTTTCACACTGACAAAATAATGCAGGAGTACGGTCACAGATGTTTACTATTGCAACCGTATCATTCACACTTAAATCCTGTAGAATGAGTTTGAACTAAGCTGAAAGGACACAGGTGGTAAGTAACCAAAAAATATACAACCTTCAAACTAAAAGATGTAGATACGATGACACAAGCTGCCCTCTCAGACATTGACAAACAATTCTGGATTACATGTCAGGACCACACACAAAAAGCGTTTCGATGTGACATCCATACCTGGAACCACGTATTCGTCATCGCTGGTGACGGAGAGCACTCCCTGTTCATTCATTTGAAATATGTTAGGTCAGTCTACGGGTTTGAAGGTGACTGAGGGGCCCGAAGTGGGCCTGGGAAGATCCTGAACGGGGAGGGGGGCCCCCGCAGAGAACAGAGAATGTTCACTTCACGTGAATGTTTCGTTTCACAGGCTTTTCTAGATCGTCCCGCTGTCGCTCCTACTTTTATGAATGCCTCGCATGACGCTGCACCTTCACGAAATGGTGTACTCCAAGAGGTTCAGTCTTGCGTAACGGCTTCCCAGGTGTCGGGTATTCTGCCACACGCTTTTAGTGGCGTCTTAACCGTGTCCTTAAAGCATGACCGTCACGACAGAGTTTACCCGTCCGCCATTTCACCATGAAAGAGTCATTTTCTTCGGCCGATTGTCTGGCATGCGGACTCAATGACCAGCCTAGCGGATCTGTGAATGAGTCACAAAGGTAATGGTGATATAGATGGGAACCAGCTCTGTCAACAGCGGCGGGAACCAGATCTGCCAACAGCACACTACGCTAAGGACATGATCAATCCTGTATGATGAGATTCTTATTAGCGTTTTCATCGCCTTAATCGAATGCTCATATTGACTAGATGTGGGACCATAGGGTGAGAACTACAGCTGGCCTCCTTTGATGAGTTCGGCCTAACAAAATGTGTACTGGCTTGTAGAGATGGTTGCAAATGAGGAACGTGAAAATCAAAGGGAATTAGGCCCCCCAACGAAATGACTAATCTTCGACTTCAATATCAAATCTAGTTCCTTGCACGGCTCTGTAACCTTGGTACAACAAAGGCTTCTACTGGAAAATGGCAACCTCTCTTCGATGTGTATCTTCATCGAAGGCCTGAAGTGGTATGTTAAGGTCACTATGGTGGAAAACCGGACAGATTGGTGGCGTTTGAGGTGATGTGAATTATCGTATAGTCTCTGTTATGGTATCCACAGCGCAGAAGGTATAGGGTATACCTAGTCACAAACGGAGAACAGAGCCTGTGGCGAACCTGAAAGAGGAGATGTCGTGGCGAGCTTGAAAGAGAAGAAGTCGTGGCGAACTTGAAAGATAAGAGCCTGTGGCGAGCCTGAAAGAGAAGAGCTTGTGGTGGACCTGAAAGAGAAGAGCTCGTGGCGAACTTGAAAGAGAAGAGCCTGTGGCGAACTTGAAAGAGAAGAGCCTGTGGCGAACTTGAAAGAGAAGAGCCTGTGGTGAGCCTGAAAAAGAAGAGCTTGTGGTGGACCTGAAAGAGAAGAGCTCGTGGCGAACTTGAAAGAAAAGAGTGTGTAGCTGAAGCTTAACGGCTGGAACAAGATTTGGCGAATAGTTGTTCAAGACCTATGCTCTACAGGGAGCACTCAGGTTTTGACTGACTGATATACCCATGGCTCTGTTGCACATTTTTTACACAATGCGTGTCAGCCCTATGTCCTCAGTCAATTTTACGTGATATTAATAATTCCACACACGTAAGGGCTCCTCGGATAAGTATGGGATCCTGGGATCAGTAAGTGGTACTGGGATAAGTAAGGGATCTGGATATCGACAGTGAATATGCTAGCGTGAATTCATGTCTAAATTCTATCCGTTGTTCACTCACTGGCTGGGGTTTTCCCCGATTAATATTATCAATGAATAGACAGAAGTTCATTCCCTCCTGGGGTTTCCTGATTGGAGCTGTCAATGAGCAAACAGTACTTTTCTCACTGGGGTTTCCCAATTATTATTATCAATGAACAGACAGAAGTTCACTCACTGGCTGGGGTTTTCCCCGATTATTATTATCAATGAACAAACAGAAGTTCATTCCCTACTGGGATTTCCCGATTGGTGCTGTCAATGAACAGACAGTACTTTTCTCACTGGGGTTTCGCGATTATTATTATCAATGAACAAACAGAAGTTCATTCCCTACTGGGATTTCCCGATTGGTGCTGTCAATGAACAGACAGTACTTTTCTCACTGGGGTTTCCCGATTATTATTATCAATGAACAAACAGAAGTTCACTCATTGACACACAGCATACGTACCTTGACAAAAGTTCGCTGCAGAAAGGGTGCATATAGACGGGCCGCGAGACACGTGAGCGTCCAGGTAACGCATTCACGCTGAGCCTGGATACACCTGTCCTTACATGAGGTAGAGTTGTCAGGTGTTAGACACTGGCGAGAGGAGGTCGTTGATGGACAGGCTGCAACAGAAAAAAATATGATCTGAACAGATTTAGCAGTACACCAATAACAATAATACAGTCATCTTACTCCCTCAGTCACACACTCACTACCTCAGTCACACACTCACTCCCCCAGTCACACACTCACTACCTCAGTCACACACTCACTCCGACAGTCACACACTCACTCCCTCAGTCACACACTCACTCCCCCAGTCACACACTCACTACGTCAGTCACACACTCACTCCCTCAGTCACACACTCACTCCCTCTGTCACACACTCACTTCCTCAGACACACACTCACACACTCCCTATGCATACATTCACTCATTCCCTCAGTCCCACACTCACTACCTCAGTCACACACTCACTCCCCCAGTCACACACTCACTACGTCAGTCACACACTCACTCCCTCAGTCACACACTCACTCCCTCAGTCACACACTCACTTCCTCAGTCACACACTCACACACTCCCTATGCATACACTCACTCATTCCCTCAGTCAAACACTCACTCACTCCCTCAGTTACACCCTTACTCACTCCCTCAGTCACGCAGAGTGAGCGAGATTGTGATTGAGATAGATTGTTATTGAGAGAGATTGTGATTGAGAGAGATTGTGATTGAGAGAGATTGTGATTGAGAGTGATTGTGAGAGATTGTGAGTGATTGTGAGAGATTGTGATTGAGAGAGATTGTGATTGAGAGAGATTGTGATTGAGAGAGATTGTGATTGAGAGAGATTGTGATTGAGAGAGATTGTGATTGAGAGAGATTGTGAGATTGTGATTGAGAGAGATTGTGATTGAGAGAGATTGTGAGAGATTGTGATTGAGAGAGATTGTGAGAGATTGTGATTGAGAGAGATTGTGATTGAGATAGATTGTGATTGAGAGAGATTGTGATTGAGAGAGATTGTGATTGAGAGAGATTGTGAGATTGTGATTGAGAGAGATTGTGATTGAGATAGATTGTGATTGAGAGAGATTGTGATTGAGACAGATTGTGATTGTGAGAGATTGTGAGTGATTGTGAGAGATTGTGATTGAGAGAGATTGTGATTGAGAGAGATTGTGATTGAGAGAGATTGTGAGATTGTGATTGAGAGAGATTGTGATTGAGAGAGATTGTGAGAGATTGTGATTGAGAGAGATTGTGAGAGATTGTGATTGAGAGAGATTGTGATTGAGATAGATTGTGATTGAGAGAGATTGTGATTGAGAGAGATTGTGAGAGATTGTGATTGAGAGAGATTGTGATTGAGAGTGATTGTGAGAGATTGTGATTGAGAGAGATTGTGATTGAGAGAGATTGTGATTGAGAGAGATTGTGATTGAGAGAGATTGTGATTGAGAGAGATTGTGATTGAGAGAGATTGTGAGAGATTGTGATTGAGAGAGATTGTGATTGAGAGTGATTGTGAGAGATTGTGATTGAGAGAGATTGTGAGAGATTGTGATTGAGAGAGATTGTGATTGAGAGAGATTGTGAGAGATTGTGATTGAGAGAGATTGTGATTGAGAGAGATTGTGATTGAGAGAGATTGTGATTGAGAGAGATTGTGAGAGATTGTGATTGAGAGAGATTGTGATTGAGAGAGATTGTGAGAGATTGTGATTGAGAGAGATTGTGATTGAGAGAGATTGTGATTGAGAGAGATTGTGATTGAGAGAGATTGTGAGAGATTGTGATTGAGAGAGATTGTGAGAGATTGTGATTGAGAGAGATTGAGAGAGATTGTTAGGGGGACCGACAGAAAGTAAAAGTGAGAGAGATTGTGAGTGACAGAAAGTGAGTGAGAGAGAAAGTAAATGAAAATGTGAATGAGAGAGGCAGTGTGTGTGTGTGTGTACATTTACATATGCGTCTACGAGACAGTGAGCGAGAGAAAGTGTATGAGAAAGAATGCAAGAGTGTGAGTGAAAGAGAATTCGTAAGACATAATTACTGAGAGCAGCTGAGAGAAAAGGCATGAAAGCGTGCCTAGGCGAGAGAGAGAGAGAGAGAGAGTGAGAGAGAGAGATAGAGGGAGAGAGAACGAGAGTGAAAACAGTGAGGGAAAGTTTGTTTGTTGCGTTCGCCTTATTTCTCTATTCCCCAAGGCGGTATGCGTTGCACTGTGGATTTTATATTCCGCCTGTCGGCCCAGTGCATCCGACTTCAGAACGCATTTTATGTAAGGGTCTGCTTCCTCCTGCATTTTCTAAGGGTTTGCTTCCCCGGGGTAACGGCCGGTGCTATAATGGGGATCGAACCCAGCACCTTCGGGTCGTGAGCCGTGCCACTTAACCACTAGGCGACGCCGTCCCCGTGAGGGAGAGTGAATGACAGATTGGGTGTGAGAGAAAGTGAAAGAGAGAGGGAGAGTAAGCGACGGTGAGAGAGGCATGTAAGAGAGTAAGATAGAAAACAAGGATGAGATACAGAGATAGAGAGATAAATTAGTAGAATGAGATAGTTGATCGAATACTCACAAGTAGTTAGAGCCGTGTCACACCGTCTCACGAAGATGCTGTCGTTGGGTGCCAGGGTGGTGACGGCCCCTGAGCCATCAGTCCTGGTGACCGTGTCGTAGCAGGGAGGCTGAGACGAGGAGGCCGGCGAATATGGCGGTGGAGGGCTGGCTTCCCGCTGAAGATCAGTCAGGTCACGCCGCAGCGGTCTGGGCTCATGGTCTTCACCCGGTGCTGACGGCTGGAGCTCTATTACCTCGTTGGAGCCGGCAGAGCTGTAGTAGGGACACAGACATCATCACATGTATCACAAGACTTTGGTATTTTTGTTCTTCTTGATTCTTTTTGATTCTTCTTCCACTTTTTCACTCTGCTGCTTCTTCTCTTTTTTTCTTCTAAAGATACAATAAAAATATAACTTTTACACTCCACGGTGACTGCAGATGCAAGCGGCCTTTAATCCTCAATCCTATTAATCTTTCTGGTGGAATCGAGCAATGGAAATAAAATGCTGTGGATATCGTTTTTGGAAAGGGCAAACTCTCATGAAAAAACTTAGGATAACCAGGCGGGTCATTGACCGGAACCCTCCGAGGACAATGTGGAGAGCAGCGGATGAAAAGGAAGCAAAAGAAAGTAAAACGTCACAGAAGTGTGTACAGTAACCGAAGATCCATAGTAGACACACTGCTGTCGGGGATGACGTGATGGAGCTGGGGTTCTCACCAAGAACCCCACCCCTGGAAGTAAGTTTAGTGTTTCAGACCTGGAACTGGGACCACCATTCAGACCTGGAACTGGGACTACCATTCAGACCTAGAACTGGGACCACCATTCAGACCTGGAACTGGGACTACCATTCAGACCTGGGACTGAGACTACCATTCGGACCTGGAACTGGAACCACCATTCAGACCTGGAACTGGGACCACCATTTAGACCTGGGACCACTATTCAGACCTGGAAATGGGACCCCAATTCAGACCTGGAACTGGGACCACCATTCAGACCTAGAACTGGGACCACCATTCAGACCTGGAACTGGGACTACCATTCAGACCTAGAACTGGGACTACCATTCAGACCTGGAACTGGGACTACCATTCAGACCTGGAAGTGGGACCACCATTCAGACCTGGAACTGGGACTACCATTCAGACCTAGAACTGGGACCACCATTCAGACCTGGAAGTGGGACCACCATTCAGACGTGGAACTGGGACCACCATTCAGACCTGGAACTGGGACCACCATTCAGACCTAGAACTGGGACCACCATTCAGACCTGGAACTGGGACTACCCTTCAGACCTAGAACTGGGACTACCATTCAGACCTGGAACTGGGACTACCATTCAGACCTGGAAGTGGGACCACCATTCAGACCTGGAACTGGGACTACCATTCAGACCTAGAACTGGGACCACCATTCAGACCTGGAACTGGGACTACCATTCAGACCTGGAACTGGGACCACAATTCAGACCTGGGACCACCATTCAGACCTAGAACAGGGACCACCATTCAGACCTAGAACTGGGACCACCATTCAGACCTGGAACTGGGACCACCATTCAGACCTAGAACTGGGACCACCATTCAGACCTGGAACTGGGACTACCATTCAGACCTGGAACTGGGACCACCATTCAGACCTGGGACCACCATTCAGACCTAGAACAGGGACCACCATTCAGACCTAGAACTGGGGCCACCATTCAGACCTGGAACTGGGACTACCATTCAGACCTGGAACTGGGACCACCATTCAGACCAGGAACTGGGACCACCATTCAGACCTGGGACTACCATTCAGACCTAGAACTGGGACCACCATTTAGACCTGGGACCACCATTCAGACCTGAAACTGGGACCACCATTCAGACCTGGGACCACCATTCAGAGCACAAAGAAGACTATCTCGAGAAGGTCAATGTCAGCCCCATGGCAACAACTGCCGTCAGGGATGAATATCTTCTTCTTCGTTCGTTCTCAATCTCCAGCTACCAAACCCTGAAATGGCCTAAGTAGCAGAATGTAGTCCAGAGAATGGAATGCGTTGTGTCGTAGTTTACAGCCTGGCTGCGATATTTGCACATTTCTGTCTAACACATCCGACTTCAGCAAGCATGTTTTGAGTACCGGGTTAGCATTCCCTCTTCGATCCCTTCTCCTTAGCTAGTCTGCCCTGATGCAGCCTGTTATCCGGGATCACCGCGTGGAGGTGTAGATGGGTTTTGGCAGTTACGGTTCGCTGGCCCTGATGCTAGCAGTCAGCTATGGGCCGCTGACCACTGCAGCTCATGTGCTGCTCAGCATCTTGATCCCGTGGGATGAATATAACTCTTCATGTACTAAGTCGCAGTCTTTACGAGGTGTGGTGGACAGTTCCCTTCCTTGCTGTTTTTACCTTCTCCAACTCATAGATCAGGTACCCATTTACAGCTGTGTCGACTGGAGGAGCGGTAATCCCAGTCTAGCTAGCCAGGTTACACGCTCCACGCTTGGGAACCGAGTTTTGTTATTCTTAATAAAGATGAAAGAAAGAATAGAGCAAACCACGTTGAGAACTACTGTGATGGAGATTATATTGTACTAAGCCACAGTTTGTTTATGAGGTGGAGTGCTCAGTTCCATTCTCCGCTGCCTTTCTGTCCCTATCAGTAAGTCAAGCCCCATATACCTGCTTGTTTTCTGTCTGCCATCAAGCGGAGTTGGAAGCAATATAGAAGACAATCTATCATTAGCATTGTGTAAGTTATTGCTCATCGCAAGCAATGATGGCCACAGCATCAGACGGTTTATCTTAATAATGTGATGTGTGCTGTATTTAGATTATAGTGATGGAGTGAATGCGCTGGTCATCAATCTCACTCTTATCCCGAGTTAACTTGGATCAGTAGCAAGACTATTGGTGGAGACGACTGGAGGTAACTCTGGTCTTACCTCCCGTGAGACCAGGGGTCGCTTGTAACTTGCGGGATTCACTGGCGCTTCGTTTCCGTTCATCACTGTGAGAGGCGAGTTAGACATCAAGAAGCTGAGCAGCGAATGAGCTACTGTGGTCAGCGGCTCATAGTTGACTGTTAGCGCCAGGACCTGGTGCAGACCCCTCGCCTCCACGGGGTGACCCTAGATGACAGGCTTCAAGAGAGCAGACTGGCTAAGTAGAAGAGATCGAAGAGGGAGGGCTAGCCCGGTATTAAATAATGTCTGCTGAAGTCGGATGTGTTGGACCGAAAGGTGCAAATATTGCAGTCAATCTGTAAACCACGACACAACGCATTCCGTTCTATGGACTACATCCTGTTACTTGCAAAACCCGTGTCAGGGATTGATTGATAGCATGAGATTTAGAACAAACGAAGAAGAAGAGAATAGAGTCTAGAAATAAAGGTGGCAACCTGTCCGTGAAGTCGTCACACACTGCACAATTAGATTTTCATTCTATCCTCCATATCAATAAATCGATGCTTTACAGAGGTTTTGAACACATGTCCTTGTCTCATTAGACTAACATTCAAACCACTCAGTCACCATGTCCTCCCCATTAGAGAAATGCAGTGAGTAATGTATTACTGAATTACTTACTTGCATACTTAATCACTTCTCTTCTACCCTGGGGTGTGGCGGTTTGAACACGAGTCTGTTCTATCTGCACGTTTTCCTTCTGACCAGATCCTAGTATAGTCATCCGTCCGCCAGAAAAGGTCTTATGCTGTCACCCCAGGTAATCGTACTGTGGATCTGGACTTCTGGTTCTGGACTTCTGGCTCTATCTGACTTGACTTCTGACTCTGGACGTCTGATTCTTGACTTCTGGCTCTGGACGCCTGACTCTTGACTTCTGGTTCTTGACGTCTGACTCTTAACTTCTGACTCTTTTGACTTCTGACTCTTGACTTCTGACTTTCGACTTCTAGCTCTGGACTTCAGGGTGTGGACTTCTGATTCTTGACTTCTGGGTGTGAACTTCTGACTCTTGACTTCTAGCTCTGGACTTCTGTCTCTTTTGACTTCTGACTCCTGACTCTGAACGTCTGGCTATAGGCGTCTGGTTCTGGACGTCAGACTCTGGACATCTGGCTATAGACGTCTGACTCTGGACGTCTGGCTATAGACGTCTGACTCTGGACTTCTAACTCTGGACGTCTGACTCTTGGTTTCCCATGATACATACGTATTTATGGCATGAATGAGTGGATACATTAACTCCACTTTCAAGTTACATGAGGGTGTGCTTCTTGTCTCGTCTTTGAATAACCGGTAGTTCATTTTGTTTCTTCTTTAAAAACATTCAATTTCTCCTGTTCTATATCTGTCACGCTTCAGCTTACCTTTGGAAACAGCACAAGACGTCAATGCGCTTGTCCTCTTTCCTGACAAGGTCAAGGCTGATAATGGCCGGATATACCAGTAAAACAGATCCGAGGTTAAACAGGACCAAAATTGCTGCCTGTAGGTCAAGGACGGATAGTATAACAAATACAAGGTTAAAAAACCTCCAGAAAATCTCTCTCACTCACTCACATCTACGGAATCATGTGCGAACGCACGCACACACACACGCACGCACACACCCCCCTCACTGCTGACCTCAGGAGGTGAAGAGAACAAATTATGTAATCAGTTTATTTTAAAAAGTAAATACAAACAGAAGAAGAGAGATTGATAGATATATATTTAGATAAAGAGAGAGAGAGAGAGAGAGAGAGAGAGATAGAGAGAACGAAATAGACAGATGTACAGATGGAGAGAAACAGACAATAACTACAATCAGAGAGACAGACAGACAAGCAGATATATGTATATATATTTACTCGTAGATAGATAAATAGATAGATAGATAAATAGATAGATAGATAGATATATAGACAGACAGATAGATAGATAGATAAATAGATAGATAGATAGATAAATAGATAGATAGATAAATAGATAGATAGATATATAGATAGAGAGATAGATAGATAGATAGATAGATAGATAGATAGATAGATAGATATATAGATAGATAGATAGATAGATAGATAGGCAGACAGACAGATATATATATATTGATAGATAGATAGGATACGCCATATAGAGGCACAGACATAAAAAGCAGATGGATACGCAGATACAAAGGTATATATATATATAAAAGAGAGAGAGAGAGAGAGAGAGAGAGAGAGAGAGTACATAGGAAGCACTTTGGAGAAACGTTGCCTCTTACAACTGTCAACCTATTTGGTTGTTTCCTGGCAGGTGTGCATTACAGAAGGTTGCCATTACCTTCCATACGCGGCGGAGCGATAACACCTAGAAAAAAACTCAGTATGTGCCAAACTGGGCATGGTGGAACTCGATCCTGGTTGGTCGGGATTGTGAACCGGACCTTTCCTCTCTAGGCCACGCAGCCTCATTCATTCATTTATATATATATATATCCACGGACCTAACTGCACCAAGTGAACATACGTACAATGCGCATAATGACGTCACTTCTGATGTAAACATCACATACCAACCGTCAAGTTTGCAAAATTTCATTATCCTCACAATCATAGTTTCCTCAGCAGACCGTTACAAACTTGGCTGGTGTGATACAGAATCCGTCCACAGTTGATCAGCGAGCGGTGATTCTGTTTCTAACAGCTGATGGATGTCGACCAGTTGACATTCATCGCAGAATGCAGGCAGTGTATGGTGACAAAAGTGTGTCGAAGACAACAGCGAAGAACTGGAAAACGACGCTTAAAGAAGGACGTGAGTTAATGAAAGATCTTCCGAGACCAGATCAGCCACATATTGTTGCATAAGAAAATGCCATCGCCAACATTGATGCAGCAATTCGGGTGGACGGTCGCCGGAACTTACGGTCGCCACACTTTTGTCACCATGTTTAAATAAGAAGTGACATCATCATTAGGTCCGGCGACATTTTGAACACGCCTCGTATATATATATCTCTTTAGTCCACTTGTGTCGTTAGACATCGTGGGAAGGCGTAACATCCTTTGTTTCATATTTTTTTGGCAGGCGCAAATCTGCTGGTGACTTGCCAGGTAAATGCAAGTTGTCAACGATTGGGTTAGTGGTAGCACGTGGAATACATGATCGCCTATTGTTGGGGCTGGGGGTGGTGGAAGCGCAACTTAGAGCAAGGTAGACACGCAGCCTGTCAGGCGCCATCTAAGCTAGCCACATAACCAAGACCTGATGTTATAGCCTCACAGTCTCCTTTTTGCGACATATTCTCTGTGCGGCGATATATATATATGATGGATGTGTCGGATCGAAATGTGCAAATATCACAATCAAGTTGTAAACTTGCGACACAACGCATTCCGTTCTCCGGTATACATCCTGCTACTTGCAAAGCCTTGGTTCATGGCTTGGTAGAGGGAGTTTGAGAATGAACGCAGAGGAAGAAGATATATATAATTTGTACACAGAGACTGGGACATTTATAGTTTTAAAAAAACCATTTGGATACTCAGACACAAACAGATTGCCAGTTAGATAGACAGGGTCTGATGCCCGGATAGACGAGGCAGATTACTGAGGAATATTGAGCGAGTACCTGGTTATCACCTGGAAATGTTTACCGTAAGTACCAAAGTAATGACCATAAAAACCCAGCGACCGCTATTAATGCCCTTTATCTACCGCCCGACTGTTCAAATTGTGGCATTTCAACACGTTTATTGGTCGGTCTCCATCCTAGGTGTACGGCACTATCAGAAACTTGAGCGATAACTCTGGAAGGAAGGGCGAACTTAAATATAATTTATAGCCCTTGACAAGAGAATAAGCAAGTCTGAGGATCTGTCAAATTTTGAAGTGTTGAGAAGGTAAAGAGCAAGAGGGTGAGATAAACGATTTTGTGACCAAGACTAGGGCCAGGTCGAAGATTGAATTAAACAGTTAACTGGTACCGCTATATCCACTTGCAAACTTTCTTATAATGCTGCTGAGCTGATATATTGGCTTGAGCTATTTCCATAATTATATTGAATAGTTTCTCAATAACTTTTCCTGAGTGTGTAGATGTATCTATACTTCATACCCAGTGTTGCATTAAAAATATTACTGTGCCCATGAATTTAAAATATTCTGGAGTGAATGAGTTATTGTTGTTGTTGAAAGCCAACAATGAGTAAGTTTACTCCTTTGTGCGTCTTCTTCTTCTTCTTCTTCATCGTACGCTGTTTACAGCAATATTTACGTTGCACTGTTTTATTTTGTTAAGCCTGTGGCTCAGTGCATCCGATTTCAACAGGCGTTTCTTTGGCTGTCCCCAGCCTATCTGCAAGGCAGCAGTTGTTTTTGGTCAGAGTTGTCGCTCTTAGGGAAGTTGTCTTGCAGGACTAACGAGTCTTCCCCACTCGTGTCTATAGGGTTTGGCAATGATATGATATGATGGACTATGTACTAGTTTGTACTATCCCGGAAGAGAGGCAGTCCAGTGTGACTGTGTCTCAGGATCGTCACGTCCTGCCAGAAACGTAGCATATGCATGTGAGTGAGGTATCTCTTTGCTCTTTGTGCGTCTGAAAAAAGGCCGATAAGTTGTGGGTTGTAGTGGCTTTCCTCACATCCCGAGCGTGTTGATGAAGGTGAAGTCTTGCTAGTCCTCCAGACGCTTGTTCTAGCCTTAACACACGATAGTCAGACAGAGCCCGTATGATCATCGGAAGCACAATTACTGTACCAGCTATATGAAACTGCAAATAACGTTGTAATAACAACCGCTCTCTTCTTGTCTTATGTTGCCTTAAACTTACGATAATTATGTCTTATGTTGCCTTCCTCTTACGATACAATATGCTCCATGTCCTTCCTTACATATTTATATATACAAACACACACAACCAAACACACACACCCCACACACACACATATATATATATATTGCAAGAAATCAAAAAGACATTTACAAATAGACAAAAGATAATAAGAGCAACACAAAATGAGGTTTACTTACAGAGACAGACAGACAAACAGGTATATTTATATATATACATATATAGATATATAGATATATACATAGATAGATAGATATATAGATAGATAGATAGATAGATAGATAGATAGATAGATAGATAGATAGATAGATAGATAGATAGATAGATAGATAGATAGATAGATAGATAGATAGATAGATAGATAATAGCGGCCGTAGCGAGAACAGAAACGATGAACTGGCACATCCGAACAGACCTGCAAGGAGAACGCCCTTAAGGCAGGTATCGGGATAATGGCGGCCGCGAAGAAGGCCAGCATGTTGCTCAGAGACGTCAGTAGCACGGTCACTCCAGTTTTCTTGAGTACCTCGCCAGTCAGCTCCTGAAAATATATAATTTAATGAGTATTCTATAGTCTTCTTCTTCGCAGTGCGTCCTGAAAGGGACACCGTGTCACACTTCACAGCGAGGCTGCGATATCTGCGCATTTCGGTCAGGCCCATCCGGTTTGAGCTAGCTTTTTTTTGTGTATCGGGTCTGACATCCCACTGCGATCCATATTCTCTTGGCCAGACTACACTAGTGCAGCCTGTCTCCAGGATCGGCGCGTTTGTTGGCGTAATAGGGTCTTAGTCAACTGTGGTTCGCCGACACTGATTCAAGCCTCCAACTATGAGTCGCTGGCTACTGTCAGCTCATTCACTGAAATATGTATTCGGTCCCGGTCTTCATTTTGAACCTGTATGTTGAATTTCATGGTATTCACTTACACCTGTATGTTGTATTCCTAAGTATTCACTAAAAATTGTATGTTGTACTCCTAAGTATTCACTCAAATATGTATGTTGTATTCCTAAGTATTCACTCAAATGTGTGTGTTGTATTCCTAAGTATTCACTCAAATATGTTTGCTGTACTCCTATGTATTCACTCAAATATGTACGAGGCGTTATCAAATGAAACCGGACCTAACTGCACCAAGTAAACATACGTACGATGCGCATGATGACGTCACTTCTGATGTAAACAGCACATAATAACCGTCAAGTTTGCAAAATTTCATTATCCTCCGACTTATAGTTTCCTTAGCAGACCGTTGAAAACATGGCGGGTGTGATACGGAATCCGTCTAGAGTTGATCAGCGAGCGGTGATTCGGTTTCTAACAGCTGAAGGATGTCGACCAGTTGACACTCATCGCAGAATGAAGGTAGTGTATGGTGACAAAAGTGTGGCGACCGTAAACTCTGGCGACGGTCCACTCGAAGTACTGCATCCATTTTGGCGATGACACCTTCTGACGCAACAATATGCGCCTGGCCTGGTCTCAGAAGACCTTTCATTGACTCACGTCCTTCTTTAAACATCGTTGTCCTGTTCTTTACTGTTTCCTTCGATCCACTTTTGTCACCAGACACTGCCTGCCTTCTGCGATGAATATCAACTGATTGACATCCTTCAGATTTTAGAAACCGAATCACCGCTCGCTGATTCACTGAGGACTGATTCCGTATCACACCCGTCATGTTTGCTCATGGATCGGAGACCTGCATATGATTTACTCGCGGATCGGAGACCTTCATATGATTTGCTCGCGGATCGGAGACCTGCATATGATTTGCTCGTGGATCGGAGACCTGCATATGATTTGCTAGCGGATCGGAGACCTGCATATGATTTGCTCGTGGATCGGAGACCTGCATATGATTTGCTAGCGGATCGGAGACCTGCATATGATTTGCTCGTGGATCGGAGACCTGCATATGATTTGCTCGTGGATCGGAGACCTGCATATGACATGCTCTTGATGCAAGCTGGGCATAATTCATTCTGATTAAATAATAAAACCACTTGATTTGTTGGGGGTCAATGTAGTAACTGGGTTTGTTCCCACTGTCTGTCTTAGCGTGATGTTGCGGATTCGGTGACGGATTGTCTTTCCGGCTGAACTTCTCCCACAGCGTATCTCACAGCTCAGGATCTGACTTTTATGTGTTTCTTGTCAGAGTGAAACACCAAGTTAAAGTTTCAAATATCAAATTTCAAACATCAGGTTAAATATACCAAGTTTCAAATATCAAACATCAAGTTAAATACACCAAGTTTCAAATATCAAATTTCAGACATCAAGTTAAATACACCAAGTTTCAAATCTCAAACATCAAGTTAAATACACCGAGTTTCAAATACCAAATTTCAAACATCATGTTAAATACACCAAGTTTCAAATATCAAATTTCAAACATCAAGTTAAATACACCAAGTTTCAAATATGAAAAATCAAGTTAAATACACCAAGTTTCAAATTTCAAACATCAGGTTAAATACACCAAGTTCCAAATATCAAACATCAAGTTAAATACACCAAGTTTAAAATTTCAAACATCAAGTTAAATACACCAAGTTTCAAACTTCAAACATCAAGTTAAATATACCAACAATCAAAGAAGGAGATTCCAGCATCACCTCCCAAGGCAGAACCGGCTGCCGAGAAGCCGGCTATCACGGCTAGACCCCACACATGGAAGCACTCCTTTCTAAATATATCCATTAAAAAAAATAATCACATCTCACCTGGAACTTTTTGGCACACAGACGCCCTGACGGGGACTCCTTGTTTACTGCGCCTCCCCCGGGCTGTATACGCGGAGGTTCATGTGTAAATAAACGGATGGAATAAATCTTCTCCCTGTTCAAGCTTTTCCTTCCTTCCTTCATGCTATCCTTACTTTTCCCTTATCCTCATCTGGGTTTCCATTATCCTATCCCAGACTACATAAAACATAAAAATCACTCCTTCTATCTAGTAAAAGTAAAAAATAATTTTAAAAAAAATCTAGAAATAACCTGCACCATTACCTTACACAAAACATTACTCATTTTGTCTCACAGTAACTACAAAAAGTTACTCCAACCAATGAATTATATGTGGAGTGGGCTGGAAGTAAACAATTCTTTTCATTCCCTGTGCCTTCGCCGCCAAGGCGTAAACAAACCACTCTTCTGCGCTTTCTTTCTTTCCCTTATGATCTATTTTTAACTTAAGAAGGTACGAATTTTCCTCCACTTTCAATCAGAACCATAACAAGTAACGAATTTTCCTCCACTTTCAATCAGAACCATAACAAGTAACGAATTTTCCTCCACTTTCAATCAGAACCATAACAAGTAACGAATTTTCCTCCACTTTCAATAACCACAAGAAATTACGAATTTCCCTCCATTTTCACTGAGAACTAGTGTTTTACATAAATTATCCATCATTATGACACTTATTACTACTACTGGAGCTGCAAATTAAGACAGTCTGCTGTTGTTATCAACGTGGAGTGTGCAGGCTCGATCGTACTCTACCTCCGATAATAAAAAGAACCCGTGTCTTACAAGAGGTTTCGAACCTGTGTGATCTTGGTCTCATTGCGGTAGCTAAACCGCCTGACCACTGATTATTTTAAGTGATATGGTATCTTTATAAAATTAGATGATACGAATAAGGTCATGGTCGTTAATCTACTGCGGTCCCCAATTGATGTCATTGATGGCAGATGATCTGCGGATGGTTTGAACTAAATTCTATCATGTCGCTCATAAGACAGTAAAGTCTGGCAGGACTGTCCCTTCAATGCAAAAAAAAGTGTGTATGCCCATACCTATGTAACCCTAAAACCATAACGCTCTGGCAAGGTTATGGTTGTAACCCACAGGAGTAATTCATCTAGGAAAAGTTCATCTCTGCCTTGTTGGTAGCCTAGTCACGCCAAAAGCTAGGCTCAGTTAACCCAAATGTACAAGAAAATATTTGTTAAATTGTTTTATTTTGTACAATATTTTATTTACACTGACACATTTCTTTGTGTTTTTTTGAGTATTTGTGTGTGCTTCTTTGGTGAATTAGTTTTTAAAATTTTTTAAAAATGTTTTGGCTAAATGATCACAGTCAGAATTTGATAGATTAACAAGTAGTAATGCCTGTGTACCCAATTCAGCTATCTAAGTTATGGGGAAGTGACTTAAAATATGAGAAATAGAAGTCTCTATGCAAACGACATCGGCAATGTTAAGTTCAACATAAGCCTGTATCAAGGGCTGTTGAAGGCAGATGTACCAGGTCGACAGGGCCAGATATCGCGCTGTCAAATGCCTAACAACTATTCTCTTGCTAACATAAAGACGATCGAATATGCAGAAACTGAATGTACGTGAAATAAGAAAGGTTTGAACTTTGGATATGAATCGTTCTAGCAATTCATTCTTACAGCTCTACCAACGACGGTAGACGGGTCAGCAAGGAGAAGCTTCACACACACCGTTCATACAGAGAGCGTGTGAGTCGCTCGTGTGGAGTAGACGCCCCACCCCCCCCCCCCCGCCCCAATGTGTTAAAGAAAGCCTTAGAAAGAAAAGGCAAAATAAGTAACAAATACGGAAGAATAATTCACTAAATAGCACACGGTAGTGAAGTGTTAAAAAAAAAAGAAGAAATATATATATATAAAGACAACTCGTCTCAAGATGGATCTGGACAAATATATGATTTCCTTTGCTATCTGTATTTCCTCCATTCTCTGTTAACCTCTTTTAACAGATACCCATCCCAAATTTCACTCAGAACAGTCATAGAGATTGCTCTGTACCAAGACAGTTCCAGCATGTGGGCAGAAGAAAGGTGCAATTTTCTACGCTCCTCTCGTATTTACAAACAATGAGCCACCCAAAAGCCTGCAGAACATTTTCCAATTTCCGTTCCACACCGCCATGTTTAGCTCACAGATAGGCTCTGTGCCGTCTGTATTTTTAAACAAAAGTAAACGTTGCCATAGGTACCAGGAAAGGCCACATTTTGCTACACAATGTGTTGTGAATTCTACGTGCCTTTTCTATTGTATCTGTCGAAGGATGAAATCAATAGAAAGGCTCTTACAGAAACAACTGCACGTTAACCCATTTCAAATTCCTGCTAATATACACGTATTGTGGTTAATCAGAAAGTATCCGATCTTAGAAGGCCAGGTATGACTATAATTTCCCGCGGCCTGTTCTGGGTCAAGACCATGAAGGTCGCGATGCTGTTCCTAAAGATGTCCCTGAATCTGTCATACTGCGAATATCATATCGGTTGATCCACGACCCACTCGGAATCGACTGGCTCCCTGCGATTACATTTTTTTGGTTGTGTTTTTGTTTTGTTTAGATGTTTGCCTCACTAGTTTCTACTGGTGGAGGCGCGCCATTTTCCACCCCAGACCGAAGTCCATTGGGCGATATCAGGACGCATAAACCAGTGCTTGGATGCATGTGTGCTTCTGTATGTACCTATGCTAGGTTTGTGCACCCTCAGAAGCTAGCCCAACCAAAGTGCAATCGAAGGGCCTCACCACGAGGGTGCGTGTGAAAGTTGTGCAAGGGTGTGACTGTAGGACAGAGTCAAATGAAACAGAGTGAGGTAAGAGGAGAGAGAAGGGGAAGAGTGGCCCCCAGGGTGAGCCTCCTCTGCAGAAAGTCCTGCGATTAAATCCTCCTTCAGTTGGTAATTTAGGCATTTGAGTAAGACACGCGATAGAACTCTACCCGGACTCTAAATGACGGATCATAGGCCCATTTATTACGAGTGACAGTAATTAAGCAATATCAATTTTATTAATAACATTTGTCCAATTGTGCGAAGCAGAAATTGTTTGTTTCTTATTTTTCGAAATAGTTCCGATACTTAGCAACACACTTCGTCCACCTGTCCACTAGCTTGTAGATGTCCTTTAGAAAAAATGATTTTAAAAAACCGAATAAAGCTTCCGGTGTTTTTCCACGGTACAAGCCGATAGTGAGGATGCAATGTTGTACGCTATATTGCGCATGTGCATACTGCCCAATCATCACACTCTCTTCATGGACTTCTGCTAAAGAGTTATTTTGAATGCTGAAATTACGATTTTCCGGCATATATACTCTTTCATGCACTTCATTATAAAATTACTTTCTACTAAATGACTGTCCCTCGTATATTTGGACTGAGCCTAACCAACTGAAAATGAATCCAGAATACATTTGTAGTGTAATTTCAAGGCAATAGTTTTAAGCAAGTGAGGTTTCCAATTCCATTACAACTTCCTCTGGTCGCCTATTTCAACCTGCCTGGAAGGAAAAAACTGTGACTTATATGTGAAACAGTCGAGAGACGATCAGCGGTGTCAACGAAATGACGTCTATTTTACAATGAAATCTCTAAAAACCACTCTGACTGGTAACTGACCGCTTCGATCTCGCAATGCTTTGTTTCAATTGACCAGTTGAGTTTCCTGGTACCTAGCAGTTCAGAAGTGGTTGTTGATTGCAAGCAGACGTGACCTCTTAACTTCCCCCGTCGACTAACTTCTAGAAGCATAGATACGACAATGCATCTGGCATATATATATCCAGCTTTGAGAAAAGCCTGACCCTAGTCATTTGTTGAACTGTTTCATATCAATCACGTGTTCATGGTACGATTGTCAACCCTACACACAGTTGCGTCTTTCGACATGAAAGGAAGAAATATAATGAATGTGTAAACACATTTTTTGTGTTGTGTTTTTGTTACGAGTTTGCCCTTATATATATATAAGAAATATGATGAATGTGTAAACACATTTTTTGTTTTGTGTTTTTGTTACGAGTTTGCCCTTATATATATATAAGAAATATGATGAATGTGTAAACACATTTTTTGTTTTGTGTTTTTGTTACGAGTTTGCCCTTATATATATATAAGAAATATGATGAATGTGTAAACACATTTTTTGTGTTGTGTTTTTGTTACGAGTTTGCCCTTATATATATATAAGAAATATGATGAATGTGTAAACACATTTTTTGTTTTGTGTTTTTGTTACGAGTTTGCCCTTATATATATATAAGAAATATGATGAATGTGTAAACACATTTTTTGTTTTGTGTTTTTGTTACGAGTTTGCCCTTATATATATATAAGAAATATGATGAATGTGTAAACACATTTTTTGTGTTGTGTTTTTGTTACGAGTTTGCCCTTATATATATATAAGAAATATGATGAATGTGTAAACACATTTTTTGTTTTGTGTTTTTTGTTTCGAGTTTGCCTTTCTTATTGTCGAAGCCACTCCCTCCTTTCAGCCTCAGACACAGTCATGCAGGTTATATCTGGACGTGTCGGCCAATGTATGGAAGCGTGTGTGTATCTGTATGTCTGTGCTGCGCTGAGGTGGTTCTAGTACCGCCGTGTCGAAGGGATTCTGTCAAAAGTCCACTATTTATGTACGCTTTAAAATCCCGCCAAAAGTGGGTGTGTCCTGAATGATAATATAGCAAAATATTCTGAATGAAATAGGCATTGGTGCAAATTCTTTATTTTCCTTCTTTTTTTCCTTTTCGCCTTTCTTCTCATGGCTGTGTTGTGCCTTGAGGACCAGTGCATTCGATTCAAGCACGCATTTAAAAATGGATTAATTTCCCATTTGAACACAATCTTGCCGAATCTGGGCATATGTAGAAGTCGTGTCACGAACCACTCTGCTGAACGACCCAGTTGACCTAATCTGAGAGTCCTTATCTGTCTTGGTAGGAAGGTACTGCTAGTAACATAGTAGACACTGTTGTCAGAGATGAAGTGTAAGAGAAATCCCTGTATGAGTTCGTGGCGTTTCTCGTATGTTGTGATAAGTATCACCCCCCCCCCCCCCACCCTCTAATGGTCCTTCTCCAATACATCGTAAGGACCGATTGACAGCTGTACAGAATGAAGAGTACCATCAACGGAGACTCAACCTGCCCACTTTTGAGTGTCAGAGAGAGAGAGAGAGAGAGAGAGAGAGAGAGAGCGAAAGAGAGCGAGAAAGAGATAGGCACTGCAACCACTCTGCCAATAAGATAGTCAAAAGTGATCAAGATGAGCTGCAGTGGTCAGCGACCCATAGCTGACTGCTAGCGTCAGGGCCAGCGAACCACAGCTGCCAAGACCCTTCTACACCTCCACGCGGTGATCCTGGATAACAGGCTGCAGCAAGGCAGACTGGCTAAGGAGAAGGGATCGAAGAGGGAATGCTAACCCAGTACTCAAAAATGCTTGCTGAAGTCGGATGTGTTGGACTAGAAGGTGCAAATATCGCAGTCAAGCTGTAAACTACGACGCAACAAATTCCGTTCTCTGGACTACATTCTGTTACTTAAGCCCTGTCATGGTTTGGTATTGGGAGATTGAGAACGAACGAAGCCAAGCCAAGATAGAAAGGTTCTCTTAGCAGTATCTGTTGTCATGGATACAGTGACAGTTTTCAGTTCACGAGATATCACCTTATTTGTAGGAGTCCCCTCCCTTAGTTGTTGCTTCTCTGCCTCTGTGGGAGTGTCGACGGCTTTTTAAAAATTTACTGGCAATCGAGTGTGCTGACAAACAAGTGATTTAACTGTTGTATTTTTTTTTTAGCATGGTGGAATTGTTACCCGAACAGCGGGTAACAGTCTGCCTGCTCTTTTCCATTTCCAACTGGCAATGGTTCTTTGACGTGCATACCCCGTTCACAAGACATTCGAATTTATCGTCCATCTCCGATAGAACTGAGCTCCGATCTCACTTCCATTGAGACCAGGGGACGCTTTCAACTTGCAGAATAAGGACACCCACCATTTCCGAGCTTTCGTGTCTTGAGGTCAGCGACTTAAATGAAGTGACAATTTAAATTCCTCGTTGCATTGTCTTGCTTAATTGTAAGTCAAATATCCATTTACTACTAGATGAGCTGCATAGACCTGGAAATATACCTAGCCGTTTTGACGAGATAGACAAGCGCTTCAACCACTTTGTAAACTGATGATTCAGACAGATAGACAAGCGCTTCAACCACTTTGTAAACTGATGATTCAGACAGATAGACAAACGCTTCAACCACTTTGTAAACTGATGATTCAGACAGATAGACAAACGCTAGACAGATAGACAGACGCTTTAACCAAATATAAACTGATAACACAGACAAAGACATAAATAACAATTAGTTTGAAACTCCCCATCCCCCCCCCCCCCCCCCACACACACACACAAAAACCCAACCAGAGTGAACGACATAGAGCAAAAAAGGGCATGGAATGAATTACTAGAAGAGGTCTTTTTAACCAGGAAGTTCTGCCTACCCAATGACCACCTGATGGAAGCTATTAACGTCATAAGAGACCACAGCTGGCTTCCCTTAGGCGGGAAGGAGTAGGCCAAACAATGAGTCAGCTGATCGGTTTGGGTGTGAGTGTTTGCCAGTGCAAGCTATTCCACATGCCTGTGCAGACTGGATGATATTCAAGGATGATCCCATGGGCAGCTGAAGATATCCAGCGTGTGGAAGGTGTTCCTGGGTTGGGACCAGAGGCGGGACAGGAAGGCGGGATTCTTTAGTTGTGCCCAATTGGTTTGAAGTCATAAAGATAAAGGTAATCTAATAGCATCAATTGTCGTCGGGGATGAAGTGTTAAAGACTTTATCAGGTCACTATTTTCAGACGTGGAATGAGCCGTTACTTTTCCCGTTACTACGACTTCCTTAACTGTATGCTACGTATCAGTTTACGGCTGGGTAGACTTGAGTGGCTCCTGGTATAATCAGAATTAGGTACTTCCCAGTATATCGTAAAATACGTCTAAAGAGGGTTGTGCAAGGAGCTAGCAATATTATGTAAATCCCATTGCTTCGGAACCGCGCTGAGAATGACTGGAATCCAGACTTCTTTAAATGCTGGTACACCAAATGCAGAGCTGTACCCATGCTGCAGCCGTACCCATGCTGCAGCTGTACCCATGCTGCAGCTATACCCATGTTGCAGCCGTACCCATGCTGCAGCCGTACCCATGCTGCAGCTGTACCCATGCTGCAGCTGTACCCATGCCTCGATACCTGGAGTGAAAAAAGCATAAAGAGAAAAAAAGATTTAAAGAAAGGGAGTGAGAGAGAGAGAGAGAGAGATAGAGATAGAGAGATAGATAGATAAGAGAGAGAGATAGAGAGATATAGACACTCGAATGTTAAACTTCAAGCCTTTGTCATGACAGACAATTGTTCTAACCAAATATTACCATAGAAACACAATAAAAAATGATGTACCCGCCATAAAACATGAAGAATAATAATACACATTACAGAAGGCACAACAAAACTGCAAGCACAAATGCGCAACGCTTGTGTACAAACAAATCCAAACAGAAACACGCTGTGTAAAAATGATAGAAATAAAACGGTCTTTAGTCACCACTACGGTTAGACAATACTGGCTTCTTGAATAAAATGTGGGTTCATGCATGATGAAGAGTAGTAATAACTTGTTAAGTCTATCAGAATGCGCATTGTTGGTCTACTTTTACCTCTAATCTATCAGAACGGGCATTGTTGGTCTACTTTTACCTCTAATCTATCAGTATGCGCATTGTTGGTCTACTTTTACCTCTAATCTATCAGTATGCGCATTGTTGGTCTACTTTTACCTCTAATCTATCAGAACGGGCATTGTTGGTCTACTTTTACCTCTAATCTATCAGTATGCGCATTGTTGGTCTACTTTTACCTCTAATCTATCACTATGCGCATTGTTGGTCTACTTTTACCTCTAATCTATCAGTATGCACATTGTTGGTCTACTTTTACCTCTAATCTATCAGAACGGGCATTGTTGGTCTACTTTTACCTCTAATCTATCAGTATGCGCATTGTTGGTCTACTTTTACCTCTAATCTATCAGTATGCGCATTGTTGGTCTACTTTTACCTCTAATCTATCAGTATGCGCATTGTTGGTCTACTTTTACCTCTAATCTATCAGAACGGGCATTGTTGGTCTACTTTTACCTCTAATCTATCAGTATGCGCATTGTTGGTCTACTTTTACCTCTAATCTATCAGAACGGGCATTGTTGGTCTACTTTTACCTCTAATCTATCAGAACGGGCATTGTTGGTCTACTTTTACCTCTAATCTATCAGTATGCGCATTGTTGGTCTACTTTTACCTCTAATCTTTCAGAACGGGCATTGTTGGTCTACTTTTACCTCTAATCTATCAGTATGCGCATTGTTGGTCTACTTTTACCTCTAATCTATCAGTATGCGCATTGTTGGTCTACTTTTACCTCTAATCTATCAGTATGCGCATTGTTGGTCTACTTTTACCTCTAATCTATCAGAACGGGCATTGTTGGTCTACTTTTACCTCTAATCTATCAGTATGCGCATTGTTGGTCTACTTTTACCTCTAATCTATCAGAACGGGCATTGTTAGTCTACTTTTACCTCTAATCTATCAGAATGCGCTTTATTGGTCTACTTTTACCTCTAATATTTTAAGCGCCCCCTCCTCCCTTTGCCGTTAGTAGTTCTCGAACAGGTAATATCCGAATATCAATGTCGTAACGCACAATTTAAAACCAATATGTAGTTCTTGAGTTTACGTGTCTATCCAATCATGCATCGCAAGTAAACATTTGATGACTTAATTTGCAAACTCTCTTCACACAAATTGCAAAAATGAGCTTTCTTCTTCCATCCATACTTCTATATTCATCGTCAAAACTGGTTCAGCTCCCAACGAAGCATATGTCTTCAACCGTGCAAGCCAAATGCAGTGTTAGACAGACCTATGCTTCAACAAATGACTGTTACAGACTTTCCTAAATGAAAGTAAGAGTAAGTCGTTAAACGAACGTAGGCTTCAACAAATGACTGTTACAGAATTTCCTAAATGAAAGTAAGAGTAAGTCGTTAGACCAACGTAAGCTTCAACAAATGACTGGTTTCAGACTTTCCTAAATTCTAGTAAGAGTAAGTCGTTAGACCAACGTAAGCTTCAACAAATGACTGGTTTCAGACTTTCCTAAATTCTAGTAAGAGTAAGTCGTTAGACCAACGTAAGCTTCAACAAATGACTGGTTTCAGACTTTCCTAAATTCTAGTAAGAGTAAGTCGTTAGACCAACGTAAGCTTCAACAAATGACTGGTTTCAGACTTTCCTAAATTCTAGTAAGAGTAAGTCGTTAGACCAACGTAAGCTTCAACAAATGACTGGTTTCAGACTTTCCTAAATTCTAGTAAGAGTAAGTCGTTAGACCAACGTAAGCTTCAACAAATGACTGGTTTCAGACTTTCCTAAATTCTAGTAAGAGTTAGTCGTTAGACCAACGTAAGCTTCAACAAATGACTGATTTCAGACTTTCCTAAAACCTGGTTAGTTTAAGTCAAATGCACTGTCGGACCTAAAGTCCCACAAGGGGAACGATGTGATATAAATGATGAACAAGATACACGCCCTACCTGTATACATCTTCTTCATTTTAATTACCCGTATATAAAGTAGATCGGTTAGATGTCTAGCTTCTGCAGCAAATGGTTCAATCCATAGTCTCGACACGATTAAGTTCACATAGTATTAAATGGGTACTAGACTTACTGAAAAGTTAACCAACGAAAAAGGTACTTGTCAATCCACATTACTAAAAGCGAACAACCAGTACAATGAAGCATCTAGCAATTCATCCTTGGCAGTAAGTGAAACGAGAGTTATCTTTTGAGACCTTCACATATTATTAACATCGTCATTTAGACAACAAATTGTAAGAAGACAAAGAGTAATAGAAGAGTAATCAGGTCAGGTGAAACACACTGATCAAAGCAGGTTCAAGTCAAACATACTGATTAAGGTGGGAGAGAAGAGTAACCAGAGTCAGGTAAGACATATCCAATGTGGAAGAGAAGAGTAATCAGGGTCAGGTGAAACATACTGATCAAGGTGGGAGAGAAAAGTAATCAGGGTCAGGTAAGACATACTGATCAAGGCTACGCTTGTCGGCATCGTTTGTGCTCCTGGAAAAACGTTATGTTACAGCAGTAGTGTCAGCGAGGTGGGGATAGACGCTTAATCACTTTAGTGACGAGTTTAACGAAAAGCCACGCATTAGACACTACAGCCAGGAGACCTCCCGTCACTATTCTGAAGTACACCTCGGGATGTACGATAAACCACTGTAACCCGCTACCAAGAACAAGAGACATATGAAACAAGATATACAAGAAATAAGAGACACCAGAAACAAGAAACAATAGACACCAGAAACAAGAAACAATAGACACCAGAAACAAGAGACGCCAGAAACAAGGGATACAAGAAACAATAGACACCACAAATAAGAGACACTAGAAACAAGAGACACCAGAAACAAGAGACACAAGAAACAAGAGACATAAGAAACAAGAGACACCAGAAACAAGAGACATAAGAAACAAGAGACACCAGAAAAAAGAGACATAAGAAACAAGAGACACAAGAAACAAGAGACATAAGAAACAAGAGACAAGAAACAAGAGACACAAGAAACAAGAGACATAAGAAACAAGAGACAAGAAACAAGAGACATAAGAAACAAGAGACACCAGAAACAAGAGACATAAGAAACAAGAGACACCAGAAACAAGAGACATAAGAAACAAGAGACACAAGAAACAAGAGACAAGAAACAAGAGACATAAGAAACAAGAGACACCAGAAACAAGAGACATAAGAAAAAAGAGACATAAGAAACAAGAGACACCAGAAACAAGAGACATAAGAAACAAGAGACACCAGAAACAAGAGACATAAGAAACAAGAGACACAAGAAACAAGAGACATAAGAAACAAGAGACACAAGAAACAAGAGACATAAGAAACAAGAGACAAGAAACATAAGAAAAAAGAGACATAAGAAACAAGAGACAAAAAACAAGAGACATAAGAAACAAGAGACACCAGAAACAAGAGACATAAGAAACAAGAGACACCAGAAACAAGAGACATAAGAAACAAGAGACACAAGAAACAAGAGACATAAGAAACAAGAGACAAGAAACAAGAGACATAAGAAAAAAGAGACACAAGAAACAAGAGACATAAGAAACAAGAGACAAGAAACAAGAGACACAAGAAACAAGAGACAAGAAACAAGAGACATAAGAAACAAGAGACATTAGAAACAAGAGACACAAGAAACAAGAGGTGATCAAGACTACGATAAAGACTAAAAAAGAAATTCGGTGCAGAACTGATAAGAGAAGATGAAGGAGAGAATGAAGGTGCAGAAATGATAAGAGAAGATGAAGGAGAGAATGAAGGTGCAGAAATGATAAGAGAAGATGAAGCAGAGAAGATGAAGGAGAGAATGAAGGTGCAGAACTGATAAGAGAAAATGAAGGAGAGAAGATGAAGAAGAGAAGATCAAAGAGAGAAGATGAAGGAGAGAATGAAGGTGCAGAAATGATAAGAGAAGATGAAGGAGAGAAGATGAAGAAGAGAAGATCAAGGAGAGAAGATGAAGGAGAGAATGAAGGTGCAGAAATGATAAGAGAAGATGAAGCAGAGAAGATGAACGAGAGAATGAAGGTGCAGAAATGATAAGAGAAGATGAAGCAGAGAAGATGAAGAAGAGAAGATCAAGGAGAGAAGATGAAGGAGAGAATGAAGGTGCAGAAATGATAAGAGAAGATGAAGGAGAGAATGAAGGTGCAGAAATGATGAGAGAAGATGAAGCAGAGAAGATGAAGGAGAGAAGATGAAGGAGAGAATGAAGGTGCAGAACTGATAAGAGAAGATGAAGGAGAGAAGATAAAGGAGAGAAGATGAAGGAGAGAATGAAGGTGCAGAACTGATAAGAGAAGATGAAGCAGAGAAGATGAAGGAGAGAAGATGAAGGAGAGAAGATGAAGGAGAGAATGAAGGTGCAGAACTGATAAGAGAAGATGAAGGAGAGAAGATGAAGGAGAGAAGATGAAGGAGAGAATGAAGGTGCAGAAATGATAAGAGAAGATGAAGCAGAGAAGATGAAGGAGAGAAGATGAAGGAGAGAAGATGAAGGAGAGAATGAAGGTGCAGAAATGATAAGAGAAGATGAAGCAGAGAAGATGAAGGAGAGAAGATGAAGGAGAGAAGATGAAGGAGAGAATGAAGGTGCAGAAATGATAGAGAAGATGAAGGAGAGAATGAAGGTGCAGAAATGATAGAGAAGATGAAGGAGAGAATGAAGGTGCAGAAATGATTAGAGAAGATGAGGGAGAGAACGATGATGCAGAAACTGAGGAAATAAAAGAAGATAAGGTCGATCAAAACAAACAGAAAATCATAATCATTCATTCGTTCAAACCTGGCACATTAAAACATAAGGAGAGTGAAAGAACGGGACGAACAGTGAAGAATATGGGATGAAAGGTCGCCTCCGCGCGAAGTCTGACGTGAACCAGTGTTAGTACAGGACTGGTTTACTCTGGCACTATTCTATTGGTGGAAAGTCACCTGAAATAATGTTTACAATAAAACCAGCGCCAGCAAGGCCAACATTTCCAGGCAGCTCTGCTTGACAGACATGGCTTGGAAGTCTATTATTTATGTTGGGCTATACGCACGCCATGATACAACCAAAAGGACTGGTTGAAGGAAGATTGCCTTCTGCCAAAATAAGACTTACAGAACCATTACCTTACAGAGACATTATCTTACAGAGACAATACCTTACAGAAACATTACCTTACAGAGACATTACGTTACAGAGACATTACTTTACAGAGACATTACTTTACAGAGACATTACTTTATAGAGACATTACTTTATAGAGACATTACCTTACAGAAACATTACCTTACAGAGACAATACCTTACAGGAACATTACCTTACAGAGAACGGTACCTTACAGAGACATCACCTTACACAAAGCACTACCTTACAGAGAACGGTACATTACAGAGACATCACCTTACAGACAGTACTACTTTACAGAGAGCGTTACCTTACAGACAGTACTACCTTACAGAGAGCGTTGCCTTACAGACAGTACTACCTTACAGAGAGCGTTACCTTACAGACAATACTACCTTACAGAGAGCGCTACCTTACAGACAGTACTACCTTACAGAGAGCGCTACCTTACAGACAGTACTATCAGAATGTCAGAGTATAAAGGGCGCTTGATTATCCTTGCAACGGTTCCGAGTTCAATCACCATTATCGACAAGCTTCCGTCAACCCAGCTGCAAAGGGTACTTGGCTCACTATTAGCGGAGGACAGACAGCGAGGGAGGGAACTGGCCATCCCACTTTACAATAAAGCTTGAGGACAAAATAAAGTTGCAACATTTTTGGGATTTGTCCCGAGTGCTCCGCCGGGGTCCTTGTATGTGACAAGGACAATAATAGCACCACTACTACACAAAGAGCATGTCGTAAGAGGCGACTAACTGTGTGACGTGGCATAACACCGGTTTGGTTACGGGGTTTGTTAAGAGCAACCTAGATGGCGCGTAACAGGATTCGGGTCTACTTTACTCTAGTGTGTGTGTGGAGTCTATTAAGATAGACTCGCACATCGGTTAATCATCCTCCACAGCGGAGTAATAAGCTGCTCGAGCCTAGCCCGCTAAGCAGGAAGCCGTCCTCCCGTCACACCCAGCTCATACTATTATCGTAATAGTAGCGCAGTAGCTATCCGTGACAAAGGTACGGGATACGAATCCTGCTAACGGTACGCTTCCGTCGTAATGGGTACCTGACATACGACTTGAGAGGTAAAAGGCAGCGAGGAAGGCCACCCTACCTCATAAAAGCTGCGACTAAGCTTACTGAAGTCTCTAACAACTTCATTTCCCGACAGTAGTGTAGCTACTATGGGACAAACCTGTACTAAAGTCTCTAACAACGCCATTCCCCGACAGTAGTGTAACTACTATGGGACAAACCTGTACTAAAGTCTCTAACAACGCCATTCCCCGACAGTAGTGTAACTACTATGGGACAAACCTGTACTAAAGTCTCTAACAACGCCATTCCCCGACAGTAGAGTAGCTACTATGGGACAAACCTGTACTAAAGTCTCTAACAACGCCATTCCCCGACAGTAGTGTAACTACTATGAGACACACCTTAACTGACGGCTCTAACAACTTCAAACCATGCATATGTTCGAATCCAGCAAGGTAGTACCCCTATGGTAAATAAACGCATTGTAAAATGTGTGCTAAATCGGATGTACAAGGCGGTAAGGCGCAAACAGGAATTGCAAGACACACCGGCCTAGGGAAGAAGCCAACGGAAAGAATAAAAACCTGTCTACTCCGATTATTTTCATTGCTGTGGTCCGCAGGGGCGACTTTATATAATTGGGAAATAAATGCCGTTTGCCTGGTTTGTCGCCGTGGAGTCTACATGCTAGGTTTTTATTTTACCCCTGACTGAATCGCCTTCGCCACCTTGTCTTCCATGACAACACGTCAGGCACACGTTTACGTCTGGATAGACTGGAGCATGTTGAGACCTAGGCTTGAACCCCGTACATTGCCACGAGATACCAGTGTTCTAACTAATCTACTTAAGAATGCATGTAATTCCCTTCAAAGTAAAGTTTGACACTCTGCATTATCTTCCTCCCTTGGGCTTCAAAATATTGCTTTTCTTTAGATCGCCGAAAGAACAGCTCTTGCTACTGCGTCATGTCCCGACTTCTACCTTTGGCCAAGGCTTCGGCCAAGGCCTGGGACCAAAATCCAAACCTGTCCTGGCCCACACAAGACGTAGGTATTTGCTCTGCCAAGAATCAGCAGACGAATAACATGGGCGGGAGAGAAGGGCGCAAGAGATTACGGACGGGAGCGCGGGTCGGCGCGTAGAAGTAAAATATGGAACGTGTTGGCAAAAATTGGTAGAAAACTTCCTCGCTGTGTTTTGGATTGAACAAACAGATTTGGCGTGGTTCGTGAAGCAGGTAGTGAGATAGAAGAGTGAGAGAGGAGAGTGAGAGACAGGGTAAAGATACAAGGAGTGGGGGAAGGACGAATAGAACAGGATTGACGAGAGGGAAAAGGGAGAGTCAGGTTTACACAATTGATATTAAACACGGTTGACGAGAGGAGAAATGAAGAGTGAAATGAACATGATAGATAAGGTTTATGGTTGACTAGAGGAGAAATAAAGAGGGAGATGAACATGATGGATAAGGTTTATGGTTGATGAGAGGAGAAATGAAGAGGAAGTTAAACATAATAGATAAGGTTTATGGTTGACGAGGGGAGAAATGAAGAGGGAGATGAACATAATAGATAAGGTTTATGGTTCATGAGAGGAGAAATAAAGAGGAAGATGAACATAATAGATAAGGTTTATGGTTGACGAGAGGAGAAATAAAGAGGGAGATGAACATAATAGATAAGGTTTGTGGTTGATGAGAGGAGAAATAAAGAGGAAGATGAACATAATAGATAACGATGATGGTTTGCGAGATTGGTATAAATAATAGAGACGTCACCGAGAGAAAGAGAGAGAGAGAGAGAGAGAGAGAGAGATAGGCAGAACGAGAGAGTGAAAGAGAGGGGCACGCGAGCAAATATGTATTACTTAGAGAGAAAATAAAGGCACTGATACAAAAGGTAATCATGATAGTGGTTGGAGGGAGACGAGGGAAAGATAGAAAGAAGAGGTCGATAAAAAACAAACACATTACTTGAAGAAAATAAAAGCACAGAGGAATAAAGCTGTATTCTTTCTAGAACCAATTCTTTCAATTCTAGAATCCTATTCAACGCACTCTAGAGGTTTCTGGTCTGTGTGAAATGTGGTGTGAACAAGATACCTTGAGTTGGTGAGTCTTCTAGTCTAGCGGGGTTAAACAGACACAGGTCTAATCAAATAGATATTTACGTCATCAACTAGAAAAATGGCCATATAAAAATGAGCTAAGAAATGAGTGAAGAGAGGGTCTATAATAGAAATGAGTGAGGAGATGGTTTAAAATTGAAATGTGTGAAGAGATGGTTTAAAATTGAAATGTGTGAAGAGATGGTTTAAAATTGAAATGTGTGAAGAGATGGTTTAAAATTGAAATGTGTGAAGAGATGGTTTAAAATTGAAATGTGTGAAGAGATGGTTTAAAATTGAAATGTGTGAAGAGATGGTTTAAAATTGAAATGTGTGAAGAGATGGTTTAAAATTCAAAAGAGTAATCAGTGTCAGGTGAGACATACAGATCAAGGTGGGAGGGAAGAGTAATCAGGGGCAGGTGAGACATACTGATCACGGTGGTAGGGAAGAGTAATCAGGGGCAGGTGAGACATACAGATTAAGGTGGGAGCGAAGAGTAATCAGTGGCAGGTGAAACATACAGATTAAGGTGGGAGCGAAGAGTAATCAGTGGCAGGTGAAACATACAGATTAAGGTGGGAGCGAAGAGTAATCAGTGGCAGGTGAAACATACAGATTAAGGTGGGAGCGAAGAGTAATCAGTGGCAGGTGAAACATACAGATTAAGGTGGGAGCGAAGAGTAATCAGTGGCAGGTGAAACATACAGATTAAGGTGGGAGCGAAGAGTAATCAGGGGCAGGTGAAACATATAGATTAAGGTGGGAGCGAAGAGTAATCAGTGGCAGGTGAAACATACAGATTAAGGTGGGAGCGAAGAGTAATCAGTGGCAGGTGAAACATACAGATCAAGGTGGGAGGGAAGAGTAATCAGGGGCAAGTGAAACATACAGATTAAGGTGGGAGGGAAGAGTAATCAGGGGCAAGTGAAACATACAGATTAAGGTGGGAGGGAAGAGTAATCAGGGGCAGGTGAAACATACAGATCAAGGTGGGAGGGAAGAGTAATCAGGGGCAGGTGAAACATACAGATTAAGGTGGGAGGGAAGAGTAATCAGGGGCAAGTGAAACATACAGATCAAGACTCCACCTCACGTCAGGACCACGTGAAACATATTGACCAGGTACGCACCGTGATGTAAAAAAGAGTCACTGTAAAATACTACCCAAAAATTAAAAAAACAAACAAACCGTCAGGGGAACTCCAGCTTGCAGCAACAACTTCTGCATTCCTTTCATCTTCTATCAATCGCTTTCTCCCTCCTTCTCTCTTTCGCCCGCCCATAAATCAGAAGGATCAATGTAGAAATCCCTGGTCCGACAACCAGCGTCTAAGACGCAATCCCTCGTCCGACAACCAGCTTCTATGACGCAATCCCTGGTCCGACAACCAGCTTCTATGACGCAATCCCTGGTCCGACAACCAGCTTCTATGACGCAATCCCTGGTCCGACAACCAGCTTCTATGACGCAATCCCTGGTCCGACAACCAGCTTCTATGACGCAATCCCTGGTCCGACAACCAGCTTCTATGACGCAATCCCTGGTCCGACAACCAGCTTCTATGACGCAATCCCTGGTCCGACAACCAGCTTCTATGACGCAATCCCTGGTCCGACAACCAGCTTCTATGACGCAATCCCTGTCTGTAATCTCGTTCACTTTATCCAGACAAGAAGACTTACAACACTGACAAGAAAATGAGATAGTCACAACTTGAAATATTCCCTCAATGAACTAAAAAATCTGTCTACCGCCCCTACTTTCGAATTTTGTCTCATTACAGAAATAAATGCGACATGGAACAAGGTTACCTGTGCGCGTAACCCAGTATAGATCACCAACGCTTATTGAAATCCGCACTACCAGTATGGTACGCCGATAGTAATAACCACACAGGTAATCCCCAGTGAAGATTCGGAAGCCACGAAGCCCTTATAGAAGGTAACAAAGACATTTTTACTTCATTTTTCACTGCACAATAAACAGACGGTGTAGTAAAACACGACGGTTCCCTTTTTCTAATGCGAAAGAGCGCAAATTAGTATGCAAGGTAGCATATTCGTGGCAATGTTGGGTTATGTTCTTGTACTTTGTTTGTCCTGTCACTTAACGTGAGAAGATGCAGTTTTCTTTCTTGTGTTAGGAGTGTTGTCCTTCCCAGCGCAAGGGACGGTGTTCCCGCGAAACTTTGTTAATACATACCAATCCTTCTGTTGCCGGCTTCAAACCAGGATCTTTCACAGCTCAAGGACATCAGCAGTTACTGCTACCAGTTACATTTAAATGGCGCCAACATATCTCACTCACAAAATATACACACGCACACACACACACACATATACACACGGGGGATTCCGTGGCGAAGTAGTTAAGCCGTCGGCCTCGTAATTAGGTGGTGTGGGTTCGACTCCGAACTCCGCCGTCTTTTTCACGGGTGAATGATGCGGAGTCCCCTGCATATCTTAGTCGCCCCCTAGTCGTCTTGTCCTTGACTTGCCACTGGGGTCGGGCGGCACGAGACGAGAGAGTGAGGATAAAAAGTAGCGCTGTTAATCCTTACTAAAAATAGCGCTAGCAAAATTAATTATGCCATCATCGTCTACGATGGACGGCGGCCTTTGCCTTATATACACACGAGAGTGGTGAATGCTTTGAATGCCACGTGAAATAGTAGAGGCAGGAACAATTAATGCATTGAAGAATAGATTGGATGCGCATATGTATATTTATAATTTAAAATAAACTGGTGGTATACATACTCTGTAGAGTCAGAAGACTCCCTGTATAACGACTTTAAGTTAAATTGAGTTTTACAGCGAAACAGAGCTCTTCACTCTTTTATTCAAGTATATCCAGTACTCATCATCATCATCATGTTCTTTGCATAATGCCGCTTTCATAACAACCGATCTATAAGACACTCCATCTTTGGTCAGCTTTCCCGCCTCGGTCACTCTCAGATCCTCTTTCATTTCCTCTGTCCATCTTCTGATCTACCTGCCTCTACCTCGCATAGCAAGTACCATAATCTCCATTACTATTTTTTCTAGATTTTTGTGGTGTTTGATGTAGTCAACGTATTTTAGATTCCTATATTGTATATTGTTTCCTAGACAATTTTGTTCTATATCAAGGCCTTTCAGGATTTCTGTTTCTTTCTCGTTATCCGTGGTATTTTTAGCATTTTCCTATGGCATTTTTAGCTCGAATGAGTCAATCTTCTTCCTTGGAGTTTGTGTGATTGTCAATGTCTCGCATCAGTACGTTGCTGTTGGGAAATGCAAGTTCGCAGATCTTAATTTTGTCATTGATTTATGCCAACAATTTGCACAGTTTAAAGTGGACATTCTTACTTTTCACAGATGGTCGCTATAGCTAAGATGTAAGAAACGCCCAAGAAACGAATGAACAAAGGGTTGAGTGTTAGAATCTCCCAAGTTTCAAGCATCACCTGGTCTAAATGAAGATGAGATCGGCCTGTAGTCCTATAGGAGACGAGCGATAAACTTAGATGTCCCGTGCACATACTGTGAACATAAAGAAACATTTGTAGCTGAAAGCTGAACACCGAAAGTAGAGAACTATTACTGTACAGGCGGGGACGAAGATGTAGCAGTGAATGGGCTATCAACAGCAAGTGACTCATGACTGACAGCAGCCAGTGACTCATGATTGACAGCAGCCAGTGACTCATGACTGACTGCAGCCAGTGACTCATGACTGACAGCAGCCAGTGACTCATGACTGACAGCAGCCAGTGACTCATGACTGACCGCAGCCAGTGATTCATCACCGACAGCAGCCAGTGACTCATGACTGACAACAGCCAGTGACTCATGACTGACAGCAGCCAGTGACTCATGACTGACAGCAGCCAGTGACTCATGACTGACAGCAGCCAGTGACTCATGACTGACAGCAGCCAGTGACTCATGACTGATAGCAGCCAGTGACTCATGACTGACAACAGCCAGTGACTCATGACTGACAGCAGCCAGTGACTCGTAAATGACAGCAGCCAGTGACTCATGAATGACAACAGCCAGTGACTCATGACTGACAGCAGCCAGTGACTCATGACTGACTGCAGCCAGTGACTCATGACTGACAGCAGCCAGTGACACATGAATGACAGCAGCCAGTGAATGGGCTATCAACAGCAAGTGACTCATGACTGACAGCAGCCAGTGACTCATCACCGACAGCAGCCAGTGACTCATGACTGACAGCAGCTAGTGACTCATGAATGACAGCAGCCAGTGACTCATGACTGACAGCAGCCAGTGACTCATGAATGACAGCAGGCAGTGACTCATGACTAACATCACAAAGTGACTCCTGACTTGCAGCAGCCAGTGACTCATAGCTGACAGCAGCTAGTGACTCATAGCTTCGTGCTTTCACCAGTCAGCAAACCAATCCTATTCCGTCCCCAAATGGCGACACTGGAAACACGAATCTCTATTGTTTAAGACTGCATGACCAGAGCAGTGCCAAGAAAAGCACGGTGCAGAAAAAAAAGTTCAGCTGAAATCGGATGTACCGAGCCGAATGGGGCAGATATCGCTGTAAACTACGACACGATTTCTTTCTGAATGAACAAAGAAGCTGTATGGGCTAACATTGAACAGGTAACGAAATCCCTACCCAATAGTGACTGCACGAAGACTTAATGGAGACGGGTCCCAAGTCACACAAAGCCACAAGAGATTAATCAACTGTCTATCTATACACTTGATTGTATATAAAAATGACGTACATATAGAAATGACGTACATATAAAAATGACGTACATATAGAAATGACGCACATATAAAAATGACGTACATATAAAAATGACGTACATATAGAAATGACGTACATATAGAAATGACGCACATATAAAAATGACGTACATATAGAAATGACGCACATATAAAAATGACGTACATATATAAATAACGTACATACAGAAATGACATATAGTAATAACGTACATATAGAAATGACATATAGTAATAACGTACATATATAAATGACATATAGTAATAAAGTAGATATAGTAATGACGTACATATAGAAATGACATATAGAAATAACTTCGCTATAATCACTGGAGCGTTGGATGTATCAGTAATTTACCCACAATGCACATCTTCAAAGAACCGAGCTCAGAAAACCCTTCAACATATGGGACCCAAAAAGCAAGCGTCATCAATGGATGAGAAGCACACACATATCTCCATGGTTTATTAATAAATATGTCTTCCTCACACGCCACTGGTATAGCATTTTTTTCTGGGTATCTGGTATCCAGCCTCAACGAAGCCTGACCGCATAACTAAGAAGCATAGGTTACCTCTGGAAAGGTTCTCCAAATTTGTGAAAATAATAATTCACGCGTATGAATACTATTTTGGCTGTTTTTAATTCACAAACACGCCTCAAACGCGGTTTGTTTGAGAAACAAACATTCGTGCGCGTGCGAGTACACACACTGGTCCTTAACGACAGGTCGTTGGGTGCTTTACTTTCTACATTCTTTGAGAGGGCTAAAACGTGAATGAACGAACCCGTTGACCCTTAACTGCACGCACACTTAACATTTGGCGGTTTCCATTTTGTGCCACTGTTTATGTTGAAATGCGGGACTTATTACAAACCACGTCGCATACTTTCTTTTGAAACAGTTTTCCCCTTTGCAACAGGTAGTTCCAACGGTATCTGTCATAGATTATACATTCCGTACTGCTCAAACTGTTCAACTGCCAATTTTTACAACCATTTCAAAAGTCAGAAATGGCCGTCCTTAACTTTCAACCACGTTGTGACATAATATGAACATATACCACACGTATTGAGATGTAAGGAGGCACGTTTTTGTGTGTGTGGCTTACGTTGGAACATTACAATAGTAATCAACATGTTAAAAGTTATTGGAGGAAGTTGTGGGACATGGCGGGAAAGTTTTAGGACGGTTTAATTCGTAATCCTGGCCAGTATTTCCCCACAGAAATGTCCTGCAGGTCAGCGAAAACAAGAAATTGCTGTTGAACCGCTTACCTATTTACTGCACGGATTCTGGTTATTTTAAATAGTGATATAATTTTTATTTTATAATATCCGATTTAGCTAATACACAAAATACTATATAAATAGTTGGATAGTTTCTTCTGTTTGAGCGGTCCGTCAAAAATCTTCCCTATTTTCACCGGTCCGTCAAAAATGTTTTCCTATTTTTATCGGTCCGCGAACAATTTCTTCTATTTTTATCGGTCCGCGAACAATTTCTCCTATTTTTATCGGTTCGCGAACAATTTCTCCTAATTTTACCGGTCCGCGAACAATTTTTCCAATTTTTACTGGTCCGCGAGTATAAAAAGGTTGGAAACAGTGATCTAGGGTGATGTTTGGATGTAGTACAGCTTGCGTATCGACGGAGTTCTATAAAACGTCTAAGCGGCTTTAAGACATCCTCTACTTATATGATGTTACAAATTCTACCATGGGATCTCGCATGAAGATCTCAGATCACATGAAAATCTCAGCTCAGGTGAAATGCCATCTGCACGTTTCATATGGAACGCTCGTGTCTACTTTAATGGCATAATGAGATTTATATTTCTGCAGATAGCACTTTACGGTACACTACGATTCCTTTTTCTAAAGGTCTCACATGATGATGTAATACGATTACTTGCTACCCAAGTGTTCATTAGAATAGAGTCGAACAGGTGTCATCGTTCAGCGTCTCACAGCTGACTGCTTGAGTCAGGATAGGAAAACCAGAGATATCCAAGGCCGCATCTGCCTAAAAATGGCTGCCCTGCAAACACGGTCAGCGACCCATAGCTGACCAAGACCATATTCTGCATCCACGTGGCGATCCTGGAAAAAAACTGTATTAGTCGAGGACACAGACCTCAGAAGGGCGCAGACTACAGAGTGGCCCAGACCTCAGAGGGGCACAGACCACATAGGGGCGCAGACCTCAGAGGGGCACAGACTACAGAGTGGCACAGACTACAGAGTGGCGCAGACATCAGAGGGGCACAGACCACAGAGGGGCACAGACCACAGAGGGGCGAAGACTACAGAGGGGCGCAGACCACAGAGGGGCACAGACCACAGAGGGGCACAGACCACAGAGGGGCACAGACCACAGAGTGGCGCGGACCACAGAGGGGCACAGACTACAGAGGGGCGCAGACCTCAGAATGGGCAAACTTGAAGGGCGCAGACCTGAAGGGTGTAAACCTGAAGGGCACAGACCCCAGAAGGGCACAAACCCCAGAAGGGCACAGACTTCAGAGGAACCCAGAGTGTTTATAGCAAAGAAACCAGAATACTGAGTGAAAATTGAAGTGGCAAAAACATTAAATTGTTTCAACATCAATTATACCAACAAACTATTGAGAATTGAAAACAGAATATAAGGCAATCAAAACATTTGATAATAACAATTAGATTATAACAAGTTTTTCAAAATACAGCAGCCTACAAGAACAAGAGAGCACAGCCACACATTAATTAAAGAAAGGTCCAGATTAGATACCAGGAAACATTTTTTTAGTATACTTGGAATGCATTGCCACAGAAAATAGTGGAGGAAGGGTAAATTAATTAATTCAAGAATATATTGGAATGGTATAGTTATTTTTAGATCAAGTGAATATAAGATAAACTGGTTGCATACTGACTCTGCAGAGTTTTCTAGGCCAGCTGGGGTTACATCTGTTAGACAAAAAAACATGTGAATTGTCTGAGTCTTGGATTTGCGTGTGTGTGTGGGGTGCCTTCTCTAGGGCACAAAGTAGGCGTGCATAATTCTTAGGGCCACGTACGAGAAATATTTTAGCAGACGTCACAAATCTCAATTGAGGCTGGAGTCTAATACGCACAATAGAGCTAAGTCACCTGGATGATGTCATATTTTTAGCCTCGTTGTGTGTTCCGTCTGTTTACTACACACATAGGTTGCATCATGCGCGGGTTGTGGGGAGTTGATGGGGGATGAGAATGACGTGGGGGATCGGGGATGAAGTGAGCAGAACCTGTGTGGGAGTCAAATGAGGGCTTACCTGGTTAGGTATATGATCTGCGTTCTCAAAGTAGGTGTGGGCTATGAGAAACATGTCGTCCACTCCAAGGCCCAGAGCCAGAAATGGGATAATCTGTAAGAAAGAAGGTTTGGAATGAATGGGTGGATGGGTTATGGGTGGGTGGACGGATGGATGAGTGGGTGTGTGGTTGGATGAGTGGATGGGTGGGCGGATGGGTGGTAGTATGAGTGGGTGGATGAGTGGGTGTGTGGTTGGGTGGGCGGGTGAGTGAGTGGGTGTGTGGAATTGAGTGGGTGGATGAGTGGGTGTGTGGATGGGTGGGCGGGTGTGTGGATAGGTGGTTGTATGAGTGGATGGATGAGTGGGTGTGTGGATGGGTGGGCGGGTGAATGGGTGGTTGGATGAGTGGGTGTGTGAATGGGTGGGCGGGTGTGTGGATGGGTGGTTGGATGAGTGGATGGTTGAGTGGGTGTGGATGGGTGGGCGGATGTGTGGTTGGATGAGTGGATGGATGAGTGGGTGTGTGGATGAGTGGGTGTGTGCATGGGTGGGCGGGTGAGTGGGTGGTTGGATGAGTGGATGGTTGAGTGGGTGTGGATGGGTGGGCGGGTGTGTGGTTGGATGAGTGGATGGATGAGTGGGTGTGTGGATGGGTGGGCGGGTGAGTGGGGGGTTGGATGAGTGGATGGATTAGTGAGTGTGTGGATGGGTGGGCGGGTGTGGATGGGTGGTTGGATGAGTGGATGGATTAGTGAGTGTGTGGATGGGTGTGCGGGTGTGGATGGGTGGTTGGATGAGTGGATGGATGAGTGGGTGTATGGATGGGTGGGCGGGTGAGTGGGTGGTTGGATGAGTGGGTGGTTGGATGAGTGGGTGGTTGAGTGGGTGTGGATGGGTGGGCGGGTGTGTGGTTGGATGAGTGGATGGATGAGTGGGTGTGTGGATGGGTGGGCGGGTGAGTGGGTGGTTGGATGAGTGGATGGATTAGTGAGTGTGTGGATGGGTGGGCGGGTGTGGATGGGTGGTTGGATGAGTGGATGGATTAGTGAGTGTGTGGATGGGTGGGCGGGTGTGGATGGGTGGTTGGATGAGTGGATAGATGAGTGGGTGTGTGGATGGGTGGGCGGGTGTGGATGGGTGGTTGGATGAGTGGGTGTGTGGATGGGTGGGCGGGTGAGTACATGGGTGAGTGGGTGGTTGAATGAGTGGCTGGGTGTGTGGATGGGTGGGCGGGTGAGTGCGTGGGTGAGTGGATGGATGAGTGGGTGTGTGGATGGATGGGTGTGTGGATGGATGGGTGGGTGGATGTATGGGTGGGCGGGTGAGTGGTTGAATTGGCGGGTGAGTGAGTGGGTGGTTGGATGAGTGGATGGGTGTGTGGATGGGTGGGCGGGTGGATGGGTAGGCGGGTGAGTGCGTGGATGAGTGGGTGGATGAGTGGGTGTCTGGATGGGTAGGTGAGTGGTGGTTGGATGAGTGGGTGTGTGGATGGGTAGGTGAGTGGTGGTTGGATGAGTGAGTGAATGGATTCTGGGTGGGTGGACGGATGGATGAGTGGGTGTGTGGATGGGTGAGTTAGTGGGTGGTTGGATAAGTGGGTGGGCGGGTGAGTAATGGGTGGTTGGATGAGTGGGTGGATGAGTGGATGGTTGGATTAGTGGATGGTTAGATGAGTGGATGGATGAATGGATGGGTGACTGAGTGGGTGGATGAGTGGGTGGTTGGATGAGTGGGTGTGTGGATGGGTGGGCGGGTGGTTGGATGAGTTGATGGGTGAGTGGGTGGATGGATGGGCGGGTGAGTGGATGGATGAGTGGGTGGATGGATGGACGGGTGAGTGGATGGATGAGTGGGTGGATGGATGGACGGGTGAGTGAGTGGATGGATGGACGAGTGAGTGAGTGGTTGGATGAGTGGATGGATGAGTGGATGGATGAGTGGGTGAATGAGTGGATGGATGAATGGGTGTGTGGATGGGTGGTTGGATGAGTGGGTGAATGGATGCATTGAGTAGATTAATGAATGGATATATGAATTCTTAAGCTGGGTGAACGGATGGGTGGATGGATTGATGGCTGGGTGAAAGGGTGGGCTAATGAATGAATAGATGAATGGATGAAGAAATTTATGAGTGGTTGGATAGAAGGTGGGTGAATTGTTGGATGGATGAACTAATGACAAATGTGGATAGATGAGTTGATGTTCGCATGAATGAATGAACAGATGTATAATAATGCCTTCCCGTGACTCAATTCGGAATTGTTAGCTTGAGGAACAGACAAAAATCGCAACGAGACATGTAGGGAGAATAGAGAGCCTAGCAAACCAGATGAAGGTTGTATTTGGCCAAGAAAGTCTGGATCATATACGAAGATGGGAGGGGCGTTGTCAGGAGGGGGCGTTGTCGGGAGGGGGCGTTGTCGGGAGGGGGCGTTGTCATGATGGAGCTGTCAAGTTGCTGTTGTCCACAGTTCCGGTCATGTGCGTTGAACTGCATCATGACGGGGACGGATTACCTCCAGGTAGTCCTCTTTGGTCATGTTTTGATCTTGTGGTACGTACTCGTTATGCACAATCCCACGGAAGTGAGAAAACAAAAAGGCCAACATGGCCTGGACATTGCTGCGCTCCAGACTTGCTTTTTTCGGCCTTGGGGATTGATGAATGTCTCCATGCGACTACTACAGCTTGGTTTCCGGGTCGTACCCATAAACCCACGACCCATCATCACCAGTGATCAGGAAGCCAGGATCGCCGTTTGAGCAGTCCAGCATGCCCTGCGAGACTTCTAGATGGAGTTACTTCTGCTCCATCGTTAGCAGCTTGAGAACGAATTTCGCGGCACTCTCCGGATGGTCAAATCCTCGCTCAAAATGTAGTGTACTGAACCAATACATCCCCACCTCATCGGCAAACTCTTGGATGGTGATACGACCGTTATGTAAAACCAAGGTCCTAATTTGGTCAATGACTTCATCATTTCGGCTTGTTGGTGGCCTCACGGGACATGATCCACTCTCTTACGATGTGCGGCCATCTTTGAAGTGATTGTAGCACTTCTTTATTTGTGTGATGCTCATGGCATCGTCACCGGAAGTCTGCTGAAACTTCCGAATGGTTTCCACTTGTGTATCTCCTAGAGTTTGGTTAATGTGATGGAACACCGCTGTTAAATTCTTTCCGTCATTTCGTTCTCAATAAAAACCTTATAATATAATAACCGGACAGGTGCTTAATATACTCAACACTGAAAGACTGACTTTTACCGACTGCCACAATTTGCGACGGGAAAAATGTCTATCCATGCGAATTAAAGTCTGGGATCAAGATGCTGCAGCGGTCAGCGACCCATAGCTGCTAAGACCCTTCTACACCTCCACGTGGTGATTCTGGATAACAGGCTGCAGCAGGGCAGACTGGCTAAGGAGAAGGGATCGAAGAGGGAATGCTAACCCGGTACTCAAAAAATGCTTGCTGAAGTCGGATGTGTTGGACCGAAAGGTGCAAATATCGCAGCCAAGCTGTAAACTACGACACAACGCATTCCGTTCTCTGGACTACATTCTGCTACTTAAGCCCTTTCAGGGTTTGGTAGTGGGAGATTAAGAACGAACGCAGAAGAAGAAGAAGAAGAAGAATTAAAGTCTGTTATACCGCCCTGCCAAATGAAAACACATATGCTGCATTTGTTTCAGCGGAAAAAATAGCGGTCGGATACTTTTTGTACACACTTAGTATACTGACAATTTTTGTCTGATTAAATCGAAATCCACTGCAGGCTGTTAAAAGATATGTAGGTGTGACATCATCATCATGTGTTAAGTCCTCAGTGTAGTTCACCAGTTCTATGGCCGACCACCTTCTATCTCGTGTCCTAGAACCGTCGATTGTAATGTTTTTATGGTCCTGTCCCTTTTCCCCAACAATTTTTCTCTTTTCACAGTATGCTTTTCCAAGCAGGTCGTAAAAATTGACTAAAGAGGCTTGTGCTTGTGGCTGGCAACCTCATTATGTGATAAAAAACATAGCCATTAAAATCAGTCACCGGAAAAGTACAGGTACAGGCTTCCTGTTAATGGACCAGATGCAGTTAAAACCCCCGTTTCACATTGGTGCGAAAAAGTGAATGCAAATGCGTTCTTTCAAAGGGGTCAGCTGCAGTGGTGGTCTGTGCATCATATTGGAGTGAGAGGGTGAATGAATGAATACACTCATGTCCTTCTTATAAAGTCAAGGAAGCCACTCCTTGGAAGACTGCCGTTTGGGATGAAGTGTTTGAGACTTTTGTGTACTAGGTCTCAGTATTTTCTGAGATGGAATAGCAGGGTGGTATAGGAGTGAAGCGTCTGTTTCACGATCACAACGCAGAGGTTCGAATCATGCCATGTCCGATTTGGCAGACATGGGCCTCTTTCTCGGTCCGATTGCGCCAGTGACCATATCCTGAGTTACCTCCAGTCGTCATGACTGATAGTCTTGTCACTGGTCCAAGATAGCTTGGGACGATAGAGTGAGGGTGATGATAAGCGCATTCTTATTCTCACTACAATTCAAATACAGCGGAAGTTACATCATCAGGAAAAAAAAAGCTGATGATGATGCCGACGTCGCTTGAAATAGGCAACAAACTAACTTCTAAGATGGGGTTAGCAGTCCTTTCCCTCGTTGCTGTGTCTATCTGAAAGTCAAGTACCCATTTCTAGCTGGATATCATGCATCGTACCGAGACCACTGATCAAACCAAAACCAAGGATCCGAACCGGTCTGTCTTCCAAAGACAAGCAACACTTTCCCCGAAACGAAACTTCTAACTCCACATCTGGTTTGCACCCCCACCCCCTCTCCCCTTCAAACAGAAATAAACTTACCTGTGTTGTCGATGCATTGAAGCTGATGCCCAGTACGGAACAGATCCCCAGCCCGGCTGCTACAGATAAGGACACCAAGATGACTCCTGCCATCCCTATACCGCTCTGAGACTTAACTGCGTCATTCCACCTCAACAGGGACACGCATGCGTAGATAAACTGCAAACAAGAACATTGCCAGAATTAGTTCATTATCCCCAGAATACATTAGCGGGCAACGATCACAAAGACTGGGGGATTTCAGCACTTGGAAAGCATTCACGCCAGACAATTAAAAAGAAAGTCAAATGACCAGCATTCTTTGTTTCTTCTTGGCAGTTCGTTCTCAAACTCCCGCTACGAAACCCTGATAAGGGCTTTTCAAGTAGCAGGACGTTGTTTGGAAAAACGGAATGCGTTGTGTCGTAGTTTACAGCTTGACTGCGATATTTGCACTTTTCTGTCCAACACATCTGACTTCAGCATGATATTTTGAGGTACCGGGTTAGCCTTCCCTCTTCGATCCCTTCTCCTTAGCCAGTCTGCCCTGTTGCAGCCTGTTATCCAGGATCACCGGGTGGAGGTGTAGAAGGGTCTTGGCAGCTCTTGATAATTGTATGACTCTTTTGACATTTAATGATAAGAGTTATACATGAATTTAAAATATAATTATTTATTAAAATTTGAAAGAACAAGCAATTTGAAGTTGAATCACGTAACAGAACAATCAATTTGAAGTTTAATCATGTATGTATCAGGAGTTACATCCGTTTTACATAAACAATATGGCGGATTTCATGTTCGATCGTTTGAAGTGGAGATCCAAACGAGACGTCTACTTTCCGTGTCAAGTTTCTTGACGTCCTCTGCGGACCAGTGACTGTGGGCTTGCGAAATGGAATCAGTCCGCGGATCACCACGATTGGATCCTTGAGTTAGAGCATGTGCTCAAATTAGACACCCAAACAAATATCATCGCAGGCCTAGCCTTTCTCGAGTACTGGATCTATCGAACACAGACATATCTCTTCCCTTTCCTGGTGTAGGTTTGTCAAGTACCTAACATATACTAGTCGTTGCGATGGTAGCTGTCACTTTATTTATTAATTTACTAACCTCTTTGCTTCCCGCCTACCCCACCGCTTTAAAAAAATAATTATTTACCACTTTATTAATGTCGACATTAAGGCCTTCAATAACTGCAAATATATTCTCACCGAGATAACTCATTGTAATAGAATATGAATTTATGGTCTTCCATAGAAATACAAAATATAATAGCAATAAAAGAAGGTGTGTTCCGAAGAACCTCATATTTGAAAGCGGCATCAAACCGCTTGAGGAAACAGATTCTGACACCAAATCTGCGCTTCAAGCTTTGGAAAACAAAACGTTTACCGATGTTAATATCTACAAATTAACTCTGGAAAACAGAACGTCTCCCGATGTTAATATCTACAAATTAGCTTTGGAAAACAGAACGTCTCCCGATGTTAATATCTAGAAATTAGCTTTGGATAACAGAACGTCTCCCGATGTTAATATCTACAAATTAGCTTTGGAAAACAGAACGTCTCCCGATGTTAATATCTACAAATTAGCTTTGGAAAACAGAACGTCTCCCGATGTTAATATCTACAAATTAGCTTTGGAAAACAGAACGTCTCTCGATGTTACTATCTACAAATTGGCTTTGGAAAACAGAACGTCTCCCGATGTTAATAACATCTACAAATTAATTGATCTACTAGACACCTCTTATGGAGCGAAAGTGGTGCTACAGTGGATACCTGGCCATGTCGGGAGTCCCAGGAAATGAGAAGGCTTATGAGTTGGCCAGACGCGGGGTAATGCTACCACAGCCACTACCTAGCATCACACTAGAAACCTGCAAGCAAATCCTCAACAATAACTGTAGCCAGGAGTGGCTAGATCAGAGGGCTACATGTCAGATAAGTTAAATATATTTCAGACACCAAGCAAAACCATATCCCCAGGACCAAGATCAGAAATTGAAACGAATGGACCGGAGTTTGATCCTCAAGCCGAGAACAGCTCATTCCTCTCAACAAACGCCTGAATAGAATAGATCCACTTATTGAACCACATTATATATTCTGTCATAACCACGAGGAATTAATATTGCACCACCTGACCCTGTGCCCAAAGCTAACCTACATGCAAAAGAGGCTGTCCTCGCTGCGCCCCACCATATACAACACACTCTTCACACCACCACAACTGAAGAAGACGCGTGCTTCTGTCCAGGAGGCATTGGGCTATCAAGACCTACCAACTCACAGCTAAGGGGATTATATAATGACCATCTAGTAACGTGTATACTTTGTGAAGTCGTGGTTTACGTAGTAACTAGCTGTACCTGATGTTTCTATAGCTATGCACAACCTTCGTTAGTCCTCATGTGCAACATACTTGGATGGTTTCTGTGGTCCAATTCTGGCCGATGCCTCACGGGTTGCCTTCTACCATATGGGTGGGCTATTTAGTTATTTAAAATTATATGAAAGCTTACCATGAGAACGTATCCTAGGACCACCCTGGTGATGCTGATCTTGGAGAAGTCTCTCATGATGTCCATCAGGGATGTGTACGAAAAAGCGTACAAGTTGTCTTTGTTTGTCTCATTGCCAAAGTTATTGACCACCTGAGGGATGGGTAAGGACCGGATGCAGCTTGTAGATAGAAATACAGACAGACAAACAGACATACAAACACAGAGACAGGCAGACAGACATGTGGCAGAAAAACATAGCAGCAGACAGACACAGATGGACAAAAACAAATATTTTAGACACACATTCTACAGACTAAAACACACAGACATGCCAACACATAGACCGATTTCTTCTTCTTCTGCGTTTGTTCTCAAACACCCGCTACGGGATCAAGATGCTGAGCAGCGCATGAGCTACAGCGGTCAGCGACCCATAGCTGACTGCTAGCGTCAGGGCCAGCGAGCCAGAGCTATCAAGACCCTTCTACACCTCCACGTGGTGATCCTGGATAACAGGCTGCAACAGAGCAGACTGGCTAAAGAAAAGGGATCGAAGAGGGAATGCTAACCTGGTACTAGAAAAATGCTTGGTGAAATCGGATGTGTTGGACCGAAAGGTGCAAATATCGCAGTTAAGCTGTAAATTACGACACAACACATTCCGTTCTCTGAACTACATTCTGCTACTTAGGCCAGTGTCAGAGTTTGGTAGTGGGAGATTGAGAACGAACGAAGCAAAGCCAATCACTCGCTACCAAGCTCTGAACAGGCCTTTGTAAGTAGCAGGATGTTGTCCGGAGAACGGAATGAGTTGTGTCGCTAGTTACAGCTTGACAGCGATATTTGCACTTTTCGGTCCGACACATCCGTCTTCGGCAGTTATAGACCGATTACAACAAAATTTGTAGACAAATAGAGTGCTACAGGCAGACGAACAGACGACCATACAGACAAACACAAACACTCTAAGATGAATTGTTTAGGCAATCTATCAAACAAGCAAATGAAGATTGCTACTTGCATACAGACAGACATACAGGCACACTTAATTAGTTTTTGACCTCCTGACAAATGGAACCTAACATTGCTATCTGCAGACATTAATTAATTAATATACTCACACACATATGGCATAATACCGGATACGGTTAGGTGGTTTGCTAAGAGCAGCATATATGGCGTCTAACAAGCTGCGGGTCTACTTTGCTCTAGTGTTTTGAGTCTATAAAGAGGGACTCGCACATTGGTTAACCAACCTCCATGGCACGTGTCCCAATGCAAGGGAGTAATAAGCTGCTCGAGCCTAGCCCGATAAGCAGGAAATTCTCCTCCCGGCTATATCCAGCTTACACCAGAGCTGGGACCTGCACAGGGGAATTAGCCTCTATAGAACTACAGGTCGGCTAAGACTCACTCATCCACTAACTCACTGACTCTCATACATGTACATACATTAACTCACTAAGAGTGAAAATTCTGATATCCAGTTAAAAAGGTAAATAGAGAATGATACTTACACACACCATCCATATCCATTAAAATAACCCTTTTCTCCATGGCTTTACAACTATCCATTAGACAAACATTAACGACCTTTTCTCAGGCATTCCATTTCATACTTTGTCTATTCCTCTCCCATGTATTGGGTACTAGCCTGATATTATGACGCGTGTTCAAATGTACCAAACTGCACCAAGTGAACATACGTACTATGCGCATGATGACGTCACGTCTGGTGTATACAGCACATACCAACCGTCAAGTTTGCAAAATTTCATTCCCCAAAAATTTGTCACAGTCATTGCCCAACTAGTTGACCGTCGTCGCCTCTCTATCTTCGATCCCGAAGTCACAACCCACGAGATGCTCCGGCAGGCTGTTGGAGTGAGGGAAGGGAAGAGGCCGTGCTCATCAAGAAGATGTCCTCGGGGCAGCCCTCGCAACACCTGGCTAAAATAGATCGCCACCTCCCCGAAGAGAACTTCCGGCCCCCTGGGACGCGGCCATCAGACGTGGTCCTGGACACGGTCATTCGACGCGATTGGTCCTAGTCGCCTAAGCTAATATTGATGGGTGCCTAAACTATGTGTACAGGTTAAACTGGTTCTTGCTAACAGGTACATTTAGGGCACTTAGTGTTCTGCTAATCTACCGTGATATGTTGACCTGGTAACCTATACCGGAAGGTGGTTCACTCGGGGAAACAAGAAGCTTACCTGTGAGAATTTTCTCTGAAACATTTCCAGAACTGTCTTTGCTTTCTGGTGAGTCCAGTCAATTCCGGCAACTTTCTGCATGTCTTCGTAGTAATGGAACAGATCCTTCTCAGCCATCAGTTGGAGGATGGACTGGTAGGCTTCCACTCTGTTCAGGTGTATCAATGGTCAGCTTAGTGGGGACACAAATCTGCTCTTCCTAGCGTTCAAATCTCTCACAACATTTATCAGTCAACTCAAGTCTCTCAGTCATGACACACTATTTATCAGTCAACTCAAGTCTCTCAGTTATGACACAACATTTATCAGTCAACTCAAGTCTCTCAGTCATGACACAACATTTCTCATTAAACTCAAACTAATCAGTCATGATACAACATTTCTCAGTCAATTCACATTACTCAGTCACGACACATTTTTCAGTCAACTCAAGCTCGACAGTCATAACACATTTCTCAATAAACTCAAAGTTATCAATCCAGACCCAAATCTCAGTCATCACAATCTGATAATACCACCATAAACAGGTGTGGCTCAGATAACGGGTCGGAACATAAACAAACCGAAACCTACATCACCAGGGAGCCACGCAGCGCAGTGGCTAGCGCACTGGCTTCGCATCTGAGTGGTCCTGTGTTCATTCCCCAGTTGGGGCGGTAATGTTTTTTCAGACCGCAACGGCACTCGGGTCGATCCAGCCTGAAATAGGTACCGGTTCAGTCTGAGAAGTAAAAGCGGCGAGGGAGAGTAGATGGCTACCGCCCTCATATAGCCGAGCTAACACATCACACCCCTACGACAGTAATGCTATGGGTTACTTTCCTTTACATCACCAAACTGAAACCCAACCACATCCTCGCCTGAAAGCAATAGAGTATTCAGTTCGTTCTCAGTGTTACTGTTACATGGGGTGGGGTGGCCTAGCGGCCATGAGCTTGGTTTGTAATCCGAATGTACCAGCTGTAACCGACTGCATCCAGACTAAGAGATTTGGGATAGAAGAGGGAAGGCAAGTCGTGCTGAAATTGGATGTGTCGAGCTGAAAGGCGCAGATATTGCAACCTTGATGTAAACTACGTCACAACGTTACGAAGTCTTTTCAGGACAACGCCGAAGAAGAAACAAATAAGAAGAAGAAGTGGAGTAATAAGAAGAGAAAAAAAAGGAAGATAAAGAAGGTGGACAGCCAACAACAACAAAGAAAGATCTATACTCAACTCCTATATGATACTGTTCTTTCCCTTCGCTTTTGTCACGTTAAGGTGCGCATAAGACATCAAGTAATCCAAAATTCTTGTTTTGTGAAATTATCTCTCCAGTTAATTGTGTCTCTAATTAATTGTGTCTCCAGTGAATTGTGTACCCAGTTAACTGTGTATCCAGCTAATTCTGTCTCCGGTTAATTGTGTCTCCAGTTAATTGTGTCTCCAGTTAATTATGCCTCCAGTTAATTACGTTTCAAGTTCTTATGAGCTTCTCATTTTTGTCTCTTGTATAACCTCTAATGCTCTTTTTGAAGTGTCCTTCTATCTTCTATTTCCACCGGGGGTTCCAAGACAGCCCTTGTATGGTACAACATCACAGATTTTCTTCTTCATGCGCTGTCAGACGTCATTTATTCGAAGAAAACAGCGATGATCCTGAGGCTGTGACACTGCCATAGAGCTTGTCTAGTGTTGGCACTGGTGATGACCAAATGTGCTTTCTCTGGTCCTCGTATAGCGTGCACTTTTACAGCAGATGTTTAGAGTCATATTATCAGTACCACAGAGACATTCGTCAGTAGCATCTATCTTTAGTTTATTGAATAGATGGTACCTCAGTCTGTTGTGGTTTGTGCAGAGTCTGAAGTATCGCATACGATACAGAAATAAAAGAGGTTTTTCTGTGATTATAAGAAATAGAGGCAGATAGAAAATAAAGTAATTATGGTCAGTGAAACATACTGATCAAGACCGCACCTCACGTCCTCTGTGGTCATAGAAACAAGAATTTCCTCAGCAGCCTGGCAAGAGATGTGAGGATGCAACCCCCGTAGTGGTGAACTTACTGAAGAACCTCACATTGCACTACAGTCAGGAGGATCCCATGATGTAAGAAGAGCCAAAGTAACTCGATACGAAAGAAATATCAAAAGTTAAGTCAGTACGAGCAACCTCGAACAACATCAACAACAACACGCAGAAATGAATAATAAGTAGACTAAGAAGAAAAATCAGATGAAAGAAAAACAGCAGAAACTAGGTTGAAAATCCTGAAGAAAATAATGCCGGTAGCGGAAAGGCCAAGCATGCTGTACGCGCAGTTTTTGAATGAATGAACCTTCTAATCTTTTGGCAAACTCCATTAACCCTAAACAACATCTAAAGCTTTTGGCAGGCATCACAAGACACATGCAGCTCATAGCTGCTATATTTTACCAAGTTTTTATATATCCTTGCCCCGCCTGTTGGGCCTTGAGGACGCGTAACACAGAGATAAAGATATTCCATTCAAATCGATTTAATTTTTTGCTATGGTTTATTATCCATTTTTAAAATTCGTTATTCGGGGTTTAAGGTTCTTTAAGCAAAAAAAGTACCTTTCAACAAAATAGAGCCCGTCTTGGTGTATTAGAGCACGTAAGTCTCATATTAAGGTGCAAATATCGCAGCCAAGCTGTAAACTACGACACAACGCATTCCGTTCTCTGGACTACATTCTGCTACTTAAGCCCTTTCAGGGTTTGGTAGCGGGAGATTGAGAACGAACGAAGAAGAAGAAGAAGAATTACTCTGAATGTGTGTGTGTGTGTGTGTGTGTGCGTGCGTGCGTGTGTGTGTGTGTGTGTATATATATATATGAGGGTCGGTGTGTTTGAGAAGTTAGATACTCTCCTCTCAAAACGATGAACGGAAACGGCCTAGGTTGGAGCACCGCAGGTTTCAAGCGACCCCTGACCTCAAAAGGTGAGACCAGAGTACTTGCATTCTGAACTATATCCAGTCGTCTTGACTTAAGTCAAGGTGGAAGTACTGATCTTAAATTTGGTGTACAGGCGGTGTCTTATTTTGTTGCGACCAGTTCGGAGACGACGTGTGATAACCTGGTCTTTTCTGGACTTTTCTGTATCCGTCATCTGTGTGGTATGTGGGGGTGCTCTTCGTGACACTTTACATTGTAAACCAATTAATCCATTTGTCCTTACGAAGCTTATTCTTTTTCTTCCTCTTCTGCGTTCGTTATCAATCGCCCGCTACCAAGCCCTGAACAGGCTTTTGCAAGTAGCAGAGAACGGAATGCGTTGTGTCGCTAGTTTACAGCTTGACTGCGATATTTGCATCTTTCGGTCCGACACATCCGTCTTCGGCAGAGTTTACGAAGCATAGAGCTGCAGCTACAGAAGGCTTCATATAGAAGCCTGCGCCAAAGCATTGCGTGCTCTTTACTTTTTTTTGTAGCGATTTTTTTCAGCGATTATTCTGCTAGTCTCATGTACAACCCTCTGTATCTATCAGGAAGTGCTATGAAAGTTGTATTGGTCCTGTTCTTTGGTCCGGGTTATCCAGCGATGTGCTACTCGGTAGTTACAGAGAAATGAGCTGCTCGGTAGTTACAGAGAAATGAGCTACTCGGTAGTTATAGAGAAATGAGCTACTCGGTAGTTACAGAGAAATGAGCTACTCGGTAGTTACAGAGAAATGAGCTACTCGGTAGTTACAGAGAAATGAGCTACTCGGTAGTTACAGAGAAATGAGCTACTCGGTAGTTACAGAGAAATGAGCTACTCGGTAGTTACAGAGAAATGAGCTACTCGGTAGTTACAGAGAAATGAGCTACTCGGTAGTTACAGAGAAATGAGCTACTCGGTAGTTACAGAGAAATGAGCTACATACAAATGTTGACCATTTCCACAAATATGGCGGAGACAGAGACGTTTGGGGGAAACAGACAGAGAAGGTTTGGGGGAGACACTGAGAAATATGTGAGAGACAGACAGAGAAGTGTGTGGGAAACAGAGAGAAAAGTATGTGAGAGACAGAGACGTGTGTGAAAGACAGACAGAGGTATGTAGGAGAATGGCAAAGGAGTATCCTGGATAATAACAGAGAAGTATCCAGGAGAATGACAGAGAGAATGACAGAGGAGTATCCTGGATAATAACAGAGAAGTATCCAGGAGAATGACAGAGAGAATGACAGAGGAGTATCCAGGAGAATGACAGAGAGAATGACAGAGAGAATGACAGAGGAGTATCCTGGATAATAACAGAGAAGTATCCAGGAGAATGACAGAGAGAATGACAGAGGAGTATCCAGGAGAATGACAGAGAGAATGACAGAGAGAATGACAGAGGAGTATCCAGAAGAATGACAGAGGAGTATCCAGGAGAATGACAGAGAGAATGACAGAGGAGTATCCAGGAGAATGACAGAGAGAATGAAAGAGGTGTATCCAGGAGAATGACAGAGAGAATGACAGAGATAATGACAGAGAGAATGACAGAGAGAATGACAGAGGAGTATCCAGGAGAATGACAGAGAGAATGACAGAGATAATGACAGAGAGAATGACAGAGAGTGACAGAGAGAATGACAGAGGAGTATCCAGGAGAATGACAGAGGAGTATCCAGGAGAATGACAGAGGAGTATCCAGGAGAATGACAGAGGAGTATCCAGGAGAATGACAGAGAATGGCAGAGGAGTATCCAGGAGAATGACAGAGGAGTATCCAGGAGAATGACAGAGAGAATGACAGAGGAGTATCCAGGAGAATGACAGAGAATGGCAGAGGAGTATCCAGGAGAATACAGAGGAGTATCCAGGAGAATGCCAGAGAGAATGACAGAGGAGTATCCATGAGAATGACAGAGAATGACAGAGGAGTATCCAGGAGAATGACAGAGGAATATCCAGGAGAATGACAGAGGAGTATCCAGGAGAATGACAGAGAGAATGGCAGAGAGAATGACAGGAGTATCCAGGAGAATGACAGAATGACAGAGAGAATGACAGAGGAGTATCCAGGAGAATGACAGAGAGAATGACAGAGAGAATGACAGAGGATTATCCAGGAGAATGACAAAGAGAATGACAGAGAGAATGACAGAGGAGTATCCAGGAAAATGACAGAGAGAATGACAGAGGAGTATCCAGGAGAATGACAGAGGAGTATCCAGGAGAATGACAGAGAGAATGACAGAGGAGTCTCCAGGAGATTGACAGAGAGAATGACAGAGGAGTATCCAGGAGATAGACAGAGAGAATGACAGAGAGAATGACAGAGAGAATGACAGAGGAGTATCCAGGAGAATGACAGAGGAGTATCTAGGAGAATGACAGAGATAATGACAGAGGAGTTTTCAGGAGAATGACAGAGAGAATGACAGAGGAGTATCCAGGAGAATGACAAAGAGAATGACAGAGGAGTATCCAGGAGAATGACAGAGAGAATGACAGAGGAGTATCCAGGAGAATGACAGAGAGAATGACAGAGAGAATGACAGAGGAGTATCCAGGAGAATGACAGAGGAGTATCCAGAAGAATGCCAGAGAGAATGACAGGAGTATCCAGGAGAATGACAGAGGAGTATCCAGGAGAATGACAGAGAGAATGACAGAGGAGTATCCAGGAGAATGACAGAGATAATGACAGAGGAGTATCCAGGAGAATGACAGAGAATGACAGAGAGAATGACAGAGAGAATGACAGAGAGAATGACAGAGAGAATGACAGAGAGAATGACAGAGGAGTATCCAGGAGAATGACAGAGAGAATGACAGAGAGAATGACAGAGGAGTATCCAGGAGAATGACAGAGGAGTATCCAGGAGAACGACAGAGAGAATGACAGAGAGAATGACAGAGGAGTATCCAGGAGAATGACAGAGGAGTATCCAGGAGAATGACAGAGAGAATGACAGAGGAGTATCCAGGAAAATGACAGAGAGAATGACAGAGGAGTATCCAGGAGAATGACAGAGGAGTATCCAGGAGAATGACAGAGAGAATGACAGAGAGAATGACAGAGAGAATGACAGAGGAGTATCTAGGAGAATGACAGAGGAGTATCCAGGAGAATGACAGAGAGAATGGCAGAGGAGTATCCAGGAGAATGACAGAGAGAATGACAGAGGAGTATCCAGGAGAATGACAGAGAGAATGACAGAGGAGTATCCAGGAGAATGACAGAGAGAATGACAGAGGAGTATCCAGGAGAATGACAGAGAGAATGACAGAGAGAATGACAGAGGAGTATCCAGGAGAAGGACAGGAGTATCCAGGAGAATGACAGAGAGAATGACAGAGAGAATGACAGAGGAGTATCCAGGAGAATGACAGAGAGAATGACAGAGAGAATGACAGAGGAGTATCCAGGAGAATGACAGAGAATGACAGAGAGAATGACAGAGGAGTATCCAGGAGAATGACAGAGGAGTATCCAGGAGAATGACAGAGAGAATGACAGAGAGAATGACAGAGAGAATGACAGAGGAGTATCCAGGAGAATGACAGGAGTATCCAGGAGAATGACAGAGAGAATGACAGAGGAGTATCCAGGAGAATGGCAGAGAGAATGACAGAGGAGTATCCAGGAGAATGACAGAGAGAATGACAGAGGAGTATCCAGGAGAATGACAGAGAGAATGACAGAGGAGTATCCAGGAGAATGACAGAGGAGTATCCAGGAGAATGACAGAGAATGACAGAGAGAATGACAGAGAGAATGACAGAGAGAATGACAGAGGAGTATCCAGGAGAATGACAGAGAATGACAGAGGAGTATCCAGGAGAATGACAGAGAGAATGACAGAGGAGTATACAGGAGAATGACAGAGAGAATGACAGAGAGAATGACAGAGGAGTATTCAGGAGAATGACAGAGAGAATGACAGAGAATGACAGAGGAGTATCCAGGAGAATGACAGAGAGAATGACAGAGGAGTATCCAGGAGAATGACAGAGAGAATGACAGAGGAGTATCCAGGAGAATGACAGAGGAGTATCCAGGAGAATGACAGAGAGAATGACAGAGAGAATGACAGAGAGAATGACAGAGGAGTATCCAGGAGAATGCCAGAGGAGTATCCAGAAGAATGCCAGAGAGAATGACAGAGAGAATGACAGGAGTATCCAGGAGAATGACAGAGGAGTATCCAGGAGAATGACAGAGAGAATGACAGAGGAGTATCCAGGAGAATGACAGAGATAATGACAGAGGAGTATCCAGGAGAATGGCAGAGAATGACAGAGAGAATGACAGAGAGAATGACAGAGAGAATGACAGAGGAGTATCCAGGAGAATGACAGAGAGAATGACAGAGGAGTATCCAGGAGAATGACAGAGGAGTATCCAGGAGAACGACAGAGAGAATGACAGAGAGAATGACAGAGGAGTATCCAGGAGAATGACAGAGGAGTATCCAGGAGAATGACAGAGAGAATGACAGAGGAGTATCCAGGAGAATGACAGAGAGAATGACAGAGGAGTATCCAGGAGAATGACAGAGAGAATGACAGAGGAGTATCCCGGAGAATGACAGAGAGAATGACAGAGAGAATGACAGAGGAGTATCCAGGAGAATGACAGAGAGAATGACAGAGAGAATGACAGAGAGAATGACAGAGAGAATGACAGAGGAGTATCTAGGAGAATGACAGAGGAGTATCCAGGAGAATGACAGAGAGAATGGCAGAGGAGTATCCAGGAGAATGACAGAGAGAATGACAGAGGAGTATCCAGGAGAATGACAGAATGACAGAGGAGTATCCAGGAGAATGACAGAGAGAATGACAGAGGAGTATCCAGGAGAATGACAGAGAGAATGACAGAGAGAATGACAGAGGAGTATCCAGGAGAAGGACAGGAGTATCCAGGAGAATGACAGAGAGAATGACAGAGGAGTATCCAGGAGAATGACAGAGAGAATGACAGAGAATGACAGAGGAGTATCCAGGAGAATGACAGAGAATGACAGAGAGAATGACAGAGGAGTATCCAGGAGAATGACAGGAGTATCCAGGAGAATGACAGAGAGAATGACAGAGAGAATGACAGAGAGAATGACAGAGGAGTATCCAGGAGAATGACAGGAGTATCCAGGAGAATGACAGAGAGAATGACAGAGGAGTATCCAGGAGAATGACAGAGAGAATGACAGAGGAGTATCCAGGGGAATGACAGAGAGAATGACAGAGGAGTATCCAGGAGAATGACAGAGAGAATGACAGAGGAGTATCCAGGAGAATGACAGAGAATGACAGAGAGAATGACAGAGAGAATGACAGAGAGAATGACAGAGGAGTATCCAGGAGAATGACAGAGAATGACAGAGGAGTATCCAGGAGAATGACAGAGAGAATGACAGAGGAGTATACAGGAGAATGACAGAGAGAATGACAGAGAGAATGACAGAGGAGTATCCAGGAGAATGACAGAGGAGTATCCAGGAGAATGAGATAAGTATGTAGAAGACTGACCAATGTGGAATACAGACAAAAAATGAGGTGGAAGAGACAAAGAAAACTAATATTGAAACACACGAAGGAGTGTGTGTGTGTATGTGTGAGAGGGGCTGAAAGAAAGGAAGTTCTGAGTAATCTCCCGTGGGTAAAAGATATGAGTAACCCTCACATCAAAATGCCAGAACTCACTTTTACAACAAAACACACAACTTGTACATAATACTGGGCGATCAACAAAATCCCCTGGTAAACAAAGTCCACACGCCTGCTCTGTATTCCATATTATTGCTTGCATTTCTTTCTTTACCAAATAGAGTTCAACCAAGTTCGGCTCGCAGTAAATCTAGCACACGAAGTGCGTTCATAATTAACCCTCGTCGACTTTTCGTCAAGTGTAGAATCCTGACTTAACATGAAGTCGAACAGACTTTCCCTATTGCAACCGAAAGGGTTAATATTTCAACGCTAACTTGATCCAGTGTATGTTTCTGCACATACCTTCTTTGAGAACAATACGGCTAACGTCTACCACATGCAGGCATGGGACATTAGCAACTTCATCTAGGTGGAATGTTGACGCGTGTGGTACACTCAAGAGTTCTGTAACAGAATGTTAACTAGACAGTTATTTAACTAATTCCTTTTAGTTCTAATAGGAAGCCGATTTGTTAATGTCACTCGAAAGGTCACAGACTGTTAACTAGACAGTTATTTAACTAATTCCTGTTAGTTCTAATAGGAAACCGGTTTGTTTGTGCCACATAATGATAACTAGACAGTTACTCAACTAATTCCTGTTAGTTCTAATAGGAAACCGGTTTGTTTGTGTCACAGAATGATAACTAGACAGTTATTTAACTAATTCCTCTTAGTTTTCACTGGAAACCGGTTTGTTTAAACAATATTTGGCTACCTGTCATGGTGCATTCGCTATAACTGATTGAATACCAAGGTAACATATTATAGATCAAATTCTCACAGAGAAAACGACTTGCTTGGTACAGTCACATATCGAGATCAAATGGTCTTGCAAATACGATTCTCCCCGGAAAGGTGCAAAGCAGACGACGAAGAGGCCGGCCAAAAACACGGTGGGAGGACAGCATAAAAAATGGACAAATCTCTGATCAGAAGAGGCACAGTCAGCGGCCGCTGACAGAGAAGGGTGGCGATGGGTTGTGAGGATGTCTTCAAGTGTGCCCTAACAACCTCACCAGTTACGGGATGACCTGACCTGACTTGCAGGGCAGTGATGGAAAGACCAACATCCTAATCAATTCCTCTTAGCGATATCATCAATTAATTACAACCTTTTCAGCGCCATGTGAAACATAGGACATCAAGAAATACATGCCAAATCATCAAACGTTGGCCTCTCTACAACTGTTGGAAGTTTGTATGGATGAAAATGTACATATGATATGGCAACCAGACCAATGCCCAACCCGTTTCGCGACATCTAACCAGAATCAAAAGCTTCCCGAAAGTGAATATGTCGTACTGAATGGTGCACAGATATCGCAGTTCAACTCACCAATGTGGTAGAACATGGTTCCATTGAGTAAATATGGTTTTGTTAATCCCAGCATTGTTACTAAAATTACTTTTATGTTTATGGATTTGTTAATCCCAGTACATATATTAACATTGCTTTATCTCTACATGTATGTGTCTCTATGTTTACGGCTTTGTTAATTGTACAGATACAATTGCTTTATTCCTACATGTGTGTAGCTTTGTTAATCCCAGTATTGAAATCAAAACTGGTTTCTGCCTGGACTTTTAACTTAACACCTGATCTCCTTAACACGAGATAATCGAACAATAGTATTTAAACTTGAATCTCCCAAAACATATAAACCAGTTCATCATCCGTGTCAACTGGGCACCGAATAGACAGCAAACAACTGTAACCTGTCATGCATATCGCAAGTAGCGACTAAAGATGTTATGGCATGAAGCCGACTACTCCACCCATTAGTAAGTATTAGAAGGAAAAAGCGCTAGGACGACCTCCACATCCCACGTTAGTAAATAGGCCAATACATCAGTCATCATTCGTCTTTCTCCCTTCAGAAGGAGCATGGGACATCCACTACATCTGTTCTTCCATATAGTCTTAGTCAAAACATCCACTAGCTATCCTTCCATTTAGTCTTCGTCAAGAAATCCACTAAAGTTTTCCTTCCATCATAGGCTGTAGCTTAGTACGTGAAGATTTATCTTGATCCCTGACGGCAATTGTTGCCACAGGACTGACCTTGACCGTTACTAGTATAATATCATGAAGTTCACTAATTTATCTTCCCCATTTCCGGGCTAAACAGAGAAAGGGCTACTGACATTGATAGCCACAGTCCTTACCTGACTATGTGTCCAGTTTTGTTCCTCTACACAGAGAAAGGGCTACTAACAGATTGATAGACACAGTCCTTACTTGACTATGTGTCCAGTTTTGTTCCTCTACACAGAGAAAGGGCTACTGGCAGATTGATAGACACAGTCCTTACCTGACTACGTGTCCAGTTTTGTTCCTCTACACAGAGAAAGGGCTACTGACAGATTGATAGACACAGTCCTTACCTGACTACGTGTCCAGTTTTGTTCCTCTACACAGAGAAAGGGCTACTAACAGATTGATAGACACAGTCCTTACCTGACTATGTGTCCAGTTTTGTTCCTCTTGACTCCACCAAAGATGAGGTCCTGTTCCCATGACATGTATTTCGTTGCAAATCCAAAGCACCCTTTTGTAAACTCAGTGCCTATGTCTGGAACTTGCTGCAAAACGGGAAGTAAGATGAGAAAGGTAGTCATAGAAGTATAACCACTGCCGGGAATGACGTGGTAGAGAATGTATTATAGTAGGTCTCGGGGAGGAAGACTAACCTCTGGTCAGGCAGAATACACTGGCCAAGACCCCCATCTTGACTTCCTCACAACCATTCATGGAAACGGGCTGTTTTCGTGGCAGGCCTGGATAACAAGGTGAGGGATCGACGTGATCCGCGTAGTAATGAGCAGCACGCAGATGAATTAAATCATAGCACAACCACCTGGAGGACCCAATACCACCTTCATCAGCCTGCTCAGGATTTGAGGAAAGCTATTGCAACCCGTAACTTAACGTCCTTTTCAGGGCGCACAAAAGAGTAAACATTCGAAACAACAACAATACTAGGTATCAGCTTCCTAAAAGTAAGTCAGGTACCCATTTACAGCTGGGCAAACTGGAACGTTTTGCTATCGACGAGTGAGCCAAGTACTGTTGCCATGAATGCAAGAGCTCTACTCTGCAACTGGGATGAGCTACTGTGTTTAATACCTGCAGGCGGGGAAGTGGGGTTTGAGTAAGCAAAGTTCTGTAGAATAAAGCACCAGCAGACGATCTTGGCTTGGCTTGGCTTCGTTCGTTCTCGTTCTCCCGCTACCAAACCCTGAAAGGGCTTAAGTAGCAGAATGTGGTCCAGAGAACGGAATGCGCTGTTTGGTAGTTTACAGCTCGACCGCGATATTTGCACCTTTCGATCCAACACATCCGGCTTCAGCAATCATTTTTTGAGTACCGGGTTAGCATTCCCTCTTGGATCCCTTCTCCTTAGCCAGTCTGCCCTGCTGCAGCCTGTTATCCAGGATCACCACGTGGAAGTGTAGAAGGTTCTTGGCTGCTCTGGTTCGCTGGCCCGACGCTAGCAGTCAGCTATTGGTAGCTGACCACTACAGCTCATGCGCTGCTCAGCATCTTGATCACAGGAGACGATCTGATCATCAGAGGAGTTTCGTCCTGTGCCTGGTAATGTCCAGTCCTTTAGCGTCGTAACCCTGGAGGAGTCTGTCTTCCTTCCAGGCGTCGGTTGGGTGGTAGATAGCTGAATGATCTCCATACTTGGACAACTGTTAATATCAAATAAACGGATGTAACCAAGAAAATGTAGCCGATATGAAGAACAGACGGAGGCATCGCCTCCACCATGCAAAGACACTAAAGACCAGTCACCTGTTTGTATACACACTCGATTACAGATATATACAGAAAGAAAGCCTGTTGGGCCTGAACATCGACAAACTGGTAGGTATTGTGGACCATTCTGGGAATATAACGCTCGAGAAGCACCAATGTGAATGGAGACGAACTCGTGGAAGAAATGAAGAAATCCAAATAGGAAACCCTAGCTACCACATACACTGAGGTGAAATGTAACATCAGGTCGCTGTCACATAAACAAAACAGATCTAGTCCTACAGTAAATTCCCGTCAACTGTGGCACGGCAAACTTTACTAAAGATGGCCGTGACTGTGGGATTTGATAACTAAAAGGTAGATGAGCTAGGAAAAGAGGAAAAGCCGGAAGTGAAGGTACGCAGACTCGCCATCCACTGAGCTATAAAGAAGCAAAGACACTCATCGAACGATCCATGAGAACGTAATAGAGAGACTAGCACATAGAAGTTAGTATCTAAGTAATCAAGTAGGTAAGTAAATAAGTAAGTTAGTAGGTAAGTAGGCAAGTAAGTAGGTAGGTAAGTAGGTAGGTAAGTAAGTAGATAAATAGGTCAGTAAGTAGGTAAGTAAGTAAGTAAATAGGTAGGTATGTAAGTAGGTAGGTAAGTAAGTAAGTAAGTAGGTAGGTACGTAAGTAGGTAGTTAAATAAGTAAGTGGGATCAAGATGCTGAGCAGCGCATGAGCTGCAGTGGTCAGCGACCCATAGCTGACTGTTAACGTCAGGGACAGCGAACCATAGCTGCCAAGACCCTTCTACACCTCCACGCGGTGATCCTGGATAACAGGCTGCAGCAGGGCAGACTGGGTAAGGAGAAGGGATCGAGAGGGAATGCTAACCCGGTACTAAAAATATGCTTGCTGAAGTCGGATGTGTTGGACCGAAAGGTGCAAATATTGCAGTCAAGCTGTAAACTACGACACAATGCATTCCGTTCTTTGGACTGCATTCTGCTGCTTAAGCCCTTTCAGGATTTGGTAGCGGGAGATTGAGAGCGAATGAAGAAGAAGAAGAAGAAGAAGAAGAAATAGGTAAGTAAGTAGGTAGGTAAGTAAATAAGTAGGTAGGTAAGTAAGTAGGTAGCTAAGTAAGTAGGTAGGTAAGTAGGTATCACATAAGTAGATAAGTAATTAAGTAAGTAATTAGGTAGATAAGTAAGTAATTAGGTTATTGCGTAAGTAATTAATTTAGTAAGTAAGTAATTAAGTAAGTAATTATATAGATAAGTAAGTAAATAAGTACGTAAGTATATAATTGAGTACGTAAATAATTAAGTAAGTAGGTAAGTAATTAAGCAGGTAAGTAATTAAGTAAGTAATTAAGTAAGTAGGTAAGTAATTAAGTAGGTAAGTAATTAAGTAGGTAAGTAATTAAGTAAGTAATTAAGTAAGTAAGTAATTAAGTAAGTAAGTAATTAAGTAAGTAAGTAATTAAGTAAGTAAGTAATTAAGTAAGTAATTCAGTAGGTAAGTAATTAAGTAAGTAATTAAGTGGGTAAGTAATTAAGTAGGTAAGTAATTAAGTAGGAAAGTAATTAAGTAAGTAAATAAGTAGGTAAGTAATTAAGTAGGTAAGTAATTAAGTAGATAAGTAATTAAGTAGGTAAGTAATTAAGTAAGTAGGTAAGTAATTAAGTACGTAGGTAAGTAATTAAGTAAATAGGTAAGTAATTAAGTAAGTAGGTAAGTAATTAAGTAAGTAGGTAGGTAAGTAAGCAAGTTAAAAGTTAGTTGTCCACCGCAAGCGACGATGGTGACACCATCAGACGGTTTTGTCTTGATGACGTAACTTGCGATGTATTTGGATTATTGTGAGGAAGGAACTGCGCTGGTCATCAACCTCACTCTCTAGTCCCGAGCTACCTTGGACCAGTTGCAACACATATCAAGACTAGAGGTAACTCAGAATGCAGGCACTCTGGTCCACCCTTGAGACCAGGAATCGTTTTAAACTTGCGTGATTCGATCACCCACCGGGATCAAGATGCTGAGCAGCACATGAGCTGCAGTGGTCAGCGACTCATAGCTAACTGCTAGTGTCTGGGCCAGCAAACCAGAGCTGCCAAGACCCTTCTACACATCCACGCGGTGATCCTGGATAACACACTGCAGCAAGGCAGACTGGCTAAGGAGAAGGGATCGAAGAGGAAATGCTGACTCGGTACTCAAAAAATGCTTGCTAAAGTCGGATGTGTTGGACCGAAAGGTGCAAATATCGCAGTCAAGCTGTAAACTACGACACAACACATTCCATTCTCTGGACTACATTCTGCTACTTAAGCCCTTTCATTGTTTGGTAGCGGGAGATTGAGAATGAACGAAGAAGAAGAACAAGATCACCCACCGTTTCCGTTCATCATTTTGCCCTACCTCTCGACCACAGCAAGCAAGTAGTTTCAGACACCACCTTTCTTCTTTTCTTTACATAGTAGTTGTGTTGGTGGTAGTGGTAGTGTTAGCAGTGATCATTATCATCATTATGTGTCTTGCCGACAGGCGTAGGTAATTATGCATTTCCACAACCCGAAAAACTTAAAGCGTTACAGAAATTCTTCAAAACACCAATATTACTGGTCTAACTGGTGTTTCGTGGGCGGAGTCCAAGAAGATAACACTGAAATAGGAACAGTTGTAGCCAAATAATATAAATAAAACCACATGGAACCATACGTCATATCTGTTCATGAGGTAATTGCCATTCAAATACTTACACTGGGCACGGCGTGGGCTAGTGGATAAGTGACACGGCTCACAATCCGAAGGTGCTGGGTTCTATCCCCATCTCAGCACTGGTCGTTACCCCGGGGAAGCAAACCCTTAGAAAATGGAGGAGGAAGCAGACCCTTACATAAAATGGATGCTGAGTCGGATGCATTGGGCCGACAGGCGCAAATAAAAACCACAGTGCAACGCACACCGCCTTGGGGGATAGAGAAATAAGGCGAACGCAAAAATAAAAATAATAATACTTACACTGGAGTTGAAGTTTGGGGCAGTTGTGGGACAATCCGGGTCTTGTGGGTTCAAACACGGTTTCATCTGGTAAGCTGTGGTGATTCCTGCCTGTAGAAGAGATACGGTGCGAAAAGTTTGATCTAACTGCTCAATGCAAGGTCTAGCTTAGATAGACTCAATTGTAGTCCCGTAGGCCGAATTGGTAAAACGTAGATCCGTGAAAATAAGTCTGTGGCCAAAATTAATACAATACATATGTATTGAATTCAGCACGCTCATGATGTTACGCAAGCCACTTTCACATAACGCTCCTTCAGGACGAACAAAAGAGTAATATTACTCATTGTCCTAAATTCAACAACAACAGCAACAACAACATGAATTTACGTAAAGTTAATTTGAGCGTGGACAAAAAAACGACAAAGAACAAATACTCTACAACCTGCAAAGATAATAGGTCTTGGCTTGACTCGTTCGTTCTCAATCTCCCGCTACCAAACCTTGACACAGGCATAAGTAGCAGAATGTAGTTCAGATAACGGAATGCGTTGTGTTGTAGTTTACAGCTTAACTGCGATATTTGCATCTTTTGGTCCGACACATCCGACTTCAGCAAGCAATTTTTTTAGTACCGGGTTAGCATTCCCTCTTCGATCCCTTCTCATTAGCCAGTCTGCTCTGTTGCAGCATGTTATCCAGGATCACCACGTGGAGGTGTAGAAGGGTCTTGGCAGCTCTGATTCGCTGGCCCTGACGCTAGCTGACCAGCTATGGGTCGCTGACCGGCGCATCTCATGCGCTGCTCAGCATCTTGATCCCGGATAACTGTATAATCTGCATATTTGAATTATTGTATTTTGTTTCTACCGACTGTAAGATGGTCGAACTTTTCATAATATTGGTCAGTCGCTTCTGACATTCCTGATTTTGGTTTCTGCATAGATATTGACTAGGAAAAGGGATAGTATACAACCGTGTCTTACTCCCTTCTCCAGTTCAAACCAGTCTGATATTTCGTTGGCTATGCTGACCGGTGCTTATTGGTGTTGAAAGTGTGTTTCAATTAGGCAAATTGGTAGATACAATATGGAACATAATTACAGAATGGGCGAGAACAATATTAGATTGACAGATAAGGAAAGGGACCTAGGGATTATAATAGAGCATACAGGTATGGTGAGTGAGCCAGGTCCAGGTAGCAGTGAAAAAGGCAAATGCAATGTTAGGTATGATAAAAAGAAATATTAAACATAGGAGCAAGGAAGTGATTGTCAAACCGTATCAAGCATTGGTTAGACCTAGATTGGAGTAGTGTGCACAGGTGTGCAGTCCTTATCGTAGAGAAGACATAAACATGCTGGAAAGGATAAAAAGAAAAACGACAAAATTGATAGTGGGATTCTAGAATTACAGTTACCCGGGAAGACTCAGAAATATCGGTCTACAGTGTCTAGAAGAGAGAATAATTTGAAGTGATTTAATACTTTAATACATGTTTATAAGATTATCACAGAAAAGATAACAATTTAACAATTTAAACAAAAAATACAACCACCAACGAGAACATGAGGTCGCACATATAAATTAACTAAAGAAAGGTTCAGATTGGATATTAGGAAAAAAATTGTCAGTCAGAGTGGTGAATACTTGGAATGCATTACCCGAGGAGGTAACAGAGGCAGAGAGAGTTAATGCATTTAAGAATAGATTGGATGTGCATGGTTTTTAGAGCAGGGTAATGCAGATATGGCTGGTTGTCTACAGACTGATGAGTCTTCTAAACCAGTATAACAACGTTACGTTAAGTTAAGTTAAATAAGGTTCGTTTGTGAACCCCATGCATCTTGCGATGTTTTACTGGATTTAGTGTTCTAAAAGTAAACAAAACTTGGTGTAATCTACGAAACAAATGTGACATATAATGAAATAATCGGTTATTACTACTACAACATTAACTACTACTACTGATGGTGATGTTGCTCTATCTATGCTACTTCCAGTACCATTATGACTACTACTACTGCTTTAAATACTACTATTATTACTGATACTACTATCGCCTCTAAAATGGTTATGTGAAAAACAAATTGAAAAAAATCATAAATAGGTATAGTCAGATACCGCACCGAGACGAAAACACGAACGAAACCCACGTTAAGACAAATAAGCCTTCATCAGGGACAACGAACAATAACAATAATCAACTAACGAATCAAAGAAGAAGGGATACAAACATGATGGGGAATATAATTACATTGGTGTAAAAAAAAAAGGGTTTGATAACTACTACCTACGTCTACATCCACTATTACACCATTACTTCTACAATCACGTATACTATTACCACCTTCACCACTCTACCCCCTACCACTACTATTACAACTACTACTACTACTATTACAACTACTACTACTATTTCTATTAATTTAACCACTTAAACTGCAACTACAGGGATTACAGCTATCATAACTACTATTACACCTCTACTACTCTACCCCCTACTACTACTACTACTACTACTACTATTACAACTACTACTACTACTATTACTTCAACCACTTAAACTGCAACTACGGCGATTACAGCTATCACAACTACTATTACACCTCTACTACTCTACCCCCTACTACTACTACTATTACAACTACTGCTATTACTACAACCACTTCAACTGCAACTACGGCGATTACAGCTATCACAACTACTATTACACCTCTACTACTACAACCACTACTACTAGTACAATCCTCACACCCACTATTACAATCGCCACTACTACTACCACCACCACTACTAAGACAACCATCACTACTGCGACTACAAACACGACTACTGTCACCACCTCCCTACTTCTTCTACATCTGCTACAACTACATCGACCGCAGTTACTAATGCTATTACCCCCACCTCCATCATCATGTCTATTACTTCCCCTGCCACTAATATTATTACCATTTCAAACAGTATTATTACTAGGACTACCACTATAGTGACATACTTCTACTACCAGTACAACCATCACCACAAAACTACTACTATCCCAGAAAAAAACTATCACATCTATTACTTCAACTGCTACTAATGTAGTCCCCCCCACTACAACTGCTACTAATGTAGTCCCCCCACTACAACTGCTACTAATGTAGTCCCCCCCCACTACAACTGCTACTAATGTAGTCCCCCCCCCCCCACTACAACTGCTACTAATGTAGTCCCCCCACTACAACTGCTACTAATGTAGTCCCCCCACTACAACTGCTACTAATGTAGTCCCCCCACTACAACTGCTACTAATGTAGTCCCCCCCCACTACAACTGCTACTAATGTAGTCCCCCCACTACAACTGCTACTAATGTAGTCCCCCCCACTACAACTGCTTATCAGATTACAAACAATAATAGTACTTATTAAAAAGATTAACAAGTACATCTCAGATAAATCGTCAGAGAAGAAACAAAACGAAACCTACCGTTACAAAAAAAAAATAATCGTCGAGGACACGAAAGAATGCAAATAAAACATACTAATACTATGACTGCTACAAGTTTCCTTACCCGCTGGAAGATATCTCGCATGGCATTCACCGGAATATTGTTCTTTGCCGACTCCAGTTTCCGCAATATACTCTCCGGGTTCAAATTCTCCCAGCTGATGTAGTCAGGCAGACCAGCAATTCCACTGAAAAGGTCAGACAGATCAAGTTAAAACCAGTTCTGAAAATGTGTCGTCACCGGTATTGTAGGGATAGTCTCATAGAAGACGCTGCTGTCGAGGATCAAGTGTTAAATACTTTATTGTACTAGATCTAAATCTTTTATGATGTGACAGTGGGCTGAGCAGTTGCCTTCCTTTCTCCCTTAAAAGTAAGCCTGGTATACATTTGCATCAAGGTAGACTGGGGAATGTGGATACACAGGTATTGGCTTGGCTTCGTTCGTTCTCAATCTCCCGCTACCAAACCCTGAAAGGGTTCAAGTAGCAGAATGTAGTCCAGAGAACGGAATGCGTTGTGTCGTAGTTTACAGCTTGACTGCGATATTTTCACCTTTCGGTCCAACACATCCGACTTCAGCAAGCATTTTTTTAGTACCGGGTTAGCATTCCCTCTTCAATCCCTTCTCCTTAGCCAGTCTGTCCTGTTGCAGTCTGTTATCCAGGATCATCGCGTGGAGGTGTAGAAGGGTCTTGGCAGCTCTGGTTCGCTGGAATTGAGCCTGCTACCTTTAATATTGAAAGAAGAACTCTACCCAAATCCAATGGGGGAGTGCCTGGGCTACAACCAGCGCGAACTGGTATGCCGGGTTCGACACCATCTCGTGTCCGGTTTGACTACGCATGTCGGGGATTTTTCTCGGTATAACCATTCTTCACAACACTCCCATGGTGGAACACATTACAAACAGATAAACACGCGCAAGAATATGCTGGCCAATACGTCCATATTGCAAACAGCCTCCACATAATAACCAATATGTTAAAATTTCAGACAGATACACACACGTATTCATACATTCCACAAGGAAGAATAGATTATTGAGCTTAATTTTTTTTTTTTTGACGTTCGCCTTATTTCTCTAATCCCCAAGGCGGTGTGCGTTGCACTGTGGTTTTTATTTTGCGCCTGTCGGCCCAGTGCATCCGACTTCAGCATGCATTTTATGCAAGGGTCTGCTTCCTCCTGCATTTTCTAAGGGTTTGCTTCCCCGGGGTAACGGCCGGTGCTGTGATATGGATCGAACCCAGCACCTTCGGTTTGTGAGCCGTGCCACTTAACCCCTAGGCCACGTATTATTGAGCTTAAACAGGTGCGATCTTCGGTTTAGCAATAGACGATGACAGTGACTCTGATATAAACCTTACTCGTGTCCAGGCCTATTAAAATGGTTGGCGACAGGAGTTATTTTAAATGTCATTGCAGTTGTTTCCGGAAGCACCTAGTCTCCCCGACTGTAAATAATAGCGTTAGATGTTGCGTGACTTGCAGAAAATGTAAATGTGGTCACAGAAAAGGGACTACATCCAGGGATGAAGTGATAGAACGTAGTAAGAGGTTTCTGCTGTTTGTGATGTGTTGACTAGTTCCCTTCCTTGCCTGCAGTAATTAAGTGCAGTACCCAAATTGCAGCTAGGTAGACTAGAACGTGTCGCAGCCGGATGAGAACATGATACCTCTGTTGTGAGACAAAAAGCAATCGCACTTAACAGAAGGGCGGTACGGCCAGAGAAGAACTTATCTAAACAGCCATCTAGCCCGTTTTGACGAAAAGGTGATAGCGTAAAACCAGCTACGTCCAGTGCTCATAGGACCGACCAGGTGAGGTGTGTAGAGGGTCAAGGTTGGCCTAAATTAAGATAATAAGTCCAGTCGGCTTCTAGCGCGGGCCTTGATCATCCCGCCACCCACGCGCTCGGACAGAGATTGAACTTTTAGGACTTTCCGTCTAGACTTGTGGGGTCAGGTTCCAGGACCTCGCCGAGAAGATCAGAGTACGTAGATTACCGTAGTCCGCCCTCTTTGGCTAGACGGAACAATAAACCTGTCCTATCTCCTCACCGTCGGAAGGTAGAAGTAGTTGGGTCTGTCCCAGTCGCTCACGTCTGGCGCCATCCCGGTCAGGTAAGGCAGTCCACAGAGCAGACGGGACTGACTTGTTGGAGACTTCATTAAGTATGTTTGTTAGTTGCAGCGATTCCAAAGATTACTGGGTTTCTGTACTCAGGAAAAGTATACAACGAACAAATAAGAAAGTGTAGGTAGACCGAATTTGAACAATGGACATCAGGCGGGACGAAAGCGCCTCGCTACAAGAACGAAAGTTAAAGGATTCATTGTCACTAACAAACTGTATTTACACCTTCCTACATGAGATTCCAAAGATTACTAGGTTTCTGTACCCAGAAAAAGTATACAACAAACAAACAAGAAAATGTAGGTAGACCGGATTTGAACAATGGACTTCAGGAGGGCGTGGGAAGGGGTGGGGTGGGGTGGGGGGGGGACGAAAGCGCCTCGCTACACGAAAGAAAGTTAAAGGATTCATTGTCACTAACAAACTGTATTTACACCTTCCTACATGAGATTCCAAAGATTACTAGGTTTCTGTACCCAGAAAAAGTATACAACAAACAAACAAGAAAATGTAGGTAGACCGGATTTGAACAATGGACTTCAGGAGGGCGTGGGAAGGGGGGGGGGTGGGGTGGGGGGGGGGGGACGAAAGCGCCTCGCTACACGAAAGAAAGTTAAAGGATTCATTGTCACTAACAAACTGTATTTACACCTTCCTACATAGGAAGGAGAATTAACGTCTGGCAGGCTAAAACATACTGATAAGACATGTTAGTCAGGGTCAGACAAAACATACTGATAAGACATGTTAGTCAGGGTCAGACAAAACATACTGATAAGACATGTTAGTCAGGGTCAGGAAAAATATACTGACCAAGACCCTCACCTCGGCTTCCCCGAAACCCTTCCAGGAAACGGGCTGCTTTCATGGCAGCCTGGCTAGCGAGGTGAGGTATCGGAGTGATCCCCGTAGTAGTGAGCGACATGCAGGTGACGCCAAGCATAGCACAACCGTCTGAAGGACCCCGGACTACCTTCTTCAACACGCTCGTGATGTCAGGAAAGCTTCAACAAACCGACACTAAACGTCCTTTTTAGGGCGCACAAACGAGTAAATCTACCCATTACGGAGATTCTTTCATTAACAACCACAACCTCTCTACCTCGAAGTGTCCCATCTTCCCTCCCTTATCATGGAGACTTAATGTACTAGGCCCCAAGTTTTGATGCGAGTGGGATGGCTAGTCCTCTTCCTTCTCTTAACAGTAAACCAAGTTCCCATTTACAACTGGGTCGACTGGAGGGAATCAAAACCGGTCCTGAGAAGCGCGAGCTCAATCACTTATATACTACCACACAAGTGAGATGCACGTCGGCTCCTCCTATATGTAAATACGTGAGTTGCTGACATTAAGGTAAGATCATGCAGTATTGACGGGATCTGATTCCCTCGACCATACATACAATTGAGAAGTCGAGTACTACGTAGTCCACAATATTTCATCTCCAACGACAGGCATAGCTAATGGTATGTTAAAAGTCTTTCACAGGACCGATGTTCGTTTGCGTGGACTTCTATTTCTCATATTTTAACCATCTTCCCCATAACCTAGAAAGCTGACATTGTGTACACAGCTTCTACTGGTGCGACATGGTAATATATCAAATATTACACTCATATAGTCACGAAGGGGACGGCGTGGCCTAGGGGTTAAGTGGCACGGGTCACAACCGGAAGGTGCTGGGTTCGATCCCCATCACAGCACCGGCCGTTACCCTGGGGAAGCAAACCCTTAGAAAATGCAGGAGGAAGCAGACTATTACATAAAATGCATGCTAAAGTCGGATGCACTGGGCCGACAGGCGCAAATAAAAAAACCACAGTGCAACGCACATCGCATTGGGGATTAGAAAAATAAGGCGAACGCAAAAAAAATAATCACAAAAAAATATAGTCACCAAAAAAAACAGAAAACATTCTTTATAATAACTACATGCATGTACTGAAAACAAATATGTATTTATATGTACTCCTTATTTATATTTACTATATTTACTCTTATTTATATTTACTCTTCTTTATTTATATTTACTCTTATTTATATTTACTCTTATTTATATTTACTTTTATTTATATTTACTCTTATTTATATTTACTCTTATTTATTTATATTTACTCTTATTTATCTTTACTCTTATTTATTTATATTTACTCTTATTTATTTATTTTTACTCTTATTTATATTTACTCTTATTTATCTTTACTCTTATTTATTTATATTTACTCTTATTTATTTATTTTTACTCTTATTTATATTTACTCTTATTTATTTATATTTACTCTTATTTATATTTACTCTTATTTATATTTACTCTTATTTATATTTACTCTTATATATATATATATATATACTCTTATTTATATTTACTTTTATTTATATTTACTCTTATTTATATTTACTCTTATTTACTCGTATTTATTTATATTTACTCTTATTTATATTTACTCTTATTTATATTTACTCTTATTTACTCGTATTTATTTATATTTACTCTTATTTATATTTACTCTTATTTATATTTACTCTTATTTATATTTACTCTTATTTATTTATATTTACTCTTATTTATATTTACTCTTATTTATATTTACTCTTATTTATATTTACTCTTATTTATTTATATTTACTCTTATTTATTTATATTTACTCTTATTTATTTATATTTACTCTTATTTATTTATATTTACTCTTATTTATATTTACTCTTATTTATATTTACTCTTATTTATATTTACTCTTATTTATATTTACTCTTATTTATATTTACTCTTATTTATATTTACTCTTATTTATTTATATTTACTCTTATTTATATTTACTCTTATTTATATTTACTCTTATTTATATTTACTCTTATTTATATTTACTCTTATTTAGCTATATTTACTCTTATTTATTTATATTTACTCTTATTTATATTTACTCTTATTTATATTTACTCTTATTTATTTATATTTACTCTTATTTATATTTACTCTTATTTATATTTACTCTTATTTATATTTACTCTTATTTATATTTACTCTTATTTATATTTACTCTTATTTATTTATATTTACTCTTATTTATATTTACTCTTATTTATATTTACTCTTATTTATATTTACTCTTATTTAGTTATATTTACTCTTATTTATTTATATTTACTCTTATTTATATTTACTCTTATTTATATTTACTCTTATTTATTTATATTTACTCTTATTTATATTTACTCTTATTTATATTTACTCTTATTTAGTTATATTTACTCTTATTTATTTATATTTACTGTTATTTATATTTACTCTTATTTATATTTACTCTTATTTATTTATATTTACTCTTATTTATATTTACTCTTATTTATATTTACTCTTATTTATATTTACTCTTATTTATATTTACTCTTATTTATATTTCACACCAAAATTCTACAAAACAAAAGCAACTATTACCACGATGTTTTCCCTTCGTCGTTCAGGTCAGAATGAGGAATAAAAGCCACTTGATACTTCAGTCACCGCACACTGTAAAGGATTGGTTTTCATTTTACCCACATTACAGGAGAAAGCCTGCCAAAGACGGATGTGTCGGACCGAAAGGTGCAAATATCGCAGTCAAACTGTAAACTAGCGACACAACGCAAATCCGTTCTCCGGACTACATCCGACTACATGCAAAGCCCTGTTCAGGGCTTGGTAGCGGGAGATTGAGAATGAACACAGAAGAAGAAGACGGGAAAATAAACAACTTTGCCGTATCTAGGTTTCGAAGGAGAGAAGAGTAACGTCAGAGTCAGGTGTAAGATGCTGATTAAGGGACAGAAGAGTAACATCAGAGTCATGTGTAAGATGCTGATTAAGGGACAGAAGAGTAACATCAGAGTCAGGTGTAAGATGCTGATTAAGGGACAGAAGAGTAACATCAGAGTCAAATGAATCATGGTCCATGGAAACATAATCTGTCAAGCGAAATGTGGATCGAAACTGTAATCCCTATTATGGTGAGGTTATCGAAACGTTTCGTATTACACTACAGCAAGAAGGACCACGGACCACCTTCTCAAACGTGCCTTGAGACAAAAAAACCACTGTAACCCACCACACAATAAACGTGAAGACTTAAATGAACGCAATATACAAGTAGCTTCAGACAACAACAAACTGGGTTTTGAGCGCAAGTCGTCGTGGTCAGGCATTCTACACATCATACCCTTGACCGGTCTGTTCTATATTTTTTGTAATAATACACAAAAATTATTACAGCCCCCAGACAGCCCAATCTAGTCATCTGAACGTGCATGATGTCTAATTCGTAGAACCTTCCGCCCCGTGAACATTTCTTCCACTGTGGGTGTATTATGACATAAGCCCGTATGCTCCTATGGCAACCTCATCCAGAAGGGTTCTTCATTAACTAAGCTGCCATTTGACGTGCAAACCTTCACCGCATAATTCTGTTTTTGTAAACTGTGTGCAGCCCTGCATTTGTTTGCTTTTGGAGATTCAATCTCTTATCAGCGCTGAAAGGCAGTCTACCCAAAAAATTGGCAAAGGTATTCCTATAATAGACATTGTTGTCAGGGATCAAGTGTGTAATACTTCCTTTTCTGGCGCAGCGACCAGTTACCTTCCCCGCGATCTTGCCCTCGTTAACTAAGTCTAGTATCAATTTACTGGTGGGTAGACTGGAGCGTTCCCAGCGTTGATAAGGTCTACCTTACTGGTGAGAAACAATAGGACTTTTGCTCCTATAATCATGTGGAGCTGACATAGAGAAGCCGACGTGAGGGAGTTGATGTGAGGGAGGTGATGTGAAGGAGGTGATGTGAAGGAGTTGATGTGAAGGAATTGGCGTGAAGGAATTGATGTGAAGGAGTTGATGTAAATGAATTGGCGTGAAGGAGTTGATGTGAAGGAGTTGATGTGAAGGAGTTGATGTGAAGGAGCTGATGTGAAGGAGTTGATGTGAAGGAGTTGATGTAAGGGAGTTGATGTGAAGGAGTTGATGTGAAGGAGTTGATGAGAAGGAGTTGATGTGAAGGAGCTGATGTGAAGGAGTTGATGTGAAGGAGTTGATGTGAAGGAATTGATGTGAAGGAGTTGATATGAAGGAGTTGATGCAAGGGAGTTGATGTGAGGGAGTTGATGTGAAGGAGTTGATGTGAAGGAGTTGATGTGAAGGAGCTGACGTGAAGGAGTTGATGTGAAGGAGTTGATGTAAGGGAGTTGATGTGAAGGAGTTGATGTGAATGAGCTGACGTGAAGAAGTTGACGTGAAGGAGTTGATGTAAGGGAGTTGATGTGAAGGAGCTGATGTGAAGGAGTTGATGTGAAGGAGTTGATGTGAAGGAGCTGATGTGAAGGGTTGACGTGAAATATTTCGTTTACGTCATTCATGGACCATAACTGTTTAATCTCTTACAAGATTGGTCTGAGTGATTTCATTTATGACCTTAAAGAAGAACAGAAGAAACTTATTGTGGCAAAGTTGCGGTAGTGTATCTGTGTGATCCTTGTTGAGGTTGTTGTGCAGTACTTTACATAATGAGTTTGTCACCATCGTGCACAATCTCTTCTCAGTTCTCTTTCACGTAATGTATAGAGTGTATGTTCAACAATGTGTTTTTCGTTGTTTGCGTTCGCCTTATTTCTCTATTTGCCAAGGCGGTGTGCGTTGCACTACGGTATTTATTTTGCGCCTGTCGACCCAGTGCATCCGACTTCAGCATACATTTTCCAAGGGTTTGCTTCCCCAGGGTAACGGTCGGTGCTGTGATGGGGATTGAACCCAGCACCTTCGGATTGTGAGCCGTGTCACTTAACCTCTAGCCTACGCCGTCCCCATGTGCAACAATGTGGTAGAGCTCTAGCTTCTCAAGATTGAGGTACCGGTATGATCTACGCTCTAGTTGAACCAGCTGTAAATGGTACCTGGATTGCGGTTAGGGAAAGCAAGGAAGCGAATCAAGGAATGAGCCAGACAGCCCACATGAAAAATAGCTGAGATTTGGTACAATGAAAAACCCGTCATCAGTGTCTGATATGAGAACCTCTATTCGAGGACAAGTCAATAAATATGTCACAAAAGACTATTAAAAAAATGACATATGGTTTCCAACTTGAAAACCATTTCTTACACTTGTATTGTCCCTCATTTATGAACCTAATTCCCCCCAACATTAATAGACTTATCCTGTAGCTTCATCATTGGAAGGACAGCAACAATCCGTTCAGTTCGTGTTGGCCAGTCAGGTGTCTGGTTACCCAGATTATGTATTATGGTGTAGACTAAATTATGGCCTACTTTAGATAGTCCGTCTGAATTACCGGGAAAACCCCTTTGAAACATCACATTACACCGCCGACTAACTAACGGAACATATTGTACCAAGGTTTATAATCAACAATCCTTACAGAGAAATAAAACAAAATTCACAGTACAAAACACAAATAATCACTGTTGAGAGTGATCCTTTTCCACAATTCTGCCTTGAAACCAATTGTATCTTTATTTTCCGAACACGCTATTATAGTTGCACTGATAGCTGACACATGCAAGTTTCGTTATTTAGTCAGCCGTGGAATGTGACGTTTCAACGGGATTTCTCCGTGAGGCAGAAGGTCTGTGCCTACAGTAGGCTGTGCTTGAACCCTGCGAACATCATATTACAGTTACTTATAATAGTTACCAATTGCAAGGGAAGATGGCGACAGCATCAGACTATTGCTGCGAAATGTGTTCTCTGATGGATATCAAGGCCAATCCCGGAACGGCACACCGTGCCACATTCAGGGCACACATGCGGGGAGCTGGCTGTGTGATCGTTGTGAGTATTGTATTTTCGGGCAGCACGCTTTCGATGAGCCTCCCAGATGGCTGTACTCTAATCGATTAGAGCACCCTCGGTGATACTAGCTCCCCAGGTGTTACGATCATGTGCAAGCATCTCCCAGGGGTTGGCATAAATATTGAAGCATCCGAGGGACACTTTCACTTTCAATGAGTCTCTGTAGCGTTTCTTCCGTCTTAATTGCGAGCGTATGCCTGTTTTGAACTCACAATATAACAGCTGTTTGGGGATGCGCTTATCTGGCATGCGAACAACACGTCCTGTGCCTCACAACTGAGCCAATTTCAGTAGTGTATGGATGCCTCAACATGTTAGTATTGCTAAGAATGTCAGAGTTGGACGCGTTGTCGTACCATCTGATCATGAACACCGTTCACGGACAGCGCAAGTGAAAACGATTGAGCTGACTGGCATTTCTGCTATACACTGTCCATGTCTCACAGGCATGCAGCAGGTTGGATAATACCACGTGCACGATACACTGTTTTCTTTATGGTGACACCAATCCCTTGACAGTTCCAGACGTTCGCCTGAAGCCTACCAAACGCAGAGCTCGTCTTAGCAATCCTGTTATTGATCTCACATTCGATATTCTTCTCTGTAATGTCAACCGTTACTCGCTTGTCAGCTCCAATCACGTCGCCAACCTACCGCACGATATTCTGTTGCAATCTGAGCGGGTGGTCGTGAATCATGGAAAATTTTATGTTTTCTTTATCACTACATTTGCATTATAGATAACATTTGAGTTCTCGAGCAAAGAGAAACATATCGATTAAGTCAAGTTATACAAAGTACAGTCGTTCCTTTTCGGATTTACCAAATTGATCGCATCTAGCTAGCGAGGAGCCGGGTGGTTAGCATGTTGATCCACTATCCAATAGGACACTCGTTTAAAATATCGGCAAAGTGTCGTTTTTTATCAAGGGTAAAATAAAAACATAGCCTGCACACTACTTGTGACTTGGTGAACAATCGGCTTTTATTCCGCAGCCCTAGGGGACGGCGTGGGCTAGTGGTTAAGTGGCACGGCTCACAACATCGAAGGTGCTGGGTTCGATCCCTATCACAGTGCCGGCCGTTACCGCAGGGAAGCAATTCCTTAGAAAATGCAAGAGGAAGCAGACCCTTACATAAAATGCATGCTGAAGTCGGATGCACTGGGCCGATAGGCGCAAAATAAAAACCGTAGTGTAACGTACACCGCCTAGGGGAATAGAGAAATAAGGCGACCGCAAAAAAATAAAATAAAAATAAAATAAAATTCCGCAGCTCTTTTAATTCCAACGAAGAACACCATCAAAGTTGAATGAGCTTGTAATGCTAGTTTGTATAGATATATCCTATCATCACTAACAAATAAGTACACACCAAGTCACCAGGAACACAAATAGCATTTGGAGCACACGGATTTCAAATCCAGGCTAGCTGGGAGATCCTGTCAGATTGCAAGCTGAGATTGGGAAGTCAGGAGAGGCCGTTGAGCGATGGGGTAATACAATATGAGGCAACCTGGAGCCAAGTGAGTCTCCAGGGGCGCGTGAAACATAGGAAACTCTCGGAGGAAAAAGTTCCTGGTGGGATATGAAGTGAAAGGGTTAAACCGAATGGTGCAGAATCGTATTGTTTAGATAAACGGATAGACATGATGACGAACAGACAGACAATTCCATGAATAAATAAACAGATGAATTAATGAATGAGGGAAGAAATATGCTTTTCTCTCTCTCTCTCTCTATTTAACAAATATTTTTTTTGTTTTGCGTTCGCCTTATTTCTCTAATCCCCAAAGCGGTGTGCGTTGCATTGTGGTCCAGTGCGATCCAGTGCATCCTATTTCAGCATGCATTTCATGTAAGGGCCTGCTTCCTCCTGCATTTTCTAAGGGTTTGCTTCACTGGGGTAACGGCCGGTGCTGTGATGGGGATCGAACTCAGCACCTTCTGGTTGTCAGCCGTGTGACTTAACCACTAGCCCACGCCGTCCCCTGAACAAATACACAGATCAATAAATGAATGAGGGAATAAATAATCTCTCTCTCTCCTCTCTCATCTCTCTCTCTCTCTCTCTCAGTTCTAGATCCAACCACAATAACGCTGACTACACTACACCCGCGGGCGCCATATTTATATTGTGGATTTATCTACCTGCCAATCACCATCGACCCAAGATATTTAAAACGGTCAACCGTTAGCTTTTATTTTGCGGTTGAAACCGGTAGCGTTGTTGGTCATTAATTTTTTATCTTTCCAGCGTTTATCTCCATACCATAGTCAAGAGCTGTTTCATCGAGCCTTCTGACCCATTCCTGGAGTTCTTCTTCTGAACCCACAAACCCGTCGATATCATCTGCAAAACGAAGGTTGGTAATCGTTCGGCCCCCTATCTTGACAAGTACCAACGTGACCTCTGAGTGCCTCACTCATAATTCCTTCAAGGAATATATTGAAAAGAGTTGGAGAGAGTGTACATCCCTGTCTCACACCAACTGATGTGCGAAACCAGTCTCCTCGCCTTCCATTCACAAGAACTGCGCTAGACGCCTTGTTCTACAGGTGTTCAAGGACCGTTATAATATTTCCGTTGATTTTATACATCCTCGTGGTTGCCCAAAGCAACGATTGTCAGTGATAAAGGATCAAAATGTGAGGAGTTGGCCAGAATAGCACAGACAATAACGGCGCGTGCACGGCTTAACAAAATATGGCAAGATAAACGGTTAGCACTAAGCACGAAAATCAGATTAATGCGTACACTGGTCCTGTCAATATTCCTCTATGCGTGTGAGACATGGACAGTTACAGCTGACCTTCAACGAAGGATACAGGTCTTGGAGATGAGATGTTTCCGAACACTTTTAAACGTCACGTGCAAAGATCGAGTTACAAACGAGGAAATACGAGATAGAATTACAACAGCAATAGGGCCTTTCGAAGATCTCTTGGCAATTGTCAAAAGAAGGAAACTCACTTGGTACGGTCACATATCGAGATCAAGTGGTCTTGCAAACACAATCCTCCACGGGAAAGTGCATGGCAGACGACAAAGAGGCCGGTCCAAAAAGAGATGGGAGGACAAAATAAAAGAATGGACCAGTCTCCGACCAGGCAGCGGCATCTGACAGAGAGGGGTGGTGTGGAGTTGTGAGGATGTCTTCATGTGTGCCCCAACGACCTCACCGGTTACGGGATGACCTGACCTGACCTGACCAATCACCATCTTATATAGATTGAAGATCAATAAACATATTTACTCTTTTTCCTTAGAAAGATATTGTTTCTAGAGATATCGTCACAATGGAATGTGAAGACTACGACGCGTAATCTGAGAATCTTTGGTCTGTGTGTATTGTTTTTCTTCTTCCAAGTCGTCCGTTCTCAAACTTCCACTACCAAACCCTGAAAAGGTTTTTACAAGTGGCAGAATGTTGTTCAGAAAACGGAATGAGTTGTGTCGTAGTTTATAGCTCGACTGCAATATTTGTCCCTTTCGGTCCGACACATCCGAGTTCAGCAGGTATTTTTGGGTACTGGGTTAGCCTTCCCTCTTCGATCCCTTCTCCTTATCCAGTCCGCCCTGTTGCAGTATGTTATCCAGGATCACCGCGTAGATGTGTAGAAGGGTCTTGACAGCTCTAGTTTACTGGCCCTGGCGCTAGCAGCTCATACGCTGCTCAGCATCTTGACCCGTGGCTATAACGCTAGCAGTCAGCTTTTTGTCGCTGATCGCGGCAGCTCATACGCTGCTCAGCATCTTGACCCGTGGCTATGACGCTAGCAGTCATCTTTTTGTCGCTGATCGCGGCAGCTCATACGCTGCTCAGCATCTTGACCCGTGGCTATGACGCTAGCAGTCAGCTTTTGGTCGCTGCTCAGCATCTTGATCCCACGCCCGTGTGAATGACAAGAATTGTTTTCTTTCAGTGTTGGTGGAGTGCCTACTTGCTGTCGTCTTCTAATGCACACTTATCGCTTCTAATACAATCAGAGCCCCCTCTAATACAATCAGAGCCCCCTCTAATACAGTCAGAGCCCCCTCTAATGCAGTCAGAGCCCCCGCTAATACAATCAGAGCCCCCGCTAATACAGTCAGAGCCCCCCGCTAATACAACCAGAGCCCCCACTAATACAGTCAGAGCCCCCGCTAATACAGTCAGAGACCCCTCTAATACAGTCAGAGCACCCGCTAATACAGTCAAAGCCCCCTCTAATACAATCAGAGCCCCCTCTAATACAGTCAGAGCCCCCTCTAATACAGTCAGAGCCCCCTCTAATACAGTCAGAGCACCCGCTAATACAGTCAGAGCCCCCTCTAATACAGTCAGAGCCCCCTCTAATACAGTCAGAGCACCCGCTAATACAGTCAGAGCCCCCTCTAATACAGTCAGAGCCCCCTCTAATACAGTCAGAGCCCCCTCTAATACAGTCAGAGCCCCCTCTAATACAGTCAGAGCCCCCGCTAATACAGTCAGAGCCCCCTCTAATACAGTCAGAGCCCCCCGCTAATACAACCAGAGCCCCCGCTAATACAGTCAGAGCCCCCGCTAATACAGTCAGAGACCCCTCTAATACAGTCAGAGCACCCGCTAATACAGTCAGAGCCCCCCCCCCCTCTTCTAATACAGTTAGAGCCCTCCTCTAATACAGTCAGAGCTCCGCTAAGACAGTCAGAGCCCCTCAATACAGTCAGAGCCCCTCAATAGTCAGAGCCCCCTCTAATACAATCAGAGCCCCCGCTAGAACACTCAGACACCCTTTCCGTTCGTCTATTGCTGCATATCTATTGTTGCATGTCTATTGTTGCATGTCTATTGCTGCATATCTATTGTTGCATGTCTACTAATACGACTTTTATTTTGTTTTTATATCTGTCTTCTGTAGACTATTTTTAAAATATGTTTATTGTTGCATGTCCACTGTTCTGTGTTTATTGATATATCTGTCTAATGGTGTCTGTTCACTTTCGTCTATTTTCTCTCTCTCTCGACAAATTTTAGGGTGGCTCACCAGTTAGTTTGGTCGGACTAGAGTAATGCAATTTATGTTAACAAATTTAAACTAGACACTAATTCGATTTTATTTCTAAATCACAATGCGTACCGAACCAAAATATATTGTATTACTTACACAGTATTAGCGTATTTCCTCTAAAGAAAAAAAGCACTACTGTCAGAATCATGGCGTTTGTGTCCTTGAACATGGTTAGTAGTTTTAGCACTGAAGTACCATTTACAGATAACTTTAGTAGGTTTAAATTGTGACAGTGGAGGTCCATTTAGATTCACCATCATAATCTAGCGTATGTACAGTTTATTCCAACAGTAGTATCATTAATATTCGTGTGAAAGTCGTTATGTTTAACAATTGACAAAGGATATTTTTTTTAATCGTCACGGACGAGCAGACGTGCGCTTTTGTCAAGCCCTGTATATATATTTACATATCATCCGACTCATAGTTTCCTCAGCAGACCGTTGAAAACATGGCTGGTGTGTACACGAGTCCGTCCAGAGTTCATCAACGAACGGTGATTCGGTTTCTAACAGCTGGAGGATGTCGACCAGTTGACACTCATCGCAAAATGTAGGAAGTGTATGGTGACAAAAATGTGTCGAAGACAACAGTGAAGAACTGGACAACGATGTTTAAAGAAGGACACAAGTTAACGAAAGATCTTCCGAGACCAGGTCAGGCGCATATTATTGCGTCAGATCGCCAAAATTGATGTAGCAATTCGGGTGGATAGTCACCGGAGCTTACGTTCGCTAGTAGAGGAATTCACTGTGTCGCTAGAGACAGCTCAAATGGTGGTAAGCAAGAAACTGAAATATCGGAAGGTGTTCACAATGGTACACCCTCCCCCCCCCCCCTCATTTGCTTTACAAACTGAAATGTTTCGTTCCTCACCTTCAATACAAATCATTACGTAGGTACTCCTCACTGAGAGCCTGGCCATCTGTGCCCCTCTATAGATCTCTAACTGGTGCCAATGTTCATGCAACTAACTGACAGTCTGTCGGAAACTCCTACTTCACACAATACAGCTAGAGGCAGTCCCTTGGCAGACACTGCGGTCGCGGATGAAGTGTTCGAAACTGCATTATACTAGGTGGCCAGTTCCATTTTTCGTTGCAGTTCTTTATCTAACGATAAACCAGGACAAAATTTACGGATGGGTCAACTGGTGTGTGTCGAAAACGGAGATCGAATATGGTACATTGACGTGAGACGTAGACACTCTACCACTCTTGTACCAAAACGCTTGCTTCAAATATACAAATCAATCAATCAACCAATGTCATCTAAAACTGGCAAAGACCGTCACACAGACAGTTCTCTCTGGAAACAGGCTGTTTTCATAGCGGTATGGCTAACCAGGTGAGGGATCGACGTCATCCCCGTAGTAGTGAGCGACTCACAGATGAAACCTAGGATATCACAACCGCCTGTAGGACCCCGGTCTACTTACATAAGCACGCTCGAGATGTGAAGAAATCTACTGCAACCAGCCACTTAACACCCTTTATAAGGCGTACCAAAGAAAAAGCCTACTCATTGTGGCCTTTCAATAACACCAAAGTCCCACAGGAGCATAATCTTCAACACAAAACCTGCCAATCTGTCCTACCATTAACCAAACGTGTCAGCTCATCTCCCAACTTGCCCCTCTTCATCGTGCTCGATTCAACTATAAAAAAACTACCAATAATAAACATTCGCTACAACCATTTTGTTTCGTCCGATCGATCAATCAACGGCAGTTTTAAAAAACTGCTCATCAAATTTCCGAATTTCCGGAAGACTGGAATACGAAACTATCTGCGGTATGCAACTTCTTGTCCCGTTCGTTTCCTGGACCGTAGACAAGCAAGCTGTACCTGCCCTTGACCCTGACCGTTCCGCTGGCAGACGCCTCCGTTTTTTAGCACTGCCCAAGGCTGGTCTTGGTGTGGGCGTTCGCGTGCTCAATCTGGGTTAATTCCCTTATTACACGCATGGATAGTCTGACTGTGCCATCCGGCCTGCGTGTGGTGCTACCGCACATGATAGTATGTACAAACCAATGTTGTGTGTTGGCATGTGGACTGTTGAGCCGGATTAACTAGAGTTATGTTCTGTTCTAGGGGACGGCGTGGCCTAGTGGTTTAAGTGGCACGGCTCACAAAAAAAAAAAAAAAAATGTTCTGTTCTGTTCCTAACAATCGACTTCACTGCACTCCGGACATACTCATAGATGCTCAGTCTATCTAGGTAAATCGCGAAAGGTGTGGTTACTGATGGTTCCTGCAGCTTGTTGGTTGTACACACTTCTGTTCCGTCTTCTCTTGTGCACTATTCCGCTCGAACCTTGTTGAAAATCAAAGATCTGCAGTCTGTGAATTGCTGATTCGTCTAGAGCATGGCTCGTCAATCTTGTTTATACTTGGCGCCCACTTTTGTAACTTTCGTGAGGGTAAATTCTCCTTAACGCCCCCTACCATCTAAATTCAAGAACATTTCGTGATCGTCCCCTGAGTCTGTATATTTTCGATGTTTTTAATACATCATCATCATCATCGCCTGAAAGAAATTCGATCTCTTGCCAAATCTCTAGCCAGCTCCAGAGTCATGTCCAAGCCTCCGTAGACATATTGGTACCATCTTCTTCTTGGTCTGCCTCTGCCTCTCTTTCCCTGCACTATACCGTCCCTTATCGTCCTCTCAAGAACGGTGTATTTTGTGCCAAAGTATTTCAAATTTGTGTTCATGATAGAATTTATGAACCAGATTTCCAGTGCCGAAGTATTTCAAACGTGTGTTCATGATATAATGTATGAACTAGATTTCCCGTGCCGAAGTATTTCAAATTTGTGTTCATGATAGAATTTAGGAACCAGATTTAATGTGCCGAAGTATTTCAAATTTGTGTTCATGATAGGATTTATGAACCAGATTTCATGTGCCGAAGTATTTCAAATTTGTGTTCATGATAGGATATATGAACCAGATTTCCTGTGATAAAGTATTTCAAATTTGTGTTCATGATAGAATTTATGAACCAGATTTCATGTGCCGAAGTATTTCAAATTTGTGTTCATGATAGAATTTATGAACCAGATTTCCTCTTTGCTCAACCCGTGCCGACTGTCTGAATTTGTGATTTATTTCTGTCCATGGTATTCTGAAAACCTTTCTATAACATTTCGACTTGAAGAACTCGAATCTCTTACTTGAGGTTTGGGTTACTGTCCATGTTTAAAAGCCGTATACTGCCATGGGAAAAACACAAGTTCCCAAATTTTCCCTTGTATTTTTAGGTGCTGGTATTCTGCCATAATTTCCTCAGACTGTGTAAGTTCTGCATTGTCATAATAAAAATAATAATGTTTAGATACAGAATGTAATTACTCTGCTACCGCCCACCTGAAAGCTAAAATCGCACACTAGTGGCCGTTAGCGCCCTGGCCAAAGAGCACTGGTCTAGAGTTCAGATCAGATAGTTCTTTCTCTCTGTATTTTATTTCTGACTGTAGATGGTTCGTAACAAGAAACTTGTGCTAAAGTCTTCTATGTCCTATTACAGTAGCAGTTTATGTATCAGTTTGTTTTACATGGTGATGTTGCTATCGCCATGTGTAACGTCCCTGAATCGCCTTATGCGAGATGCATGTAGGTGTAGTTGTCCAATTTTTTCTTCTCAATTTAGAGTACCCACGACCAAGATATGGAAGATGGTTGGTTATTGATCCAGCGGTTTATGAGCTCCTGCCCTTTGACCCAATGGCATACCATCGGTGATGACTGCACGTGTTTGTGAGCTGTTGTTTAAAGTGTTCCATTTGTCTGACCTCGGAGGAAGAATCTCTTTCCTAACACTAACAAGTGCTGGACATAAAAAAGATGGCGCTCAACAGTTTCAGTTTCTCTGGAGTTTGAGATGTGTTCACAGCCGGCACTCTGGAGTATTGGATGTGTGCACAGTCGGCAGTCTGGAGTTTGGGATGTGTGCACAGCCGGCACTTTGTAGTATTTGATGTGTGCACAGCCGGCACTCTGGAGTTTGAGATGTGTCCACAGCCGGCACTCTGGAGTATGGGATGTGTGCACAGCCGACAGTCTGGAGTTTTGGGATGTGTGCACAGCCGGCATTCTGGAGATGTGTGCACATCCGGCACTCTGGAGTATTGGATGTGTGCACAGTCGGCAGTCTGGAGTTTGAGATGTGTGCACAGCCGACAGTCTGGAGTATGGGATGTGTGCACAGCCGGCATTCTGGAGATGTGTGCACAGCCGGCACTTTGTAGTATTGGATGTGTTCACAGCCGGCACTCTGGCGTATGGGATGTGTTCACAGCCGGCACTCTGGAGTATGGGACGTGTGCACAGCTGGCACTCTGGAGTATGTTCTGGTTTGACTTTGTTCAAGTGATCGTTAAGGTGTATGTGTTGAAAGCGATGTCGAAAAATGGTGCTTCTATCTCTCCGCTTCTGGAGACTGCTGTCTTTGGGATTTGGGATGACCATATGTTTGTAGATTTCTCTCCCAGTATTCCTCATCTATTCAGCCAAGCCTCTCTGTTAGCAGTCTTCAGTAGTTGTGTGACTGTATGCAGGTTTGTTGGTGTGTATATTCTTATTCTTGACTTGATCACTTCTTAGCCAGTCTGTCTGCCTTGTCATTGCAAGGTGTATTTGAGTGACCAGAGATCCATTGCATAACTATTCTAACTTCATGAGACGCAGTAAGTTGATTGACATCTAGAGATATCTGAATACGTCCAGGTTTACAGTGATTACCATCTACCAGAGTTTGAGGGGCAGATAACGAATGTGTAAAGGTTACGATGCATTGGGAAAGGATCAAATACAATTACGATGCATTGGGAAGGCATCAAATACAATTACGATGCATTGGGAAGGCATCAAATACAATTACGATGCATTGGGAAGGCATCAAATACAATTACGATGCATTGGGAAGGCATCAAATACAATTACGATGCATTGGGAAGGCATCAAATACAATTACGATGCATTGGGAAGGCATCAAATACAATTACGATGCATTGGGAAGGCATCAAATACAATTACGATGCATTGGGAAGGCATCAAATACAATTACGATGCATTGGGAAGGCATCAAATACAATTACGATGCATTGGGAAGACATCAAATACAATTTCGATGCATTGGGAAGGCATCAAATACAATTACGATGCATTGGGAAGGCATCAAATACAATTACGATGCATTGGGAAGGCATCAAATACAATTACGATGCATTGGGAAGGCATCAAATACAATTACGATGCATTGGGAAGACATCAAATACAATTTCGATGCATTGGGAAGGCATCAAATACAATTACGATGCATTGGGAAGGCATCAAATACAGTCATCAAGTAGTACAGAGTTACTTCCAATGCTGCTATTTTTGTCTCATGGTTTGAGCATGTGGCAGATGATGGTTATCATTTCTGTATCCTTTATCACATTATTAATTTAGGTTAGTTGGTTATTGTAATGTGCGATGGTCCCTTGTACACGATGAAGACCTTCTGGTTGTAAAAGATGAGTTATTTATGCTATTATAAAACTAGAATCAATATGCTTCAGTTGGTTTTATATTTTAATCATGTCAGCAGCAGACCGCTAGCCTATCACGGTAACGGTACCCAGTTATATCCCCTCTACCAGGATCAAGACGCTGAGCAGCGCATGAGCTGCAGTGGTCAGCGACCCATAACTGACTGCTAGCGCCAGGGCCAGCGAACCAGAGCTGCCAAGACCCTTCTACACCTCCACGCGGTGATCCTAGATCACAGGCTGCAGCAGGGCAGACTGGCTAAGGAGAAGGGATCGAAGAGGGAATGATAACCCGGTACTCAAAAAATGCTTGCTGAAGTCGGATGTGTTGGACCGAAATGTGCAAATATCGCAGTCAAGCTGTAAACTACGACACAACGCATTCCGCTCTCTGGACTACATTCTGCTACTTAAGCCCTTTCAGGGTTTGGTAGCGGGAGATTGAGAACGAACGAAGCCAGGCCAAGTCATATCCCCGCTACCAAGACGCTCAATTAACCCAGCTATAAATGAGTACCTGTCTTTAATGTTTGAGTTTGATAGGCAGCGATGGAGGAAACTGGCCACATCACCTCATTAAAGTGCTCCCCTCTGTGTTCGGGAGGAACTAGACACCTATCTGATTTTTTTTACCAGAATAAGAATAAAAGCCACAGGACCCGAACAATTTTAATCTAGAATCCCCAAGAACTAATCTTCAACGGAATCTGATTACAGAGAAGAATAAGAAAAAAAAAAGAAGAATAAGAAGAAGAAAAATAAAATCCCTCATTAAAATCGAAATTGAGTATAACGAAATCGAACAATTTATTACACAAGGCAGTGTCGGTTTTGTATCTTGTCATTTCTACCCAGTTCTTTCAATACGCGACAAGGGCTACTTTTGACTAGATAATACCCTACTTCAAAGTGGGCACTGGTTATGTTACGTCATGTTTACGTCCTTCTGCAGCCCAAAACTAGCCATTCCAAACTCCCGCTACCCAGGCCCAGATACCTTCTGTCCGATGCCAGGTAATCGAACACCCACAAGGAATGCACGCGCAGTCTCTCGTCTGCAGCCCTTTCCCGCCCTTGTACTTGTCCAACAATGCCTTGTTCTCATACCTGGCGTCCAAGGAGACCACCAACAGCGCTGACCTTTTCACACCAGTCAACAAATAGAGCGTGGCCTCTAGAAAGGTCACCCGAACGGTACCCAGGTCGGAAAGAATAAGCCCCAAGCAACCTTTATCAAGTTGGTGACTAGAAAAGCTGGGGCATGGGGCTGGCAACTACATTATGTATAACTTCCTCGTTCAGCATCAAAGGTTCAAATAAAAGTCATGTCTGTGGATTAATTTATGAGGTGGGTTGTGTTGTACTGTATTCTGTGCCGCGGTGGTGGGAAGAAAGAGAGTGTGAGAGAAAGAGAGTGTGAGAGAGAGAGAGAAAGAGAGAGAGAGAGAGAGAGTGAGAGAGAGGAGGGGGTGGGTGGGAGAGAAGTAAGAACGCAAACGATTTTTCGCCTCCAAAATTCATATCAATATTGTTGAATGATATAAGGGGATCAATATGCTGAGCAGCGCATGAGCTGCAGTGGTCAGCGACCCATAGCTGACTGCTAGCGTCAGGGCCAGCGAACCAGAACTGAGCAGCGCATGAGCTGCAGTGGTCAGCGACCCATAGCTGACTGCTAGCGTCAGGGCCAGCGAACCAGAGCTGTCAAGACCCTTCTACACCTCCACGCGGTTATCTTGGCTGCAGCAGGGCAGACTGGCTAAGGAGAAGGGATGGAAGAGGGAATGCTAACCCAGTACTAAAAAAATGCTTGCTAAAGTCGGATGTGTTGGACCGAAATGTGCAAATATCGCAGCCAAGCTGTAAACTACGACATAACGCTTTCCATTCTCTGGACTACATTCTGCTACTTAAGCTTTTTCAGGGTTTGGTAGTGGGAGATTGAGAACGAAGAAGAAGAAGAAGAAGAAGAAGAAGAAGAAGAAGAAGAAGAAGAATGATAGAAGAGTGCTCAACATGTCATGGATAGCGACAAGGCAAAATGCAGATATCCTCAAAGAACTGGATATCGAGGAACACTGGTTAGTAAACAATATCTTGTCCAGGAAATAAAAATATTTTGGCCACATCAAACGCCATAATGGCCTGGAGAGAACGATACTGGGAGGGTATGGTGCATGGAAAGTGGGGCAGAGGCGGACCGAAGAGAAGATTGACACAAGACATCATGGAGGTCCTGAGAATAACTGCGACAGAGGCGGAAGTTGTGGCTAGAGATCGAGTCTTACAGATTGGCTGTTATGAGAGCGATGATCTGCAAAATGATGATGAACGTTGCATGTTCACAAAGAGTAAGATGATTCTTATGCGCTGTAAAAAATGCGTTAAATGGAAGGTTGCAGTTGCTTTCTTCACATCCCGAACGTGCTGATAAAAGTGGACGAGGGTTCCCCAGGCGGTTTTGCAATGCTTCGCTTCATCTGCGTGTCGCTCGCTACTACAGGGATCACATCGAGCTCTCTCGAAAACAACTCGTTTCCAAGAAGACACTAGTGAGAGTGAGGTAGTGTGGTCGTGGTCAATATAGTTGACCTGACCTAATGTCAATCAATAAAATGACCAGTGAATTACTGTAGAACTTTCAAAAGACTATTTAGGTGAAGTGGTTTTTATTGTTGTTCTTTTTTTGACAGGCAGCCTCACTGACAAGTTTCTTCACATAGTATCATATAAATAATATTTCCACTACATATTTCCAGCAATGCCATTCGCGTGGTTGCTGATTTACTGCGGATTTAAAGCTGCACATGGTCTCAAACGAACTACGAATATCCAATCCACGGCCGGATTAAGGTGTGAGTTTCAGTGCAGCGACCTCTTACAGCTAGGTGAGGGCCTCCAAAGATATGAGAGTATATTTTCTGGAGTCTTATTTATTAATGTTGAAAATATCACTTAGAGCTTCACAGCATCTACAGGCCAGGGACCTCCAAGATCATAATAGAGCAGTGAATCTCCCAATCTTAGGTGATTTCAAATAAATAATTCAAGCGCACTTCATACCTGAAGCAGAACCACACATAGCACGAAATACATAAACATATATTTAAAAATCCAAGCCCGAACTCTCGTGCAACACTAAAGGTAATGCACACAGAAGAGACTGCAGTCCAAGCAAATCACTGACTTGAAAAAGCTCAATAAAATTGTGCTTCCATTGTATTTTTATGGTGCTGAGTTTGTGGGTGGTCTCTGCGATTGGTCGTATTTAAGGTGTTTTTTTTTTATTGGTGGTGGTGGGGAAGTGGGTGAGGGGTAGGAAGAAGGATATCGTTAGCCATTATGATTGAAAGATAAAATAATTAATGTGGGTATGACTTTAGAAAATAGAAGTAATATGTCCCTTTAAATAAAAATATAAATAAAAAAAGCTAGCAACGAATGTAAAGAAGGTAACCAAGAATTTACAGAAGTAAAGAAGAGATGAAAAATAAGCGGAATTGTGAGGTCTAACGAGTTTCCCGCGCTTAAGCTGCACAAACACTTCACACAATAACTCGTGATGCAAAGAAAACAAACTGCACTCAGGCAGCAAGGAAATCCATCTCTGAGTGAACGAGACAAAGCGCAAAGAAAACACCCCCGAATGAAGATAGCGATGTGATGGAAAAGGAACATGAACACAAAGCAATGTTACGTAGTCAAAGCTCACTGCTGCCCGTGGAGTCTACCAGGTAAACATTCCAGGATATAATTAATTGCGTGGCTTGAAAATAATTCCTAAGAACATAAATTAATAAAATACTTAGAAAGGTTAAAGTAACGATTTCTTTAATAAAATTACACATTCTATTCCGGTCGCTTGTACGGCTTAACAAAATCTGGCAAGATAAACGGTTAGCACTATGCACGAAAATCAGATTAATGCGTACACTGGTCCTGTCAATATTCCTCTGTGCTTGTGAGACATGGACAGATACAGCTGACCTTCAGCGAAGAATACAAGCCTTGGAGATGAGATGTTTCCGAAGATTTTTAAACGTCACGTACAAAGATCGAGTGATCAGACATGTTAGTCAGGGTCAGGGAAAACGTCTAGTCAGGCAAGATATACTGATCAGACAAGACATACTGGACAAGACCCTCACCTTCGCTTTCTCGTAGCTCTTCATGGAAACGGGCTGTTTTCATGGCAGCTTGGCTATCAAAGTGACGGATCGACGTGATCCCCATAATAGTGAGTGATATGCAGATGAAGCCAAGCATAGCACAACCGCCTGGAGGACTACCTTCGCCAGCACGCTCGGGATGTGAGAAAAGCTACGACAACCACCACTTAACGTCCTTTTTAGAGTGCACACAAGAATAATCATACTCATTATGGGCATTATTCAGCAGCAGCAGCAGCAGCAGCAGCAGCAGCAGCCGCCGCCGCCGCCGCCACCACCACCACCACCACCACCACCACCACCACCACCAATCTTTTGTTTCTTTGCTCCTCCGCCATCTGGGAGTGACATATAGATAATGATGACGATATCTACAGTAGAAGAAGAGCGACAAAGTGAGTGACTTACCCTGTCATGATAGGATAGTCCGGGCCAAGAATCCTGGAACCCTCCCAGAAACAGTCCATTGGTGTTATAATGACACATGGTAGAATATCCTCCAGAATCTGGAAGTCAAATGTGAAAACGAAATATTTAAATAATTTCCAGGCTATCTGGGAGTCTTCCTCTTTCTCCTCCTCCCCTTCTTCCTCCATCTGCCTCTTCCTTCTTCTTCTTCTTCTTCTTCTTCTTCTAATAATAATAATAATAATAATAATAATAATAATATTAATAATAATAATATTAATTATAATAATAATAATAATAATATTAATAATAAAAATAATAATAATATTAATAATAACAATAATAATAATAATATTAATAATAATAATAAATGTAATAAAAATAATAATAATATTAATAATAATAATAAAAATAATAAAAATCGACCTTTTACTCTAAGTGAAGCAGAGGGTCACAACTAACTTGAAGCCTGTATCCAAACATGTGTAGTAGCGGTAGTAATGGTAGCGGATTTACATGCTAAGGTTGCTAGTCCCCATGCACAACCCTCTGTAGGGTCGCCTTATAAACGACACGCTTGGAACTTACAGAGGTCCTATTCTCTTCCATGGTGGGGGTAGTATAACCAATAGCGAAAAATCAAAAAAGGAATGGACGGACATGTGATTATGAATAAGCAAAGTAATAATTAAAAACGTTTCTAGAGCCTGACATGGAAGAAATAATAACACAACAGTAACCTGCTAAGTATGTTATACGATGCGACTAATGAGGGTTGAGAAAGTGTCGGCAGCAGGAAATTAACGATGACCATTTTGTTTCGATCCTTAGATCAGCGAATTCTTCAGACTTCAAAGGCGAAATGAAAGACAAGCCGCTGCGGACGGAGGTGAGCTCGTGGTTAAGTGACACGGCTCACAATTCGAAGGTGCTGGGTTCACTCCCCACCACAGTACCGGCCGTTACCCCGGGGATGCAAACCCTTAGAAAATGCAGGAGGAAGCAGACCCTTACATAAAATGCATGCTGAAGTCGGATGCACTGGGCCGACAGACGCACTATAAAAACACAGTGCAACGTACACAGCCTTAGGGAATAGAGAAAGAAGGCGAAATTTAAAAAAAAACAAAAAAACCCAAAACGATTAAAGGCAATGAGAAAAAATTTGCGCGCCTTTCGTCTGACCACATCTGTTCTGGGCAGAAAACTTCAAGAAACTGATGAGGACAAGCCAATGTATCAAACATAGCTGCAATATGTCCATATTCACTTTCAGCATTCCCACCAGGATACCTTCTCCAACTACTGCATCATGGCTTGTGTCATTGCCACGATGGAGACACGATACAAGGGATTCTCACTGACTACCATTGGACGCTCGCCAGAGATGCTCATAGGCGACTACACAATCGATAGTCAAAGCGACCACGTTTCAGAGATATGGATTTTATCAAAATATAGCTGGGGGGCGGCGTGGGCTAGTGGTTAAATGAAATGGCTCACAACCAGAAGGTGCTGGGTTCGATCCCCATCACAGCACCGGCCGTTACCCCGGGGAAGCAAACCCTTAGAAAATGCAGGAGGAAGCAAACCCTTACATAAAATGCATCCTGAAGTCGGATGCACTGGCTTGACAGGTGCAAAATAATAACCCCAGTGCAACGCACACCGCCTTGGGAATTCGAGAAATAAAAGAACGCCAAAAAACAAAACAAAAAAATCAAAATACATTGTTCAGTAGAATTTACCACGCCAGCACGTTTCATGTGAATGAAACAAACATTAAGCAGATACAAGAATTAAGGTATCTGGGAACTGTTTTTACTGATGATGCCAGAGTCGACATTGATATAGAGACGAGATTGTAAATGCTGTCACCAACCAGCTGTCTCCACTACCAAGACACTCCACGATTTCCCTCCAAGCAAAAAAGCAGATGATAAAAGTGTCTTTATACCAACTTTGTGCTACAAGTGCCAGGCATGGGTATTGAAGAAGGCACAGGAACGAAAGTTAACCACCTGCGAAATCCGGTGCCTACGAAAGGTCACTAACAACAGCAGAAGAGACAGAAAAATAAATATAAATATTCGGGAGAAAGTTGGAACAATTCCCTGCCTACAATACACCGAGAATACAGGCTACAGACCGAGGCAAAGGTGGATAAACAGCGTAAACGACACATGCCGTAACGTAGGGAAGAAATGTTAATCGGGCCACGAGAGAGGCGAAAGACACTGGCCTACAACGATATTTGCCTACAACCGGGAAGAAAGTGAGCCGACAAAAGAAGAAGAGGATCGGGCCACGTGGTGTAGAGATGAAGGACTGGAACCACGATCTGGAAAAGACGGCGAACTTCGTCATGCAGCCACGATCAAGACGGTGGACTTCGTCCTGCAAACACCACCTGGAAAAGACGGTTCTGCAGACCTGGCATTGTCAATGAACCTAAACGTATGAGGATAAGGTCATTCCTCCTCTTCTCTTCTTCGTTCGTTCTCAATCTCCCACTACCAAACACAGAAAGGGTAAGTTGCAGAACGTAGTCCAGAGAACGGAATGCGTTGTGTCGTAGTTTACAGTTTGACTGCGATATTTGCACCTTTCGGTCCAACACTTCGACTTCAGCAAGCATTTTTTTAGTAGCGGGTTAGCATTCCCTCTTCATCCCTTCTCCTTAGTCAGTCTGCCCTGCTGCAGCCTGTTATCCTGGATCACCGCGTGGAGGTGTAGAAGACGCGCTCGATGTCAGCTTCAGTTGTGAGTGTTCTTTCTCACTTTCGCTGTAAGTGGGTACTGTTAGAGTAAGAAAGGCAGCGAGGTAGTGGGCTGGCCAAACCCCCTTTTTCTTCTTCGGCGTTCACGTTGTGTCGTAGTTTACAGCGAGGCTGCGATACCAGCGCCGTTTGTCCCGACACATCCAAGTTCAGCTGGCTCCTTTAGGTACCAGGTATGCCTTCCCTCTACGATCCATATTCTCTTAGCCAGACTACACATGTACAACCTGTTTCCAGAGCCAGCGCTTGAAGACGGAGTGAGGTCTGGGCCAGTTGTGGTTTGCAGATCCTGATGCAAGCAGCAAGCTATGAGCAGCTGGCTGTTGTCTCACTGTGCTCCATCTTCGGCCTGGCCACCCCAAAACCAAGCGGTAACCGTGTACTAGGAAGTCTCTGATACTTCATCCTCGACAGCAGTGTCTACTGAAGGCCTCCCAGTACCTTAAATAACGACAAAGACGGATCAATGAACAGCAAGAGGAGACTAATGTCCGGTCTGGCAAAATATATTAGTCGGGGTCAGGTGAAATATTTGTTCTTCTTCTGCGTTCGTTCTCAATCGCCCGCTACCAATCCATGAACAGGGCTTTGCAAGTAGCAGGATGTAGTCCAGAGAACGGAATGCGTTGTGTAGCTAGTTTACAGCTTGGCTGCGATATTTTCACGTTTAGGTCCGGCAGACAGGTGAAACATAATCATCAAGACGCCATCTCACCCCCAAGCAATTCTGCCTGGAAATATGAAGAACCATGGCAGCCTGGTTAACGAGGTGGGGATCAGCATTGTTATCCGCATAACGATGAGCTTACTGAAGAGCCCGCATTACACTACAGCAAGGAGAACCCCGGTCTACCCTATGAAGTACGCATCAGGAGGTGGGGAGAGTTACTGCAACCCGCCACCAAAGAAAATCAACCAAGAGCAACTAACTCAAGTAGGAGTGACATTACCCACAAGAAGTCAAATGAACAGAACGCTCGAAGCTGCCCCAACATTTTGACAGTGGAATAGTTGACTACCATCACAAGCGTAATAGCCCGTTAAAACCTCGAGAATATTTGATATATTCGTGAGTAGTAATGTTAGCTGAAAGTCAGGAGGAATTACAAGGCCTTCGCAGCTAGTCAATAAGTGCAGGTCAGTCTGGGCCTAACTTAGAATTACAAGGCCTTCGCAGCTAGTCAATAAGTGCAGGTCAGTCTGGCCTAACATTGCATTACAAGGCCTTCGCAGCTAGTCAATAAGTGCAGGTCAGTCTGGCCTAACACATTAATTTAAAAAGAAAAAAACTATGATCATTAGCAGTATACAGGAGAAGCCTATATTGTACATCTGGGTAAACGGAAGTTACTGGAGCAGGTGACAAGTGTCTCATATCTTGGGCATGTAATGACCAATGATGGCAAATGTGAAACTGGAATGAAGAGAAGAATAGGTATGGCCAAGGATGCATTAAGAAGAATGAAGACGATATTCACATCTAGAGAGCTATGCCACAACTTATAATCAGAATGATCAAGTGTTATATATATACTCAACACTGCTGTATCTGTATGGTGGATACGCTTGAACAGTAAACAAGTGGTTAGAAGATAGAATAGAGTCCCTGGAGATGTGGCCGGATGTACCGGAGAATGGGTCAGATTTCATGGAAACAAAAGTTAACCAATGTAGAGGTCATGGATAAACTCGGGATGAAAAGGGAACTGTTGAAAAATATAAAGAGCTGATAAATCGTTTATTTTGGCCACATTAAAAGTTATGAAACTTGTAAAAACCACACTAGAGGGAAATGAAGGCAGTGGTAAACCAGGTAGGCAGAGCTACACAAGAGAGGATACCATAAAACGATGTACGAGCAAAAGGCTGTCTGTGTGTACTAGAATGTTCTTAGTTCGACCTGTAGTTCTACAGGGACAGATGCCTCTGTGCAGGTCCCAGCTCTGGTATGAGCTGGATATGGATATAGCCGGGAGAAGGATTTCCTGCTTAGTGGACTAGGTTTGAGCAGCTTAATACTCCGCTGCGTTGGGTGGTTAACTGATGTGCGAGTTCATCTTAATAGACTCAAACACTAGAGCAAAGTAGACCCGCAGACTGTTAGGCGCCATCTATGCTGCTCTAAACAAACCACCTAACCATGGCGGGTGTTATGCCATCTCACACAGTTAGTCGTCTCTTACGACATGCTCTCTATGGGGACAGTGGTGCTATTATTGTCCTTGTCATACACACAGACTCCGACAGAGCACTCGGAAAGTACCAGAATGCAGACGAGCTATAGCAGTCAACCTTGATTGTTGAGACACATGTGAATAGCATAGATATTGGGAGTGTTTAAATCTGAATATCACATTATACCAGTGGACCTTTGTCACGCGAACAAGCTATCCATATTTTGAGGCCGCTCGGAAACCCAGGTGTCATCTCGTTGTTCTGCCGAAGGTATCTCGTGAGACTGATCTTAAACCTTTTGTATTATTTAGGGCTATACATAAAAGTTCAAAGCAGCAGATACCTATCTCTACAACAGCGGTTCTCAGACTATGAATAAAGTACGGAATAGTTACATAACAGACACTGCTGCCAGAAATGATGTGTTAGGAACTTCAGAGTGCTAGGTCACAGTTTTTGTATGAGTGTAGGTCACTGTCCTTAGCTGCTTTTCCTTCCCTAACAATAGTCCAGGCGACTATATACAGATGGTGATTATTGAGATCAGGTCAGGTCATCTCGTAACCGGTGAGGTCGTTCGGGCACACATGAAGACACTCCCATAAACCCACGTCATCCCTTTCTGTCAGCGGTCGCTACCTGTGCCTCCTCTGGTCGGAGATTGGTCCATTCTTTTATGTTGTCCTCCCACCTCTTTTTGGGACGACCTTTTCGTCGTCTGCCTTGCACCTTTCCGTGAAGGATCGTATTTGCAAGATTGTTTGATCTCGATATGTGACCGTACCAAGCGAGTTTCATTCTTTTGACAGTTGCCTAGAGGTCTTCAAAAGGCCCTATTCTGTAATTATTTCTCTTATTCTTCGTTTACAACTCAATCTTTGTACGAGACGTTTGGAAGTCTTCGGAAACATCTCATCTCTAAGACCAGTATACTCCGCTGCATGTCTCACACTGATGTATTCCAAATATAATATACTGGAGAAGAGGTGGCTTAAAGTACGTTGTGACAACGGGAAAGATGGCAGGAAAAAGAGACAGAGGAAGGCCGAGAGAGACAGAGAGACGACGTTAGACAGGCTGAGAGAATAGCATGGGTGACAATCAACAACAGAGTTGGTAAACGACACACGCGATGAAAGTGGATGAAGGTCCATGATCGCCAACGCCAACCGGCAGGGCACCTGATGATGATAATGTAACAATCGATATTGGCATACCTCCAAGAGGAGATAGTAGGAAGTATACTGTAGCCAACCACACAATGGCAGCTTAACGGCTACCAGCACTGCAAAAGGTAGAGTGTAGGCATTCAATCATGCAAACCAGTGTGCGATGCCTGGCCGCCAAGAGCGACCATTTTGTTTAGCAAATCCATCCCGTTGACCCTTAGAACATGCTGTGCTGGTTTGCCTTTCAGACTTACATGTGACTATTAGTAGTAAGATTGTGGGTGGTTTCCATTACTGTTAAGTAGACAATGATGTATTCCGCTTTCGAATTCTGGTCAGAAATTGTTGATGTCTAGTCCGTTCCCATAGACAAAACTGCTTTTAACTTTATCTTTGGCTCGCACATCACACATCATCACGTTTTGGTTGGAATATCACCACTCCCTCCTGTGTGTTTCAGACATGTCGAATTATGTATATATGATACAATTGAGTAGAAGCTTGTGACCTCAGCGGCGGTTCCACCCCCCCCCCCCCCCCCACGCTGTCTTGTGGGATACCTGATCGAAAGGAAAGGCTTCGGGAGAAAACCCAAAGAAAAATCTGCATCCTTTTCTGGCCTCAGTCGTCTATGTCATGCCACTAAATCAGGGTAGTAAAGAGTCACGCCTGACGTGTGCAACCCTCCTTCATCATAATAAAATTGACGCACAAGTCACTTTGTTCTAATTTCCCGTTCGTTATCCAACTGTCTACTATAAAGTGCACAATGGAATCGCCTTTGATATATGGGACATGGAAAATTCGCACCCTCATGGATCGTGTGCAAAATATCATTCACCCAGGTGGAAAAGGGTGTCTTAATTCCTTGTACCAAGTACAGCAGACAATTCAGTGTTCAGATTGGCTTATTTAGCCATCTTTGAACTCATGCTCACAGGGCATGCTAACACAGGGAATGCTGACACAGGGAATGCTGACACAGGGAATGCTGACACAGGGACTGCTGACAAAGTGCTCCCCATCGGTTACGACGGACAAACACCACAGACTAAAGGTACAGAGGAACAAGCCTGAAGACTGATCACCCCAGAGCCTGGAGACTGATCACCCCAGAGCCTGAAGACTGATCACCCCAGAGCCTGAGGATTGATCACCCCAGAGCCTGATCACCCCAGAGCCTGAAGACTGATCACCCCAGAGCCTGAAGACTGATCGCCCTCGCCCGAGAGCCTGAAGACTGATCACCACAGAGCCTGAAGACTGATCACCCCAGAGCCTGAAGATTGATCACCCCAGAGCCCGAAGACTGATCACCCCAGAGCCTGATCACCCCAGAGTCTGAAGACTGATCCCCACAGAGCCTGATGACTGATCACCCCAGAGTCTGAAGACTGATCACCACAGAGCCTGAAGACTGATCACCACAGAGCCTGATCACCACAGAGCCTGAAGACTGATCACCACAGAGCCTGAAGACTGATCACCCCAGACTCTGAAGATTGATCACCCCAGAGCCTGGATCCTGATCACCCCAGAGCCTGATCACCCCAGAGCCTGAAGCCCAGATTTGCTAAACAAAATGGTCGCTCTTGGCTTTCTGGCATCACAAACTGATCAGCCTGATCAAATACCAGGATTCTAGTATATAGAGTGAGTGAGAGAGAATAAGAGAGAGAGAGAGAGAGAGAGAGAGAGAGTAACAGAAAGAGAGAAGAGTGATGTGATAAAGATGAGAAATAAAAGAAACAGAGTAGGCATGAGATGGACATTTGTTAAGCTAAGGTTACAGATCAAACAAAACTCTAACAAGTTACAGATCAAACAAAACTCTAACAAGTTACAGATCAAACAAAACTCTGACAAGTTACAGATCAAACAAAACTGTAACAAGTTACAGATCAAACAAAACTCTTACAAGTTACAGATCAAACAAAACTCTAACAAGTTCAGATCAAGAAGACAATTCGTAAAATAAATGTAGCAGATTATCAAGTTTCATAAACTTTTTCAAAATCGAGACATGTGGTGCAGTTATGCCTTGTACCTTCTTCTTCTTCTTCTTCTTCTTCTTCTTCTTCTTCTCTCTCTCTCTGTCTCTCTATCTCATCTGGTATAGTTATGCCTTGTACCTTCTTCTTCTTTTTCTTCTTCTTCTTCTCTCTCTTTCTCTATCTCATCTTGTTATGCATTGTACCTTCTTCTTCTTCTTCTTCGTCTTCTTCTTCTCTCTCTCTATCTTATCTGGTGTAGTTATACCTTGTACCTTCTTCTTCTGTTCTCTTTCTCTCTCTATCTCATCTGGTGTAGATATGCCTTGTACCTTCTTCTTTTTCTGTTTCTCTCTCTCTATCTATCTCATCTGGTGTAGTTATTCCATGTACCGAATTCTTCTTCTTCTTCTTATTCTCTCTCTCTCTCTCTCTATCTCATCTGGTATAGTTATGCCTTGTACCTTCTTCTTCTTCTGCTTCTCTCTCTCCTTAATCTTGTTCAGAAAATCCCATCAGCATCTATAACTCAACCAGAGTGTTTCGAAAAGAAATTCTTTAAAACACTTTTTCCACCTATACCGTTTTTTTTGTTCTCTCTCCCTGTGGGTTCCACGTTGCCCTATATCTAGCAACATCTAGTAGAAATGTTTTTGCATTGTGCCCAATTCATCTCCATTTTCACCTGAATATCTCCTTCTCCATCTGCCCGGTATTCGTGCCATTTCCCCCATCACATGAACGTTGTGTGTTGTTGAGTATGCCTCAGACATCAGAGTCCAAGAGAAAAAAGTATAATAATTGTGCGAGGGCTTTGTTATGATGCCTGTTTTTTGGGCTGTACCACCATGGGGAATGGTTTCACAGGCGCACATGAACGTATGAGAGATGACTCGTGCAGCGAGCTGTGCTTGAGTTACGACCCCTGTTGGCCAAACATAAGAAAGAGACGTTCGAAGGACGACCGTAAATAAAATATGAGAGCGTACAAATAATCAGAAAATAAATTCTCTCGCGAAGGCAGTGAACAAAAAAGTAATGTTGAATTCAGAAAACACCTATGGAAAGATAGTAAATAATTGAATTTAACAAAACAATAACAAAAGAATGTTAGTGAGAGGCTTAGACAACGTTCAGACCGTAGGGAGAGGAAGAAAAAAGGAATTAGATAAACAAAAGGCTTAAAATATGAGAAAGCAGCGAAGAAGTATATTTTTACAGTGCTTACCCTATCAACGATAGATTGTTCTGTGACGGGAAACTGAGCAGTGTAACAGATTTCTCGGAAACTCCAAGTTCTGAAATGAAAATATGTTGAATTGGTTGATGCACGCCAGAAAATGCGCAGCAAGCTACCCCAACGAGGATGAACACACGAACATAAACATGTATTTATGTGTTTGTAGAGAAAACAAGAGCGTCGCTTTTCATGGCAAAGGTGTGGGGTTCATCTCATCTTTATTGGTACGCTAAAGTCGACCCGGCTGTATAGGGGTTAATTTGCAAAATTCGATTAGGAAAAGAGAAAGCGAGGGTTAGTATAGTAACGGCTGTAACACTTCATCCTGACTGCAGTTTCTGCTAATGGGAGGAGGTAAGGGGGGGGGGGGGGTTAGGAGAGTCTGAGACACTTCATCATTGACTGCAGTTTTTACTTTGAGACAATGGAAGGAGAGAGGGGGAGAGAAAAAGTATGTAACACTTCATCCTCGACTGCAGTGTCTGCCATGAAAAGGGAAAGAGAAAAAGCGAGAGAGAGAGAGAGAGAGAGAGAGAGAGAGAGAAAGCAAAAAAAAGCAGTACAACTCCATTTTCTCCCAACATGCAAGGAAATGGTTCTTTTCCCATCTCAATAGTGACAACATCTCTATTGTGACAACATCTCTATTGTGACAACATCTCTATAGTGACAACATCTCTATGGTGACAACATCTCTATAGTGATAACACCTCTATAGTGACAATATCTCTACAGTGACAACATCTCCATAGTGACAACATCTCCATAGTGACAAAATCTCCATAGTGACAATGTCTACTCCTAATTGCCAGTTTGGATTTCGGGAAGAGAAGAATAGGCCAACAACAACTTGGCAATGCTGTCGTAAATGACGACTAATGAGGGTTGTAGATGGAGACAGTAACCTTAACCGTGCAAAAGAAATGACTTCAGGGCCCGCTACTGAAAGACTACACAGAGTGATCTCACATGGGCCAACTGAAGCTGTGTTGAGAGCCCATGGGGCCGAAGATGCAGCAGGGCATGATCTGGAAGCAGGCAGCGACTCACAGATGACAGCTTGCCTTAGGGTCAGTGACTCGTAGCTCACAAAAACCATATTCCCAAGTTACAGCCCTGGATACAGACTGCAGCCATGCAGCCTGACAAAGAGACTCTATTTTCAGCTTCGGTCAAGCAGCGGCGGTGTAAATTACTTTTCAGGACGAACGCCGTAGAAGAAACAGCCTAGTTTCTGCAACTCGCAACAGACCAATCACCAGTCTACAGCTCACAACAGACCAATCACCAATCTACAGCTCACGAAAATCCAATCACCAGTCTGCAGCTCACAACAGACCAATCACCAGTCTGCAGCTCACAACAGACCAATCACCAGTCTGCAGCTCACGACAAGCCAATCACCAGTCTACAGCTCACAACAGACCAATCACCAGGCTGCAGCTCACGACAGACCAATCACCAGTCTACAGCTCACGAAAATCCAATCACCAGTCTGCAGCTCACGACAAACCAATCACCAGTCTGCAGCTTACGACAAGCCAATCACTTGTCTACAGCTCACAACAGACCAATCATCAGTCTGCAGCTCACGAAAATCCAATCACCAGTCTGCAGCTCACGACAAGCCAATCACCAGTCTGCAGCTCACGACAAGCCAATCACCAGTCTACAGCTCACAAAAGACCAATCACCAGTCTGAAGCTCACGACAGACCAATCACCAGTCTACAGCTCACAACAGACGAATCACCAGTCTGCAGCTCACGACAAGCCAATCACCAGTCTACAGCTCACAACAGACCAATCACCAGTCTGCAGCTCACAACAGACCACCAGTCTGCAGCTCACAACAGACAAATCACCAGTCTGCAGCTTACAACAGGCCAATCATCTGTTTGTCTGAACACTCTATAGCAAGTATATAAACACTGACTGCTCCCCTCAAGGGACAGAAAAGGAGTGACTAAAAAGAATTTTCTCGAGTTTCCTTTCAAACTCAGATGACTTCTCCAAACTCTGCGGGTCTGTATTAATAACGAACTGTGTCGGTCACAAGCTCAAAATCTTATACTTTTAACAGTCTAGGCGCACTGTTAGTCGCTTCTCCTGACACACCACCATCGTTGTCATTGGCACATTCTTTCATCGCCGTCTGATACTCACGACTCTAGCCAAAAACCACCCAGACACGCATGACAAACACAAAACTATGCACTTACAAGCCATCGATGTCGACCTTGACCTTGGTAGCGGCCAGCACTGCCTGATAATGCAGCATTAGTGAGTCCATGTTCAAAAGACTGATACCTTTCTTTGGGGTCTGGATAATTAATTCAAAGCTGGTTCCTGCACCTTCCCCTATCGTGTTCTTGACATACTTGATCTCTTTTTCAAGTCGACCTCCCTCTGTAGACATAAACAAGTGACAATAATAATTATATTTGAGAAACTGTAGTTAAAATCATTAGCAGTAATGTATAAATACAAGCAATAGTTATATGCAGTTCTACTCGAGAAGAGCGCACGGCAAAGACTACGTGGCAGAGTGATAGAAAAGGTAAATACTACAAACATCTGGCTGACGATAACCATCGCAGCACACTTGGTGCTAGAGAGCACATTTGGTTCAACAGAACACTCTTGGTCCAGGAGGGCACACTTGATCCGAGAGAGCACATTTGGTTCAACAGAACACTCTTGGTCCAGGAGGGCACACTTGATCCGAGAGAGCATACTTGGTTCAGGAGCGCACATTTAGTCCAAGAGAGTATTCTTGGTCTAACACAGCACACTTGATCCAAGAGATCCATCTTGGTCCTAGAGATCACACTTTGTTCAAGAGAGCACATTTGATCCAAGACAGCACACTTGGTTAATCAAAAAGAGCACACATGATCCAAGAGATCACAATTTGTTCAAGAGAGCACACTTCAACTAATCACAGCGCCCAATACCAAAAGTGAATGGGAAAAGTGAGTAATGTATACGGAACAGTCAACAACACAAAAAGGTATATATAAGGGATATGACAAAAGTAAACGTTACTGATGAGACAGCGGAATAAGTTCAATGAATTCCAATATTAAGGTTTAAGGAAAATCGGAAAAAAATACAAAAATTTGCATTAGCAATGATACAGTCGGTGGGCATATGCCATTGACTACACTGCTCCAGCAGGCTCGATCTTGAGCTGACTTTTCTTCCTCTCTTAAGTTGAGATCCAGGGGTCGACGTTCACTTTCAGTCTCTTCTCTAGGTATCTTCCCCCGTGGATTCCATATCAGGGCCTGTTTGGCCATGTTTGATGGAGCTTTCCGTAGCGTGTCCTAGTCTATTTCTTGTTGGCCCCTTTCCCCATGTCATGCCATTCTATACCAATTATCATCCGTACACATCTATTGACGAACGACTTGAGTTCACTCACTGTGTAGCCCATGTCGTCCTGTACAGGATATTGGAATCAAACATGAATACAGTTGGTCAGCCGCCATTGGCCGTCACAAATGATCTGGCCAATGACACACTAATTTAGATTGTATTCTGGGGTTTTAAGCGAGATGTTCTTAACAAGAACATATCACTCAAAATCCAAGATCACATTAATACACACAATAATTCTCTATTTCTACCTGGTACCTTTATATGTGTGTGTAACATGGACACGGAATGCAGAATAGAGCGTACGATCCTGACGATGGAGATGAGCTGCTTCTGAGAGATCCTTGGAATATCGAACGTGTCATACATGTCAACATAGGCAGTGTAATCTGAGCAGTTTATGAGATCATACCGAGACTTTATGTCAGCTGTAAAAACGGACAAACTCCGATGATAAGTTAGAACCAAGTGATGTAGTCGAGCGCGCTAGAAAAGTTAAAACCAGAGTTCCTGCCAAAAGTAAGACATGTCGTCCTAAGGATGCGATGGGTAGATGGCGTTCGGAAAATAACAGGTACAACCTTGCAAGCGACCAAAACACTGGTGGTGGACAGACTCAGTTGGTGGACAGGTTGAGGTGGTGGACAGGCTGAGGTGGTGGACAGGCTGAGGTGGTGGACAAGCTGAGGTGGTGGACAGACTCAGTTGGTGGACAGACTCAGTTGGTGGACAGGCTGAGGTGGTGGACAGACTGAGTTGGTGGACAGGCTGAGGTGGTGGACAAGCTGAGGTGGTGGACAGACTCAGTTGGTGGACAGACTGAGGTGGTGGACAGACTGAGGTGGTGGACAGACTGAGTTGGTGGACAGGCTGAGGTGACAACAGTTAGTTCATAATGTAGTGAGACGTCATGAAAGTATGGCTTCACTTGTTACAGAAAAGACTGGAACATAGTTTAAAAGAACAACGACACAAAACATGTTGAAAAGATCATCATGTAGTATGTCATCTGCATCACGTCGCTCCTACGACAGCCCGTCTGGGAGAAACTCGATCTCTTGCTAAATCTCCATTTTGCTCATGGTGCCATGGCCTTCTTGGTCTGCCTCTGCCTCTCTTACCCCGCACCATACCTTCCTATTATGTTCTCTCCAGACTTGTGTCTTTTGATATGGCAAAAGTTATACTAATGCGCTCATTGGTGCTCTCAATATTTGTGTATGCCTGTTATACTTGGACTGTTACTGGGGATATCCAGTACAGAATACATGCAATGGAAATGAGGTGCTTTAGAAGACTCTTAAATGTAACAGATAAGGACCGATGTTACAGATAAGGACCGTGTCACAAACGTAGAAATACAATGAAGCGTGGAAAACGCAATTGGGCCTTTTGATGATCTGTTCACAGCTACCAAAGGACGATAGATGGCTTGGGTATGGGGCACATCACGAGGTCCAGCGGAATTACAAATTCGATACTGCACGCTTCCTTACTAGGAAAGAGAAGGCGGGGACGTCCAAGTAAGAGATGGGCAGACAACATCCCTGAGTGGTCAAACCTTCCTACCGATGAGGCATGACTTGCGGCAGATAACAGAGAGAGATAGCGTGGGATTGTGGGAGTGTTTTCAAGTGTGCCTCAACGACCTGAAAGGTTACGTGATGAACTGAACTGAAAGTATTTCAATTTTCTGTTGATTATGAAGTTTATGAAACAGTTCTCCTCTATGCCCAGGTCTTGCCGAATGCATTCTTCTGTTTTTCGGTCCATAGCATTTTGAGGACCCTTATATAACATTTCGACTTGAAAGATTTGATTCTATTCCTTCAAAATATTTCCAGTTCCCCAATGGAGCATATGTCTTAAAAAATTCACGCATCAAAATTAAAAATAGGTGATCACAGAGCATGTTTTGTCCCGGCTCTTCGCTTTCCACGAATTACTTGTCTTCAATGTTATGTGTGTTCCAGGAATTACATGACATCAGTAGATCTACATTCCCACTGGGGTACTAATAAATCTTATACAATTCTTTCATTCTTCTTCTTCTTATTCTTCTTCGTTCGCTCTCAACCTCCCACTACCAAACCCTGAAAGGGCTTAAGTAGCAGAATGTAGTCCAGAGAACGGAATGCGTTGTATCGTAGTTTACAGCTTGGCTGCGATATTTGCACCTTTCGGTCCAACACCCCTACGGTAGTAATGCTATGGGATACTTTACTTTACTAAGCCACACTCTGCACTTATATACTTGATCCATAAGGTTTTGTAATTGCTCTTCATTTTCATCCAATAGTACTTGATAATCAGTGTAACGAAGGTTGCTTATAAGAGGCAATTAATTGTTTACGTGGAGTACATTTAGAGCGGAGCTTCGTATAATGTGCGAGGTAGCCGAGGTGGTCCTGTATTCAACCTGATGCATTATAACCGTTACCAATTCCAGCTATTTTGGTACAGAAATATGACAGTAAGAGACATTTAATGCGGATATTGCGTGCAAACAAGCAGCTACATCGCGGGTAGAAGTTGTAAGAGAAGTCGAACTGAGTAAGCCAGCATTTAAAATACAAACATGATGCGACCCCCACCTGGAACAGATCATTGCGTTTATACACTTTGTTGTTGGGAGGTCCAGACCATAAACTATACAGCCACGGGAATCCGTGATCAAGGGCAATGAATTGAGGTCACTTATGGGTCTGTGCAGTGTTTCTCAAAACCTGTTTCTCTCGTCAATTTTTCTGAGTTTTATTTGCTAATGCGGCCCACTCTTCTGAGTTTTATTTACTAATATGGTTCACCTCGTCTGAGTTTTATTTGCTTTCGTGGTCCACCTATTCTGAGTGTTACCTACTTCTGTGGACCCCTCATTCCAATCTCTGATTTTCGTTTCCACATGTAGATTAACCTCCAACTTCTAAGTCTCATTGTCATCTGCAGGTCACTCCCCCCCCCCCCCCTCGAATAAGTGTAATTGACATCTACAGCCCCCCCCCCACCCCCTTGATTCACATTGATTAATGTGCCTCTACTACTCGCCTGTTATTGATATGTGTGCTCCCTCCCACGAGTTTCTATTGCTGCTCCCTCCTGTTTCTGAGCTTCGTTTATATCTGTACCCCGCCTTCCTGCGTGTCACTTACGTTTGTGCATCCCCGAATTCCATGAATACCTATGCCACTCCTTATTGACACCTTCACCCCTTCCCCAAACAGCTTCATTTACATTTGTGCCCCTGTCCCACATCTGAGTTTAGATCACGTATGTGCATCACTCTACTGAGTTCAACTCACGTATCTGCCCCTCCCTACTGAGTTTAACTCCCGTATGTGCACCACTCTACTGAGTTTAACTCACATATGTGCACCTCCCTTCTGAGTTTAACTCACGTATGTGCACCTCCCTACTGAGTTTCATTTCTAATTATTGTAGACTCCCATCTAAAGCCTGCTACTTATCTGTTCGGTGTCGTTAAAGACATATTTGCATTACCTCAAGGACGAAGGAAATCGTTGCGCGTGGCTCGCGCTAGGAAACACTTCCCTTGTCAAAGGGTCTGGTTCTCAATCAAAGTGATCATTTAGCTGAAATCATCCATATTTGTTTACCAATTGCAGTGGCAATAATGTTTACCCAACGTTACATGAACCTGAAGCAACACGCGAACAAAGAAGGCTGAGGGGCAGTCATTAAATGACCAATTTTATAATAAAGTGCATGCAAGAGTATGTACAACGGAAAATCTTATTTCAGGAGACCAAATGGCTCTTTAGCAATACTCCATGTAGGAATTGTGGTGATCAAGCAGTATGCGCTTAAGCATTATAGCGTACTACATGGCCGCCCCATTGGCAACTTGCAACGTAGAAGAGCAGCGAGGCGTCATTCGCTTCTAGTGGTCAGAGGGTGTGAAACCTTCTGAAATCTACAGACGAATGGAAGGTCAGTATGGAGACCGTTGTTTGAGTCGAAGGCGACTATATGAATGGGATGAAAGATTTACAAACGAAAGAAGTTATTGATGAACCGTGGCGTGGGAGACCAGCAAGCGTGGCAACTGACACAATAAAATAGCACATCGACCAGCATGCCAGTGCCAACATGCGCGTTGCTATTGATGCAATAGCCGTAGATTTCGACATGAGTCACTGCACTGTGCAAAGATGTGCCCAGGATGACCTCGGTTATAGGAAAGTGTGTAGCAGATGGGTTACAATGCAGCTGACAGCGAGGTAATGGAGTCGGGGCCAAATTGGTTAAGGGACATACCAAATAAGGTTTTTCTAAACGCAGGATGGGGCATCAATATCCAAACTCTTTGTCGTCTGGTAATGTTATTGTTTAATGCCCACAACGAGTATGTTCCCTCTTTTGTCCCCCCTAAAAAGGCGTTATGTGGCGGATTGTAGTAGCTTTCCTCACATCCCGTGCTATGTTTAAATTCGTCTCTGTGACGCTCATTACTACGGGGATTGCGTCGATCCGCATATCGTTAGACACAACCTGCTTCTGGGAAGGGAATATGTGGAAACGTCGCGGCTGATCTAGTACCTAAACTCTCTCTCTCTCTCTCTCTCTCTCTCTCTCTCTCCTGTGGCAAGACTCCTCCATCATCTAGAGTTCACGTGTACGAACTCCAGACTACACATTACTTGACTGTCTTTTCTTTTGTTCATTATATATACGTGTTATAAAAATACGTGTTTTGTGATCGTTGTTTCGAACAAACATTCTTTGTGATTTGATGAGGGATTCAACTCAAGCTTGGAGTGTTGTTCTTAAAACAGCAGCCAACAGTACAAGACAGTTCAACATGTGCTGCTAGCTTGACCAGGACTGATCACCTAAACACATGCCTTTCTCCGATCAACCACTAACATCTTAAACAAGCTAAGGACAACACATGCCTCGCTTGAGCACGGTCTCGTCGGCCTTTCACTTAGGCAACATCGCCAGATGGGCTTACACAACAGTGACATCCGAGCATTGTCACACGTCAAGGATGTCATCCATCATGCCAACAACTCCAAGCACCGCTGGGCTGGCCATGTAGTCAGAAGGAAAGATGAACGCTGGAGCACAACAACCACTTGGTAGACCCCCCACTAGATGGTATGATTCGTTCGAGCTGCACATCACTCGCGATCCTGAAACAAATAAGTTAGCCTTCCACTGGACAACCCGTGCCAGAGACAGAATCGACTGGAAACCGAGATCAGACCAGCACACAACCAAAAAGCATAGCACTGCTCGAGCCTAGCCCGCTAAGCAGAGAAATGCACCCAGATACTACCAACTCGCACAAGAGTTGGGACCTGCACAAGGGCGTACGCCCTTGTAGATGCATAGGTCGACTAAGCCCACTAACATCTTGTATGGATGGACTCGTCTACTTGAAGAAACACTAGTACGTTTCTCAACTTGTAACTTTACGTAACAACATAACAGCTTCGTGTGTTAAAGTGTGGCGGCAAGCCTAAAACAGTTGAGAGCCACTGGTACAGGTGCAACGTCTGAAATAATCCCTGCTTTTACACCTTGATTTATGTTAGTATCAGTCTCTCATTTGCCCCCTTAATTCTAGGATGGCTTCAAATGAAAACCTGAAAATTGCTATAGAAATTCGAAACACTGCGGTTGTCGTGTATGTTGACAATATCGTTGATAAAGACTTCAAGAGTGTCCTGCAGATGGTATCACGGTGATGGGTCATGTGATGTCACAATAGCAGTGACGTGCACCAAAAGAAGAGCAGCGTTCTGTTATCCGTTTTTTTACGGAGTGTAAGCTATTGTTGTTATTCATCGGGAAATGATGGTTTAGTTTGGTAACGCATGCCTGTCGCTCTATCAAGTGTGCGAGTGAAGTAGGAAGTTCGGAAACAGCTACACGTATCGAAACCGGGTCATGCACACCGACTAATAACACCCAATTAGATGGCAGTAGTTTGAATGTATCGTGATGAAAGTTTAGATCCACTGCGAATGAAATAGACGAGCTTCTAGACATTATGTGCCAACAAGGTGTCTACAACATGGCCGCCACAGCTGCTGACTTCAGAATTTAAAAAAAAAGAACGGCATGTTGATGCTTTTCAAGAACAATTATGCCTGGCATTCGAACACATACCCTCCAGATGATGGAAGAGCCTGGCCACAAGAGAGAGAAGAGTTAAGTTTCTAACTAGCAGCACACCTTTCTTTACAACTGGCTACCTCGAAGTTTCCAAACAGTCCCCACACTAGACGATAAACATACCTCTCCCCCCCCCCCAATTTACATTACCAGGAGATAACATGTTTGGATACTGCTGGTCCATCCCTTCACGTACCCCTTCCTAGTAGACCCATAATTGATTGCAGCACTGTGTAGCATGCGGATCGTTCAGCTTTTATATTGCAGTGTCAGCAATCAATTGGCGATCATTGTTCTACAGCAGAATCTCACCCCATTCCTAACGAGAATTGTTACTGGAGATGGCCAATCTGGATTACCTACCCCCAGCACCAAATAGAGCGAGCAAGATGGCGTTATAATTTTCAAGAACACCGAATACGTTCAGCCATTTCTGAAAGGGCTATGGTGGTTAACTTTTGAGATGAATAAGCGGTTAATTTAGAGCACTACATGACCAATTGGAACACTATAAACTGTGTCACGTATACAGATCTTACCAGAGATCATCTTCGGCCCGCAGTCAAATCAAAAGCAAGTTGACTTTTAAGTACATCTGTCTTTTTGTTACAGGTCAATTTTCATTACCATACTTCACGAACAGCTGTTTCAGCCATTAAAATGTTTGACGTTCGCCATATTTCTTTATTCCACAAGGCGGTGTGCGTTGCACTGCGGTTTTTATTTTGCGCTGTCGGCCCAGTGCATCCGACTTCAGTATGCATTTTATGTAAGGGTCTGCTTCCTCCTGCATTTTCTAAGGGTTTGTTTCCTCGGGGTTACGGCCGGTGCTGTGGTGGGGATCGAACCCAGCACCTTCGAGTTGTAAGCCCTTGTCACTTAACCACTAGACCGCGCCGTCCCCACTATTCAGTCAGTGAGGACATGCACTTTGAGAGGACATGCACTTTGAGTGTCCCTCGTAATCGCCTAACCTCGCCCCATGATTGACACGTCTTTAGCCAATGAACGATGCGACGGGAGAAAATATTTTCAGGTTTGATGAAGAGGTACAGCGAGTGGCGCATGAGCGCGTATACATGGCAACAGATAAACACGAAAGGTGACAGCATTGTGGCATTACCATTTAAAGCACCCACACGGACGCCCTTTAATGAAACTAAGAGATGGGCTGAAGTAAACCATTGGCCCATCATGCAACTCCAAAGGAAAAGACCGAAACGTGTTTAAGGAACATTTGTTTACCTGAAACAAGACACTTGATATGTCCGATTTAATATCAGATTACATAATACTTATATTATTGATATGTCCTCCAATCGCATCTCTATTTTTGTGTGGTAAGATGGTGGAGAGGTACCAGCCTCTTTCGTGTCCAATCTGTGTGGCCGTTATTATTTTCGATCCATGTTTCTACAGTATTTCTTTAGTAAGCTAATTGAATTATATCTTGGCTCCTGCTCTGAAATATTGCTGGTGTGTGTTATAGGCTAGCGTGGGATGTGTATATATATGTCACATGTCCACACCCTTACATTGTATCTATCTATCTATCTATCTATCTATCTATCTATCTATCTATCTATCTATCTATCTATCTATCTATCTATCTATCTATCTATCTATCTATCTATCTATCTATCTATCTATCTATCTATCTATCTATCTATCTATCTATCTATCTATCTATCTATCTATCTATCTATCTATCTATCTATCTATCTATCTATCTATCTATCTATCTATCTATCTATCTATCTATCTATCTATCTATCTATCTATCTATCTATCTATCTATCTATCTATCTATCTATCTATCTATCTATCTATCTATCTATCTATCTATCTATCTATCTATCTATCTATCTATCTATCTATCTATCTATCTATCTATCTATCTATCTATCTATCTATCTATCTATCTATCTATCTATCTATCTATCTATCTATCTATCTATCTATCTATCTATCTATCTATCTATCTATCTATCTATCTATCTATATCTGACACTGAGAACAGAGAGTTATATGAATCAACTGTTGACCATTTGCCACATTGTATATCAACTGTTTGATATAAAGTACACACAGAATCTGTTTGTAACTGTTTATCGACGACATTATTAATTGAAGACGTGCCCTAGTTACTTATGCCTGTTCGCATCTGGTCTTAAGAGCATTTGAAACGACATAATCAGAATAGGAAGAACCTGTGGTATGTCCAGCTGTGTGGGAGTCGGAACCAGGGTCAACGTCTGCTGACAGAGACTGACCAAGACCACAATCTTACTTCAACGCAGTGCTCATGGAGATATTATATTACAGTAGTTTAGACCGGCCAGGTGTGGATAGGCGGTCGCATCCCCATTCGTGTGAGCATTCTAAGAAGACCAGTAAGACAGAGATCCATCTTTAGCACGCTTCGGGATGTAAGTAGAGCTACCGAAACTCACTACAACAGGAAACGTCAAGAACACTACAAGAGTAACTGCACCAATATTAGCTGTAATATACACAGGCAGAGCAAATGATAGACAAGAACAAGTAACAAGCAGGATGCAGAATGAATTATTTTATTGCTGCGTATGTATGACCGAGTGTGTGTGTGAGAGAGAGATAGAGAGAGAGAGAGAGAGAAACATAAAAAGAGAGAGAAGAGAGAGGCAATAGAGAATTAAAACACCGAAAGAAAAATGTGTTAGCACAGACAAGCTGCCTAAGCAGGGAGACAAGAAACAAGCCAGGTAGTTATCAGATAGAGGGGGCCACACAAGACGTAGAAACTAGATCAGCTTTCTCCCCCGTCTAATCGCACAGAACAAGCCATCCTGTAGAAGATCTCCACGCCACTGCCTCGGCCAATACTACACACATTTTGTTCGCTATTTCTTGCTCCATTTTCATTTGAGCACCCTTCTACACGCTTTGTTCGTCGGCTTGTTTCTTTCTGCTCGATTTTCTTACTAACATCATACTGCACATCTATTGTTGACCATTTTTCGTTTGATTTTCAATCTAACAATCCCCTGCACATCTATTGTCGATATTTTCTGTTCCATTTCCATTCCAATAGCCTATTGCCCATCTATTGTCGACCTTTTTCTCTTCCTTTTTCAATCTAACAACCCACTGCACATCTATTGTCGATATTTTATGTTCCATTTCCATTCCAATATCCTACTTCACATCTTTTGTCGATATTTTCTGTTCCCTTTGCAATCTAACATCCTACTGCACATCTATTGTCGATATTTTCTGTTCCATTTCTATTCCAATATCCTACTGCACATCTATTGTCGATATTTTCTGTTCCCTTTTCAATCTAACATCCTACTGCACATCTATTGTCGATATTTTCTGTTCCTTTTTCAATCTAACAACCCACTGCACATCTATTGTCGATATGTTATGTTATATTTCCATTCCAATATCCTACTGCACATCTTTTGTTGATATTTTCTGTTCCCTTTTCAATCTAACATCCTACTGCACATCTATTGTCGATATTTTCTGTTCCATTTCCATTCCAATATCCTACTGCACATCTACTGTCGACATTTTTCTGTCCCTTTTTCGATCGATCCTAGTGCACATATATTGTTCGTTAGTTTTTGTTTTCTTCTTGTTGATTATAATCTCTACACATCACGGTAGAAGAGGGGCGACTAAGTAAGTGAGTCTTGTTGATTAGATCTCTGTTTCCCAGTCGAACGATCGGGGTTCGGTCCTCAATTAGTGCAGGATGTTGTTGTCATAATGTTCTTTCCAGAACACCGAAGCAGAAGAATACAGTTTATCTTCCATGTAGCGTTCCCTAGCTGTTGCCAAGACAGCCTGGCTGACGAGATGTGAAACGATGTGATCCCTGTAGTAGTAAGCGCAACGTAGATGAAACCAAGCATAACACAACGGCCTGGAGGACCGCAGTCCACCTTCATCAGCATGCTCGGGAAGTAAGGAAAGCTACTACAACCGCCCACTTAACGTCCTTTTCAAGGCACACTTCTTCTTCTTCTTCTGCTTCTTCTGCGTACGCAGTCAGACAGTAACCATTATTTTTTCGAAAAAATCGGCGGTCATCCTGAGGCTCTCGCCACTGCCATAGAGCTTGTCTTGCAGTTCCACTGGTAATGGCCACATCTGCTCTCTCTGATCCTCGTATGTCGGGCAGTTCTGCAGCAGATGTTCAGCGGTCATTTTACCAGTACCGCACGGGCATTCGTCGGTACACCCTATCTTCAATTTGTTGAATAGGTGGTACCTCAGTCTATTGTGGCCAGTGCGAAGTCTGAAGACAACGACCTGCTCTCTTCGGTTCAACTGGTAATAGGCATCGTTTTTGGTGTAACCAGTATGTTCGGTTTCCCATTTGGTCATGTATCGGGCTTTGATAAGCCGTTTTGACTCTTCGTACGTCATACTGGTATCTGTTTGTGGTAGTCTTGCACCTTCTTTTGCCAGTCTGTCTGCCTCCTCGTTGCCTTGGATGTTGCAGTGTGACGGAACCCACTGTACCACTACCCTTTTTGGTGCGGACTGCAGGCACAGTTTGCAGAGTGCTGCTCTTAAGTCATTATTCAAGTCACACAAAAGAGTAAACTTAATTCATTGTAGGCATTAAACAACAACAATCCCACAATTGACTTGTATCAGTTAGTTCCCTTACTGACTAATTGCCTCCCTTAGCCGGGTTACTCATTATCTTGTGATTCCTGCCCTGTTTTGTTTAGAATCGACGTCGATGCACTCTAGACAGACTCACGGGTGCTCAGTCTAAAAAAGGAGGGGCTTCTGCGATTTGAGGGTGTAGCGGTTAGTGACACCGCTCAATAACTAAAACATGCTTGTGTTTGGAGATCCAACAAGGAGACGTACCTATTGGCAGTGAATCCATTGGGAAAACTTACGTGCTGAAGTCGGATGCGCTGGTACGTAAGGTGCACAACGTACTCCGCTTTAGAATACAAGGGAAATGGAAAACAAATGTGATCAGTCTCTCATCTCAAATAGTGAGTATACTGATGGTTCCGATAGCTCGCTGATTGTACACACTGTTTTTCTCTGCCCTCCCAGACGCACCTCGCTGCAGGATCCCTGTCTGACTGTGTGATAATGTCGCGGATAAATTGGTAATCGATGTATGCATTAACATCTAAATGACGACCAATGATACCCTTCAAAATATCAACCTAGGGCTAGTGATTAAGTGACACGGCTCACAACGCGTAGGTGCTGGGTTCGATCCCCATCACAGCACCGGCCGTTATCCCAGGGAAGCAAATCTTAGAAAATGCAGACCCTTACATAAAATGCATGCCGAAGTCGGATGCACTGGGTCGATAGGCGCAAAAAAAAACCGCAGTGCAATGCACACCGCCTTGGGGAATAGAGAATTAAGGCGAACAAAAAATAAATAAATAAAATATCAGCCGTATCCATATTCAATTTACCTAGTGCGGGTGCCTAGGAGGCCAGGATGCCAGCTCTTACATATCTGTAAATCCAATAATGACCAGTTTGAAACAGACAAGAAAATTTCAAAGCGAAACTGTAAGACAAACACGTAGAGACATAGAGAGAGGAGATACAAATTACACAGACGTGAAAGAAAAACAGTTAATGAACATACGTAGATATGTTTACAAGAAACACATTGGCATGGGGAAAAGACAACAATGAAAACAGCTACAAAATACATAAACATGGCAAAGCTTCAAAGCCACATTTCTAAGACCTGAAAGACGCTATATCATGAAAGACAAATACGACATTAAGAATTCCTATGGACCACACTGCAACATTTCAGCTTGCTATGCAAAACAAAGCTTGCCTGTGCCAACAAGAACTAGAAGCTTGTATTTTATGTCATAAACCACATATATAGATTCTGGTGGGGAGTTCAGCAATAACGGGCTTTGTACTGTAAAAAAAGTTGTTAAAAATCCCACTTTTGCAAAAACCAAACATCTGCAAATTTAAATATCAAACGACTAGTTGTAATAAGAAACGACAACGAAAGAAAAACTGAATTTCTTTTCCGCACGAATTTTCTTTTCGGGGTAAGGGGCGAAGTACACATGAACAATAGAGAAAACAGAAGTAGTAGAAACTAGAAGGTAGAAACAAAAGACACGATGTAACGGTGATTTTGTACTACATATAGTTTTGAGGGGAAAGAGTTTATATATAGCATGTTTAGATCGGAGTAGTTTAATATTAAGTTCGAGAGAACATTCTAGTAAGACAAACAAACAAATAAGAATTTAGAACAAACAGCCACATCTTCTATTACAAGAACAAAACGTTGAGTGTACAACAGATATGTTCTTATAATTATCAGCAACAGACTCAACAGCTCAAGCGATTATGTGGACACTAAGTGGCACCCATGACATCTTAGCGCAGAAATGAATGCCGAGGGGTCTAGAGCGGAGATCCAGCCAGGAACAGCAATGGCGATGGTCGCCCTGCCCAGACTGCGAATAATCTGGAAAGACAAGAACATTAGCCTTAAATCTAAGCTGACTTTAATGTATACAATGGTCACCTCGGCATACCTCTACGCGTGTGAGACTTGGATTCTGCCGGCTGCCCTAGAACGTAAAATTTGCGCAATGGAAATGAGATGCTTGCGAAGAATTCTTGGCATTTCATATCTGGATCGCGTTACAAACGAGAGTGTTCTTGAAATCGTTAGGAAGGAGTTAGGCCAGTATAAAAACCTATTGACTATAGTAACAACACGAAAATTGGCATGGTATGGACATATATCACCATCGGTGTGGCTGACCAAGACCGTCCTGCAAGGCACTGTGCCTGGGAAGCGTGGAAGAGGGAGACCAAAAAAAGTGATGGGAGGACAATGTAAAAGAGTGGACGGGAAGGTCTATAGCTGAAACTAATATGGGAGGACAATATAAAAGAGTGGATGGGAAGGTCTATAGCTGAAAATAATACCCTGGCGAAAAATCGAGACGTATTGCGTGAACTTGAAGTTGGACCAGACCGATCTACCTGGACAGCATTACGTTTTGACTTAGGCGCCGTGTTTGACGCTGAAAGAACATGGATGGATGGATGAATAGATGATTGTAAGATGTTAAGACACAGATCTAATAAATTATGCTGGACCGTAAGATGGTAAGACACAAATCCAATAAACTAAGCTGGACTGTAAGATGTTTAGACAAATCCAATAAATTAGGCTGAACTGTAAACGGATAGGTTGGCATCTACAACTCTTTCAAGTCTTACAAGTATAATCTATCTAAAACATTGTCAGGCACTGATAAGAGCATTATCCATCTGTAATCGTTACATTCTTGTAGGTGCCCTTTCTTTTGTAGGTTCACCAAATAGCATTCTCTTCACTCTTTTGGAATATTTTCTGTCTCCCCAATATTTTTAGCTAAATTGTACGCCACGTGAAGGGATCCTTCAATAGATTAAGTTGGTACGTGAAGGGATCCTTCAATAGATTAAGTTGGTACGTGAAGGGATACTTCAATAGATTAAGTTGGTACGTGAAGGGATCCTTCAATAGATTAAGTTGGTACGTGAAGGGATCCTTCAATAGATTAAGTTGGTACGTGAAGGGATCCTTCAATAGATTAAGTTGGTACGTGAAGGGATCCTTCAATAGATTAAGTTGGTACGTGAAGGGATCCTTCAATAGATTAAGTTGGTACGTGAAGGGATCCTTCAATAGATTAAGTTGGTATCCTACCAGACCCTGTCGCTTCTTCATCCTTTGGAAGTCTAATTACTTTCTCGATCTCTTCTTTACTTGGCTTATCTCAGATAATCTTGAGGTCTTCTTCAACAGGTAACATGTCAGGTGAGTGAACTGGTGGTGGGTCTATTTAGAAGTGCTTCACATTATTCCGTTCTTCAAGATTTGTTATCCATCTAGCCACTTGTATCAGTCTGCTTCGTTATTGGAATTTTCCTGACAGTTTTCAGGTAGTGTGAAACAGACCTTTCTTCTTCTTCTTCTTCTTCTTCTTCTTCTTCTTCGTTCGTTCTCAATCTCCCGCTACCAAACCCTGAAGGGCTTAAGTAGCAGAATGTAGTCCAGAGAACGGAATGCGTTGTCGTAGTTTACAGCTTGAGTGCGATATTTGCACCTTTCGGTCCAACACATCCGACTTCAGCAAGCATTTTTTAGTACCGGGTTAGCATTCCCTCTTCGATCCCTTCTCCTTAGCCAGTTTGCCCTGCTGCAGCCTGTTATCCAGGATCATCGCGTGGAGGTGTATAAGGGTCTTGGCAGCTCTGGTTCACTGGTCCCGAAGCTAGCAGTCAGCTATGCGTCGCTGACCACTGCAGCTCATGCGCTGCTCAGCATCTTGATCCCAAACAGACCTTTCAAGATTCCTCTACTTGCAGCGTCTTCGGCTTTTGTGGCCAGACTTTTCGTGTAGCTTATGTAGCCAGACTTTCCGTATAGCTTATGTAGCCAGACTATCCGTGTAACTTCTCTTGTCTGTAGTAATGGTCCTTTTGACTTCTTTGTTTCCCTCTGTGCAGTGTTTCTGAGATTTAGTTTTGATTGTTATATCTTTCATGTTGAGTAATGCCAGTTTTTGTACTCCGTCTCTCTTCAACGTAGTTCGACACGGCTGGGGAAAAGGCGGCGCTAGATAGGCCCACACAATGCAAAAGTCCCAAATCAGTATCACATCTGCAATCGTTGTAAGGGAACCCCCAGGGAAAAAGAGTCAAAAGCACAGAACATATCTATTTGGGAAAGAACGGAATATAGCACAAAACTTGTCTACTTGGGAAGAACTGGAAAATAGCACAACTCTAGTCTGCTTGGGAAAGAATTGGAAAATAGCACAAAACGTCTGCTTGGGAAAGAACTTGAAAATAGCACAAAACTAGTCTGCTCGGGAAAGAACTGGAAAATGGCACAAAACTAGTCTGATTGGGAAAGAACTGGAAAATAGCACAAAACGTCTGCTCGGGAAAGAACAGGAAAATAGCACAAAACGTCTGATTGGGAAAGAACTAGAAAATAGCACAGAACGTCTGATTGGGAAAGAACTGGAAAATGGCACAGAACCGGTCTATAGACACCGAGCTACAAATATGTGGCAGAAAACTACATCAACGCTACATGGAGACCATGATCCAGAGCTGGTGCACATTAGAAAGGCGATCCCCATTTAGAAGGGGTTTGTTGCTGCTCTGAGAGGCGTCAGCTGGCGTGGTAGTCACACGCTGCTCTGAGAAGCGTCAGCTAAGGTGATGGTCACTCGCTGCTCTGAGAGGCGTCAGCAGGCGTGGTGGTCACTCGCTACTCTGAGAGGCGTCAGCTGGGGTGGTGGTCATTCGCTGCTCTGAGAGGCGTCAGCTGGCGTGGTAGTCACACGCTGCTCTGCTCTGAGAGGCGTCAGCTGGCGTGGTAGTCACACGCTGCTCTGAGATGTGTCAGCTGGCGTGGTGGTAACTCGCTGCTCTGAGAGGCGTCACCTGGCGTGGTAGTCACACGCTGCTCTGAGAAGCGTCAGCTGGCGTGGTAGTCACACGCTGCTCTGAGATGTGTCAGCTGGCGTGGTGGTAACTCGCTACTCTGAGATGTGTCAGCTTGCGTGGTGGTCACTCGCTGCTCTGAGATGCGTCAGCTTGCGTGGTGGTCACTCGCTGCTCTGCCAGTCATTGACAATAGATTTGGGAAGAATGAAAATAATACTAGAGTGAAAGACTCGGTTTCCCTGTGATCGAAAGAAGGCGTGAATAGCGTCCAACCTTAAATATTAATCACATACCTGTATATATATATATCTGTTAATAAGAGTACAAGTGCAGCCAGCAGGTACAATCATCATACAGTTATTGCCAGGTATGATCAAACCGCAGGAATTACCTGGCGTCTGCAGGTGGCGAGATAGAATCCAGCAACAACGTCCTGCTGCACGATAGTGTGGCACCATTTAACTCTAACTGTGCCAGACCATAGGAGTACATGCCTCGTCTCTCTCTCTCTCTCTCTCTCTCTCTCTCTATCTATCTTTCTCTCTCTCTCTCTCTCTCTCTCTGAAAGACACATTTCCGCACGACCATAATCGTTCATTAAAAATGAAGAAAAGAACAGACACGTTAATTAATATCTGAACAAATACTGGTGCGCATGAATATTCCGAATGTACAACCAAAGTGCATGTTGTTGGTTTACGTTCACAAGGAGCATGCTCACTCTTTTGTCCACCATAAAAAAGGCGCGTTGATCCATGGAGGAGGCTCACCCTGGGGGCCACTCTTCCCCTTCTCTCCCCTCTCACCTCACTCTGTTTCATTTGACTCTGTCCTACAGTCACACTCTTGCACAACTTTCACACGCGCCGTCGTGGTGAGGCCATCCATTGCACTTTGGTTGGGCTAGCTTCTGAGGGCGCACACACCTAGCATTGGTACATACAGACGCATACATTCACCCAAGCACTGGTTTATGCGCCCTGATATCGCCCAATGGACTACGGTCTGGGGTGGAAAATGCCGCGCCTCCGCCAGTAGAAATTAGTGAGGCAAACATCTAAGCAAAAAAAAAAAATTGTCAAGTTAGTCTGACTGACGAGATGTATCTACGTGATCTCCTAAGTAGTGAGCACCACGCAGATGAAGCTAAGCATAGTCCAACTTCATCAGCACTCTCAGGATGTGAGGAAAACTACTGCAACCCGCTACGTAACGTCCTTTTCATGGCGCACAAGAGTAACATGACTGATTGTGGGTATTCAACAACAACATAGAATAATATGAAGAAAAAGGTTTGCCGCTCAAACAAGGATTACCAGTGCGGCCAAATGGCGTGAGGAGATTCTTGATCTGCTTTTATGTTCGTCCTGAGGGGAGTAAGACTAACGTCTGGACTGGCAGAACATACGGATCAGACATGTTAGTCAAGGTCAGGCAGAATATACTTATCAGACATGTTAGTAGGGTCAGGCAGAACATACTGATCAGACATGTTAGTCAGGGTCAGGCAGAACATACTGATCAGACATGTTAGTAGGGTCAGGCAGAACATACTGATCAGACATGTTAGTCAAGGTCAGGCAGAATATACTTATCAGACATGTTAGTCAAGGTCAGGCACAACATACTGATCAGACATGTTAGTCATGGTCAGGCAGAACATACTGATCAGACATGTTAGTAGGGTCAGGCAAAATATACTGATCAGACATGTTAGTAGGGTCAGGCAAAATATACTGATCAGACATGTTAGTAGGGTCAGGCAAAATATACTGATCAGACATGTTAGTCAGGGTCAGGCACAACATACTGATCAGACATGTTAGTCAGGGTCAGGCAGAACATACTGATCAGACATGTTAGTAGGGTCAGGCAAAATATGCTGATCAGACATGTTAGTCAGGGTCAGGCAAAATATACTGATACGAAATGTTAGTGGGGTCAGGCAAAATATACTGATCAGACATGTTAGTGGGGTCAGACAGAACATACTGATCAGACATGTTAATCACGGTCACGCAGAACATACTAATCAGACATGTTAGTCAGGGTCAGGCAAAATATACTAGCCAAGACCCTCACCTCGGCTTCCTAGCAGCCCTCCCCGGAAACATGCTGTTTTCATGCAGCCTGACTAACGGGGTGATGGGTCGACGTGATCCTCCTAGTAGTGAGCGACACGCAGATGAAGCCAAGTATATGACAATCACCAAGAGGACCAAGGTCCACCTTCATCAGCACGCTCGGGATGTGAGGAAAGCTACTGCAACCCGCCACTTAACGCCATTTTCAAGGTGCACAAAAAACGTAAACATTGCGGGTATTCGAAACAACGTTCCTCCTGAACAGGACGATGTGTCGTAGTTTACAGCAAGGCTGTGATACCTGATATGTTCGGCCCAACACATCCGATTCCAGTACCGGGTCTGCTCTCCCACTGCCACCTTTGTTCTCGTAGTCTTCCTGCCTTCAGCGACACCTCTACAAGCTGCTCCCTATCTGGCTGACTCTGATACAAACTGCTCCCTATCTGGCTGACTCTGATACAAGCTGCACCATATCTGGCTGACTCTGATACAAGCTGCTCCCTATCTGGCTGACTCTGATACAAGCTGCACCCTATCTGGCTGACTCTGATACAAGCTGCACCCTATCTGGCTGACTCTGATACAAGCTGCACCCTATCTGGCTCTCTGATACAAGCTGCTCCCTATCTGGCTGAATCTGATACAAGCTGCACCCTATCTGGCTGACTCTGATACAAGCTGCTCCCTATCTGGCTGACTCTGATACAAGCTGCTCCCTATCTGGCTGACTCTGATACTAGCTGCTCCCTAGTTCATTGACTCTGATACAAGCTGCTCCCTAGCTCGCTGACTCTGATACAAGCTGCTCCCTAGCTCGCTGACTCTGATACAAGCTGCTCCCTAGCTCGCTGACTCTGATACAAGCTGCTCCCTAGTTCGTTGACTCTGATACTAGCTGCTCCCTATCTGGCTGACTCTGATGCAAGCTGCTCCCTATCTGGCTGACTCTGATACAAGCTGCTCCCTTTCTGGCTGACTGATACACGCTGCTCCCTATCTGGCTGACTCTGATACAAGCTGCTCTCTATCTGGCTGACTCTGATACAAGCTGCTCCCTATCTGGCTGACTCTGATACAAGCCGCTCCCTATCTGGCTGACTGATTCAAGCTGCTCCCTATCTGGCTGACTCTGATACAAGCTGCTCCCTATCTGGCTGACTGATACAAGCTGCTCCCTATCTGGCTGACTCTGATACAAGCTGCTCCCTATCTGGCTGACTCTGATACAAGCTGCTCCCTATCTGGCTGACTCTGATACTAGCTGCTCCCTATCTGGCTGACTCTGATACCAGCTACTCCCTATCTGGCTGACTCTGATACAAGCTGCTCCCTATCTGGCTAACTCTGATACAAGCTGCTCCCTATCTGGCTGACTCTAATACAAACTGCTATTAGCTAATTCACTGTATTACATCTCTGCCCCCCCCCTCCTACCGCCTGCCCCCACTTTCGATAGATATTCTCTTAGCTAGGCTGCATGGTTGCAGTCGTTTTTCTAGGGCCACCACTTGGAGGCAGAAAAGGGTCTTGTTGGTCAGCAATGAGTCGCTGGCTGTTGCCAACTCATGCAATACCGCATCTTTGGTGCCATAAAGAAGATTCAACATTATTACTGAGTAATTGATATAACGGTGCATCCACTCTAGATGTTCGAGTCAATCCCCCGAGTTGTTGAAGGAATCTTCATGTGTTGGGTTACATTTCTTTGGTAGTTGGTTTCAATGTCTCTTAAAATATCCCAAGGCGTAACCGAGAAGGTGGATCGATCTTCCCCCTGGATGTAGTGCAATGCGAGACTCAGCAGTAACCGTACCTCTATGGAGATCAGTGTCAATCCCTCCCTCGTTGGCCAGACGGATATGACACAATCTGTTTTCGGGATCTCAACGCGGACGAGATGTGGTGGCCCTGATGAGTGTGATCCATCTGGCCCTGATGTTACCCATCGCCCCCCCCCCCTTCCCTTTCCCCCGTAGATATAGTTAACTTTAGTTTTCTTTTGTACCATTTTAAATATGTCGAGCAACCATATAGACCAAATGCAGGCCTGTTGTCTCTTTAAGGAGCAGGCAGGAAGATTTGGCGCCATTCTGCGCTACCATAAACTGTCAAGTTATTCCCAAGCAGACACAGCTGTCGTTGATGCATTATTAGATTTCATCGCTTTGTGAGGTTTGAAGGCCCAATTCCCTTCCTAGTTGCCTTTCTTTACTTAATATTATTCGCTTTAGTATCCATTTACAATTGGGTCGACTGGATCGTGTTGATAACGGGAATCACACCGGGTACCAAACTCCCTCCGGCTCGCTATTGTTCTGTTGAGTTCAACGTCCTTTTGATAAAGGCACGGCCCACTCAACCAGTCATATTTTGTCGAGTGAGTCATAAAGGGAGTCTTCCCTGACTCATTCGGTCACTCCTCTTCTACCTCTGTGGGGGTGTACATGTATTTCATACTTGCAATCACCTTGATGAAAGTGAGATAATTCAGTACAACTGTGGTCTGATGGACATCAAATCTGGCCATCTGAAACTGTTGAGACCACGCACCTTTCTGGTGGTAAATTCAACAACAGCTTGTTTCGTAAGGAAACGGAGAAGATGAAGAAGGTGAAGTTGAAAAATGTGAAGTTAGAAAAAGTGAAGTTAGAAAATGTGAAGTTAGAAAATGTGAAGTTACAGCCTCTTCTTCATCTTAGTCGTTCCTTTTCTACAGACGATTGGTCTGTGCATGACAGATGACCCATCCTTTTTTGGTCGTCTTGTTGGTTACAATTGGGTAAGAATTATATTTTCAACTGCGAAGAGTTAATTTACATGCACAAAATGTACACTGGACGTTCGGAGCTTTCGTCCATCTTCGATAGGACTAAGTCACGATCTCATTTCAATGGAGCAAAGAGGACACTAGAAACTCGCGAGATTCGATCCATCAACAGTTTTTCGCTTTCGTTCGCTTGTTTCTTTATAAGTGAGCGCCTTATCAATCAGCTATTGAGACCCTCCCGAAAGGAAAGAAAAAAACAGTCAGCACCAAATTCTTAAATTCCTGATTTGATAAGTACAAGATCCCAAATTGGACGCACTTCGACAAACCTCAGGAATGTCTAGTGAAGAAGAAGTGAGTTCTCCCTCTCTTTCTCTATCTCTCGGAGCGACATCAGGGTCAGGTGAAACATGATGATCTAGAAACCCCCCCCCCCCCCTCCCCTCTACCGCCTCTTCCCTATGTGCTCCTAAAAACAGGCTGTGCCCCAACAGCCTGGCCATTGAGGTATTGCTTGGCACTGTAATCACATAGTTGTAAGACAGACAGCCTGACCATTGAGGTAGTGCTCGACACGTTAATCCCATAGTTGTAAGCTGACTAAGCAGCCTCTCATTGCACTACAGCCAGCAGCACCTATTTGGTCAATATTAGCAAGTACGCCTCCGGATGTAAGAAGAGTCACTGTAACCCGACACTAAACAAATGTTTAGTAAGGAGTTTTATTAACTTAGTATGACTGGCTTATAACATCTCTCTCTCTCTCTCTCTCTCTCTCTTAAACGGCGGGAATACACAGATGATGTCACATGTGACTGTCGCGCAATACATGAACCAGCCCACCTGGTGACCTCCCCCAACCTCCAGGAAACATACAATAGATGCGACATGCTGGAGGAAAATGACAAGGCAATCCATGTCGCCGAATCTTGTCTTGTCTTATCCATTTGTGCCGTGAGGCACCGTGGGGAGCGGTAGTTTTCTGTCCAGGGCTAGACGTATCGCTGAAGTGGTCGTCATCCCATGACGATTTAGAATATCCGCAACATTTCCTATCCATCTAGTTCTCGGTCTCCCACGGTTGTGAAAACCCGAACGTCTTGCGTTATAGGCGCACAGGAGTAGTTGTTGGTCAGGATGCATTCTCATTAGGTGGCGGAACCACTTGATCCCCACTTCATCAATATATTTCGAGCAGGGTCTTGCTTCGTACGTCTCTTAAAAAGATACACTATGCTTTTCAATCCCTCTACAATTATTGATTCCTCATTTCGTTCCATACACTACAGCTGAACTCTTTACAGCGGCGGTTGCAATATAAATTGTACTACATGATGAAGTTGCTAGCCCCATGCAGACATATCTATAGCTACCTCTGAAGATTTCAGCGAACTTATTTATTTCAACCTGGTCCCCATTCCACTAAGTCACGAATACCCAAACCTTGGCAGGTCGAGACAGCACATGGCATCGGTGGTACCGCACAGCCTTGTAGCACAGAGGAAAATGTATCCTGTCCGCCAATGAAACGTTTGGTTTGTAAAATTATATCATTGATGGAAGTACTTCCGGTTGGAATGTGCCGTTTTCTTTGTTTCGTGGCTTTGTTCTTCATTCTCCATTCATACTTCAAGTTTTTAATTATGTAATATCTGATCGTGACGCAGACTTCCAAGTGGAGGAATGCCACATATTGAATGTGTGATGGTGCCACAAACTTCCAAGTGGAGGAATGCCACATATTGAATGTATGATCGTGTTCAGACTTCCAAATACAGGAATGCCACATATTCAATGTATGATGGTGCCACGGACTTCCAAGTGGAGGAATGCCACATATTAAGTGTATGATCGTGACACAGACTTCCAAGTGGAGGAATGCCACATATTTAGTGTATGATCGTGACACAGACTTCCAAGTGGAGGAATGTCCCATAATGAATGTATGATCGTGACACAGACTTTCAATCGGGGAAATGCGATCTAATTAATGTTTGCGTGTTTTTTACAAGCTGTTATTTAACATGGAAGAACCGTTGTTTCTTTGTGTGGACCTCTATTTCTCATATTTGAACAAATTTCTCAATAACCCAGAGAGCAGAGCTACTAGTTCTATCCGTTAATATATCACTCATGTAATTCCCAAAACATGCAAAAATCTTTGTATAACATTTAATTGTTATGAGTGTCCTTTAGCATATTAAAAATTGTTTTGTTATGCAAATTTAGAGGTGGACCACAGATTACATGGCTATTTTAAAAAGGGGTCGCGAGTTGAATAAGATTGGGAATCCCTGCCCTAAACTCTAGCATTCTGCTACTCGAACATGCGCATGCGCAAGTGATCATCAGTTAAGAACTTCCTGCAGTGTACTGAGATAAAAAAAATATACGAGGAGTGATCAAATTAAACCGGACCAAACTGCAACAAGTGAACATACGTCCGATGCCAATGATGGCGTCAAATTTGCAAAATGGCATTATCCTCCGACTCACAGTTTCCTCAGCAGACCGTTGGAAATATGGCTGGTGTGCTACTGAATCCGTCCAGAGTTGATAAGTGATCAATTTCAGTATATTAGTTGATCTATTCCTATTTGTGAGGCCACGAGGAGGATATATCGAGCTGAAGGATAAAGGCTGCTTGTCCGAGCAGTATCCACACGCTGTAAAGACATGGTTTTTATTTTGCCGCAGACAGAAATATATATATATATATATATATATATATATATATATATATATATATATATATATATATATATATATATATATAATATTACTATTGTTTTGAAAGCACGTATTCGTTGTCAGAAAACTGACATCCAATCTGTTCGACAGTGGCTCCACCTCCACAGTGTGCATTAAGCTATACGATGCATTCACATAGAGCAGTGCTCCTGGAGGACAGGGGCGACCGACCCCAATCAGGCACGTCCACAGGTGGCGGATAGTGGAACGACCTCCAGATATGGAGCGTCCACAGGTGGCGGATAGTGGAACGACCTCCAGATATGGAGCGTCCACATGTGGCGGATAGTGGAACGACCTCCAGATATGGAAAGTCCGCTGCGATATAAGCCAGGTATAATAACTGGACGAATAAGCAGTCGTGAACCAACGGGCGGTGTATTCCAGCAGGACGGGGTGGGACAACAGGTGGCACTGCTTTCCCCCACTGAAATACCCCATGTGTCCTATGACGGGTACACCAAGCGGGTAAGAGCCGCTATATGATCTAGCCACGGGAAGGAAACCACGGTAGACAAACCAACCTACTGCCTTGCAGGTACCATCGGGAGATGGAAAGGCTATGGGAGACAACCCAAAACAGAAAACTCAACCCGACCTGCCGAAGACGGAGTGTGCCAGCTAAGGCGCAGTAACCGGGAAAAATCAGAGCAGTGCTATTGAACACGTTCCTTCTCATCTCTGCACTGATCGTTTTAACAGCAGAAAGGGCCTTGGTCTGGTCTGGTTAACTGATCCTGATAGAAGCATCCAGTAATAAGTCGTTGGCTGTCGTCAACTCATTCGCGTGCTAAATCTTCAGCCCCCAAGTGGACGTCTAGTACTTCTTTAAGGAGTGCCGCAATCATCTGGCTATCTTTTCTTCCGAAGGCGCAAAATGGCAGGCGTTAGCATGAGTGTATAGCGAACATTGAGACCTCGAAGTTAGGGGACGGCGTGGTCTAGTGGTTAAGTGGCACGGCTCACAAACCCGAAGGTGCTGGGTTCGATCCCCATCACAGCACCGGGCGTTACCCCGGGGAAGCAAACCCGTAGAAAATGCAGGAGGAAGCAGACCCTTACAAAAAATGCATGCTGAAGTCAGATGCACTGGGCTGACAGGCGCAAAATAAAAACCACAGTGCAACGCAGACCGACTTGGGGATTAAAGAAATAAGGCGAACGTCCCCCCCCCCCCCCTTCCCAGAAAAAAAAAAAAAAAAAAAAACCAACAAAAAAAACCTCGTAGTTTTTGGACCGTATGTGAATTTAATGGTCTTGCCATGCTGATGACACGTCCAACGTCATAGTTTCCGCTTATTCGATGAAGACGATGTATTGATTTATGTACAAATTTATGTTTAAAATCATAGGCAGATCCAGCAAAAACGGACGCAAGAGAGGACACCGCAAAATTGTGTACAACCAGCGAACTACGCGAACCTACAGTATCTACACACTTCGTCATTTACTGATAGGGAACTGAAATCTGATGTGTAAAACAAAAAGGCTGAACTATCAAAACCTCGCTGCAAACTACGGCACAACGTAACAATGTTCTTTTCAGGACAGGCGCCGAAAGTCGACTGTTTAAAAAGAACAGAACTGGGGTAAAAGGACTTGCCGACGACGGATGTGCTGAGCAAACGGCGCAGATCTCGCAGTTATTACCATGGCGCATTAAAGACAATATAAAGGCAATCCCATAGAGGACAATGCTGTTGTGGATTAAGTCTTAGGGACTTCATTGTACAACGTTTATGCATTTTTAATTGGTTTTTCTGTTTGCTTTTTTTTTGGCTCCGCCTTATTTCTCTATTCTGCACGGTTGTGTGGGTTGCACTATGTTTTTATTTTGCGCCTGTCCATCCGACTTCGGCACGCATTTTATGTAAGGGTCTGCTTCCTCCTGCATTTACTAAGGGTATGCTTCCCCGGGGTAACGTGCCGGTGCTGTAATTGGGAAGCGAACCCATCACTTTCGGGTTGTGAGCAGTGTCACTTAACCACTAGCCCACACCGTCCTCCAGCATCTTAAATAAGATTAGGTGGTTAAAGTTCCCAACTTAAGTCACCAGAGCAAGTCTGGTCTGTGAAGTAAAGGCTGATCCCCCACCCCGCGTGTGTTGGTCAGGAAATATATAAGCATTTCCCCACAGGCGTGTTATCTTTATTTTTGTTCAATATGACCAGGGTCGAACCCTGTACCTTTGTCGTGGGAAGCGAGAACACTGCTACTCAGACATTTTCATTACACATTAGAATAAAAATGTAAAATATTTTCTCAATAAATGCATGCCGAATTACGAAACGTTGACATGGCTATATTTATTGAGTTGTTTGTGCCGAAACGTTTCTACATGATGTGGTAGCCAGCCTCTTCTTAGTCGCAATAGTATGGCTTGACTAGCAGGCTGCAGTGTTACTATTCTCTGCACTTGTATCAGGCTCAGGTAACAACTGTGCTCAGCAAAGAGTAAGTGAAGAAATGAGAAGAAGATGTTTGAAGACAGAAGAAAGAAGAAAGAAGAAGAAGATGTTTGAAGAAAGAAGAAGAAGATGTTTGAAGAAAGAAGAAGAGGAAGAAGATTATGTTTGAAGACATAAGAAGAAGAAAAAGAAGATTATGTTTGAAGATATAAGAAGAAGAAGAAGAAAAAGAAGAAGACGATTATGTTTGAAGACAAAGGAAGAAGCAGAAGAATGTTTGAAGACAAAAGAAGAAGAAGAATATGTTTGAAGACAAGAGAAGAAGAAAAATATGTTTGATGAAAGTGGTAAGAGGGCGAGGAGTAGTTTAATCCTGAGAATAACCTGACACTTGGGTGGTCCAGATGATGAACCTCCGCTGCTGACATCTGGCGGCATCCTCGCTGCCATGTTGCTCACCGGTTCTGTGACGGTAGTCAACGTCCCGCGGCTTGTGTTCCCATCTCTTGATGACAGCTGTCAAAGTGCCAGGACCAAACTATAATACCGGCTCCCGGCTGAGCGGCAAACGAACTTCAGATTGACGCGTCTTGTCACAAAACCTCTTAAGACTGTCCTACTACTAAAACAGACCCGCCTCACGACGAAGACACCCACACACACAAACATTTTGAAAAAAAGCTATATTCCCGCATAGAACAACCGCCTGGAGGATCCAGATCCACCTTTATCCGCACGCTCGGGATGTGAGAAAAGTTACTGTAACCAGCAACTTAACGCCCTTTTTTGGGCGCACAAGCGAGTAAGTAAACTTACGTATTGCGGGTATTTACAACACCAACATCATCACGATGCCTCTCTCTCCGACACTCACTTATGATCACAATGATCAGGAATTATGTCAGTGACTGTATCTGAGAGATGAATATCCTGACGGAGAAACATATATTTCAGACATGAATGAACATATTAGCGCGCTATTTGTTAACTAGTTTTAGTATTCAAATATGTAAGCATTAAAATGTCGTATTTGGGTCAATTATTTAAAAAAATATGTAAGCATTAAAATGTGTCGTATTTGTGTCATTTATATATGTAAGCATTTAAATGTGTCGTTTTGTGGCCATTTATTAAAGATATGTAGGCATTGAAATGTGTCGTATTTGGGCCATTTATTACAAATATGTAAGCATTTAATTATGTCGTATTTCGGCATATTAAAAATGGGTAAGCGTTCGTTCAAAACAATTGTGGATCCAAATTAGGTTATCTTGCCCTTTTCTTCAGCAAGAAACTAAACTGCTTTTTACACAATGTTTAGCATCTTATTTGTAGAGAAAGGCGTAGTATTTTAGTAGTGGTGCTGCTACAAAAACAGCGCAATATATTGCAAATATATGACAGAGGAGACGAGACATCTTTTAAGAAATATTAAGCGAGATATTGTTCAATTAAGTGAGTCACATGAACTGACGTGTTCACATTAAAGTTAATTAATAAGTGATTTTATAAAGTATATATCTTTGTCGTGTCTTGTTACTATCATTCGATATAACTTGTGATTTTAGGTTGAAAAACATATTTGAACAATTTGAATTAATAAATTTCTGTTCATATCATCTTTTATTTTAGAATTTCAGAGAACCGTAATCTCGTTTTGTTGAGAATAACTCAAAGTAAGGTAGATATCTTCTTCTTCTTCTGCGTTCGTTCTCAATCTCCCGCTATCAAACCCTGAAAGGGCTTAAGTAGCAGAATGCAGTCCAGAGAGCGGAATGCGTTGTGTCGTAGTTTACAGCTTGACTGCGATATTTCCACCTTTCGGTCCAACACATCCGACTTCAGCAAGCATTTTTTAGTACCTAGTTAGCATTCCCTCTTTGACCCCTTCTCCTTAGCCAGTCTGCCCTGCTGCAGCCTGTTATCCAGGATCACCGCGTGGAGGTGTAGAAGGGTCTTGACAGCTTTGGTTCGCTGGTCCTGATGCTAGCAGTCAGCTATGAGTCGCTGACCACTGCAGCTCATGCGCTGCTCAGCATCTTGATCCCGAAAGATAGATATGAGAAGTGCTATTGTTGGAGAGGGGAAAGGGGATGGGGGATGTGGGGGCGTTAACAAATATGGGGTTTCGAAAAATGCGCTATTTCATTTTAGGTAGATAAAAACTGCTCTTTCTTTATATATATCCTTTCTTATTGCGCCTCTGTGGATCGATGTGATCCGTGTAGTAGTGAGCGCCACGTACATTAAGCCAAGCATTGTACAACAGCCTGGAGGACCGCTGACCCCTTTCATCGGCATGTGAGGAAAGCTACTGTAACCAGCCACTTAACCTCCTTTTCAGGGCGCACAAAAGAGTGACCTTACTCATTGTGGGCGGTCAACAACAACAAAAACAACAACAGCAACAGCAACAAACTGCCCAGCTGCTAAAACATTCTACCTCACAGCTGCACAAACACATAGTTACACACACAAACTTACACAGACACAAACTTATACAGACACATACGTACACACACACACACACAAACTTACACAGACACAACGTGCACACACAAACTTAAGCACATACCTCCCGACGAGTACACACACACAAAGATAAGCTTACACACATACCTCACGAGGCGTACATACACACACACACACACACACACAAAACTTACACACATACCTTGAATCGTGTATATGTACACACACAGACACACAAACTTACACACACACACAAGCCTGCTCTCTCCTCCATTTCAGGAGACCTTCATATTTTCCTGTTTTCACTAGGCCCAATTCCCTGTCGTTTCCCCAACAGAAAATCGTGGGTGTTGTTTGCACTGGACTGTTTGAGCCCATTCACCGGCTGTTTGGCGTGTAGGATGAGACCTGGTTGCGGTTGGTGAGGGGGAGGGGTCCAGCCAACAAAACTACATTGTTCCTTTCCGCTAGGGAGACTGGGTAAATAGTATTGCTGGGGAGGCCTGTCACAAAGGTCCCTACACCCGGGAAGAAAAGAAGATGAGGTAAGAATCCCCGGAGCTTTGTAACAAAGTACCTTGAATAACTGACAGTATACGGCCGTCACGCGTTGTCCACCAGGGCAGGGGAATCTGAGAGAGGGACATTCTATGTCCCGAGAGACGAATGTCTACATTTATTGGACACTGCAGCGGAGGTCCATTAAATTGGCCATCCATAACAGCGGATGACGTGGTTGCCGGATCTTGTAATTACCGCTCTTTTTCATCCTTGGATCCATAAGGAGCATGAGGGACGCCATCGCAGTTGGTATCCTTGAATAAGACGTGTAACAAAAACCATATACAGATACTTCTTCTTCTTCTTCTTCTTCGTACGCTGTCAGACGTCAACCTGTATTTGTTCGAAGAAAGCAGCTGTCACCCTGAGGCTGTCGACACTGTCATAGAGCTTGTCTAGTGTTGCCACTGATGATGGCCACATGTGCTTTCTCTGGTCCTCGTATGTCGGGCAATTTTGCAGCAGATGTTCAGCGATCATTTTCCCTGTACCACAGGTGCATTTGTCAGTGCCATCTATCTTCAGTTTATTGAATAGATGGTACCTCAGTCTGCTGTGGCCTGTGCGGAGTCTGAAGACCACGACCTGCTCTTTTCTGTTCAACTGGAAATAGTTTTTGTGAAGCCAGTTTTTTCTGTTTCCCATTTGGTCATGTATCTGGCCCTAATAAACCTTTTGGACTCTTCGTAGGTCACACTCGAATCTGGTTGTGGTAGTCTTGCACCTTCTTTTGCCAGTCTATCTGCCACCTCGTTGCCTTGAATGTTACAGTGGGATGGAACCCACTGTACCACTACTCTTTTTGGTGCGGACTGCTGGCATAGTTGACAGAGTACTGCTCTTAAATCATTAAGTTCTGTATTTTTCTGGTCTTTTAGTGCTGTAACCACGACCAGGGCATCTGTAAACAATACATAGATACGACGGCCCAGATACCACAGTGAGAACAAAATGTCTCCTTGTGGAACAGCGGACAAAATAAATTTAACCTCACACTGAATGGGAAAACAAACATCAACCGTATATAGGAACAGGGGACGGCGTGGACTAGTGGTTAAGTGGCACGGCTCACAACCAAAAGGTACTGGGTTCGATCCCCATCACAGCACCGGCCGTTACCCCGGGGAAGCAAACACTTAGAAAATGCAGGAGGAAGCAGACCCTTACATAAAATGCATGCTGGAGTCGGATGCACTGGGCATACAGACGCAAAATAAAAACCACAGTGCAATGCACACCGCCTTGGGGATTAGAGAAATAAGGCAAACGCAAAAAAAGCAAACAGAAAAACCAATTAAAAATGCATAAAAGTTGTACAGTGAAGTTCCTAACACTTAATCCACAACAGCATTGTCCTCTATGGGATTGCCTTTATATTGTCTTGAAATAAATATATAGGAACACCATATAAGGGATATAAAATGATACTATCGAATGACCTCATTCAGTCTTGCTACGGGGCGATAGGGAAAGACATAACGTAACAACCGGATCTATACAAATATATAAGTAAGTGTATACGATGATGGGGAGCCGGATAAGTTGATGGCGACCAAACGGGCAGACCCGGATGGTGATATGAAAGAAAATAAATAAATAATCCAAAGGAAGGGACAAGAAAAGAGGAAGGAAGGGACAAGAAAAACGGTAGGAAGATGTAGGAAAGGAGTGAATGAGAGAAGGTAGAACCTAGGAAAAGTTATGGCAAATATTGATGCCATGCGTCGGAAGGCAGGCCATGCGAGAGATACGTCTATTTTCTAGTTTAAAACGATGACGATCGTCCGATAAGCAGGAGAAGATCTACGTGACTCTGAATTCAGCCCTTAATCGGTGTCAAGGACCACTGAAGTGGTTGGAGACAGGGGAACTAGAGTTCTTGGAGATGCCAAGAAGGTGTTGCCGGGTGCGATTTTTACCGTTTCCTGCGTTAATTCTTTTGTGCACTTCAACCTGTGCGATCCTGCTAACTAGTTGGTGGTTATCGCTTTCCGGTGGGCGATAGCAGGATAATTGCATGCTGTATTAGAAACAAAACCTGAGGGAACTATCGCAGAATACCAGCAAACTAACAGAAGTGACAATAATGAGAACATGTGTTTCTTCCGTGGTAGCATATGGCTGTGAAACTTGGACAGTTGCCCAAATTTTGAGTCTTCGGGTAGAAATGTTATAGAAAGGTCCTCAGAATACAATGCACTGAAAAAAAAGAAGAAAGCAGACATTCGACTAGAATTGGGCACAGAGGAAAACTGGTTAATATATTTCATCATGAACGGAAAATTGAAAAACTTTGGCCACATCAAAAGTCAAAACGGTCTGAGAACAGTAATGGAGGATATGGTGTCGAGCAAGAGAGGCAGAGGCAGACCAAGAAGCCGATGGCACCAATATGTCAAGGAATGCTTGGACATGAGCAAGATGGAGATTTGGCAAGAGATCGAGTCTTTATTTTCAGACGGACTTTGATGGGAGCGACGTTCTGCAAAGGACATGCTACGTGTCGATTAAAAACATAAAAAAAACAGACTCTTGGACGACCGTGGAGTTCTCCTCAATTTAGAATGCAGTGTGCGGTAAAAACAATTTAACCTTTTACAAAAGTTATAAAAGTGAACAGCTACTATTCTTTTGGATTATTTTTTGCGTTCGCCTTATTTATCTATTCCCCAATGCGGTGTGCGTTGCACTGAGGTTTTTATGTTGCGCCTGTCGGCCCAGTGCAACAGAATTCAGTATGCATTGTATGCAAGGGCCTGCTTCCTCCTGCATTTTCTAAGGGTTTGCTTCCCGGGTAACGGCCGGTGCTGTGATGGGGATCGAACCCAACACCTTTGGTTGTGAGCCGTGTCACTTAACCACTAGCCCACGCCGTCCCCTGACAGCAGATATAAAAAGGTTATTGTTCTCTCTTCTTCTTCTCCATACGTTCGTTCTCAACCTCCCGCTCCCAAGACCTAAAAAGGACAAAGATTGTTGTGATGGATGAGTTCGAACAGGCTGCCGAATAACTTTGTGTGAATAGTTCTATGAAAATGGTTATAGTTGATAGTTTGAATGATTCATCTTATCGCCTCGTCTGTTCACTTAGTGCGAGGATATGCTATTTTTTTTAGTAGGTAAAATGTATGTCTTTATGATGTTTCTGTCTTTTCCGTTTTTGGTCGATCGTTCTCAAACTCCTGCTACCAAGCCCTGAAAAGGGGCTTTGCAAGTAGCAGAATGTAGTCCGGAGAACGGAATGCGTTATGTCGCTAGTTTACAGATTGACTGCGATATTTGCACATTTCGGTCTAACACATCTGACTTCAGCACGTTTATCGAGAACTAATTGCCTTCTTTATCTGTGTTCATATTTTCCCCAACGAGATGGGTACTGTTCTTCAATATACCAACATTTCAAAGATTCCTCCTCTCTCTTTCAATATTTTGCTCATAGGCAACGTTTTTACGTTTTGCAGTAATGAAGAGTGAACATGTGAACACAAAATGGCTAATGACGAGTGAACATGTGAACGCACAATGGCTAATGACGAGTGAACATGTGAACACACAATGGCTAATGAAGAGTGAACATGTGAACACAAAATGGCTAATGACGAGTGAACATGTGAACACAATGGCTAATGACGAGTGAACATGTGAACACAAAATGACTAATGACGAGTGAACATGTGAACACAAAATGGCTTGTAGAACTTACTTAATTGCACCAGGGCGCCCCCACAAATCCTAAGTCCCTTTAATTGCGGAACGTACCAGCGACAGAGCACGAGCTCAGTAGCTCATGCAGAGGCTCCAAAATGTTCCCCTGACTTCGGCAGGTACCAATTTATAGCTTGGTCGACTGGATGAAACGGCAAAGCCATGAAAACAAAACTCCGATATGCCCGGTCAGTTAAATTGAGCATGGCCGGATTCAAACGCGGTACTTTTGCATTGTACACCGAGTTCACAACCCCTCCGGTACACTTGAGTATTTAAATCGTAAAAGGCAACTAAGGAAGATGGACCAAATGACCCCGTGCCCTACCATGTAGAAATTATAACCCACAATAAATATCAAATATGAGCGGTACGTCAATGGGTTGAATAGAAGACGACAAGCTGGTACGGAAGTCTTTTTCTTCTTCTACGTTCATTCTCAATCTCCCGCTACCAAGGCCTGAACAGGGCTTTGCAAGTAGCAGGATGTAGTCCGGAGAACGGATTTGCGTTGTGTCGCTAGTTTACAGTTTGACTGCGATATTTGCACCTTTTGGTCCGACACATCTTTCTTCGGCAGAGGTACGGAAGTATCTCTCACGTTGTTGAAAACTGCTTTTGTAATTCCTAGTTTATATGGCAATATCTCTCTATCGCTTTCCGTTCTCTGGACTATGTCCTGTTACTTGCAAAGTCTTGTTCCGGGCTCGGAGGAGGCAGATTGAGAACGAACGAAGAAGAAAAAAAGAAAACTGCTTTGGTAATTCCTACTTTCTTCGGTTGGCATCGTCTATTATCTATTAATGTGCCCAATATAGAAGAAACACTTGACTTATTCTGATAGCTAATTATTTATTCTTGCGTGCAGAGCATATTTCTTATCTACCTTGCTAATCAACATTCCGTTTAGTTGTTTTCTCGTCGATAATGCATAATCTACATTCTTGACTTTTATTGTGCGATGATATAAAAATATATGAAATATAAAAACTCTTTTTGCGTATCTAAATATCTACCCGCCTATTAAACAGTGGCTTCTTGAAGACCTCATGTTGGGTGGGACCCGCTACTACGCTATGGTACTGCTTTTACATTTTACTTCCTACTTACCTGTCAATAGCCCACTACCAACCCAGCTGCTTTCCGGCGTCCCTACCAGCGTATCATCCCTATACCTTTCAGTCTAAATCATATTTTTTACAACTTATTCATGTCTTAAGCTATATTTTAAAAAAAATAATAGTCTGGGCGTAAAAGTGGACTGAAAATATACCACTAAAGTTAAGATTACCCGGTGTATCCATCGCCCAAGTTACCAGGAAAATTATGCACGCTTATAAGCCATAAACCAAACGTCGCACGTAGAAACTGATGCGTGTTAAGAAGACGAGGCGGTAGCAAGAGTAGTAGAGGGCGAACAGTTGCATTAGCCTGAGAGGAATTTAAAAAGAGAGAAACGATGGGGGAGATAAAAACACGGCGAAAAGAAAGAAAATTGGCGACGCGCCAAAACCACACAGAGTGTTCGGCATTCCGAGGTTTGCAGATAAACAACAATTGAGGCTTAGCTGAGGGAAAGCAGTGAATGAAAGTGATACTTCTCCACTGAAAATGAGGAAGAAGGCAAAGATAAAACAAGCGTGGGATAAAAAAACAAGCAGTCAGTATTGGCAACTACATACACATCAGTGCGGCCATGGTGTTCTGTAGTGGCTTGAAGTGTTATAATATCAGGCATTTTGTAAAAAGTAGCCATACTGTACCAAACAATTATATTATACCAAGGAGCTATACTGTACCAAGTAACCTCAATGTACCGAGAAATCACACTGTACCAAGCAAACAGATTGTACAAAGCAACCATACTATACCAAGCAGCCATACTATACCAAGAAGGCCATGCTATACCAACCAGATACAATATACCAACCAGCCATAACTATACCAACCAACCACATTATACCAACCAGCCACACTAAACAATACCTATCAACCATACTGTACCTATCAACCATACTGTACCACATTGATTTATGAAAGTGATACGTCGAAGATGACCAATGAGTCAGCTCATGCAAGAGCACACAGGTTGAATGAACCAGCGTTTCAACCAATAGGTGTTCATCTGGTACTAGTGGAAATAGGACAACACAAATGAAACTATCTAAATTACTCAGACTATATAAACTACTTGCCTGGCCCTGTGAGAGGGGAAGAGATGCGGAGGGAGGACATGCCTGGCCCTGTGAGAGGGGGAGAGATGCGGAGGGAGGACATACCTGGCAACAGATGGACACGAAGAGTGACTTTCTTGTGGCCCTACAGTTATAAGCGTCCACTCGGCCTCCCACGAATGTCCTACAGTTATAAGGGTCCACTCGGCCTCCCACGAATGTCCTACAGTTATAAACGTGCACTCGGCTCCCATGAATGTCCTACAGCAATAAGCTTCCACTCGGCCTTCCACGAATGTCCTACAGTTATAAGCGTCCACTCGGCCTCCCACGAATGTCCTACAGTTATAAGCGTCCACTCGGCCTCCCACGAATGTCCTACAGTTATAAACGTGCACTCATCTCCCACGAATGAGACAGAGAAACGAATTGAGCGACGCCCTTAACGCAAGAGGTGCTCTAGACCAAAAGTTAAACGCAACCAAATTTTGGATATCTGACATCAGACATGCAATCTCCCGGCTAAGCACGGGACACATGAAACTGAGATGCTATCTTTGTAATAAATTCAAGATTGGAACCATGGACCTCCACAGCTCCCGCGAGAGCAGAAGATTTAACGCAGCCCTGCCCATTACACACCAGTGAAAGGAGTAAGAATCACGCGACAGTAACCAGTGTCCTTCTATTTAAAAAAACACTGTACGAAACATTACATAGTTCATTGTTGTCAGAGTCATTGACATCGAAGTCTGAAGACCAACACAGTAGAAGAAGAAAGTCTTAGTCGACCTACACGTCTACATGGACAGATGTCCGTGTGTAGATACCAGCCCTGGCGTGAGCTTAATGTAGCCGGAAGGAGGATTTCCTGCTTAGTGGGCTAGGCTCGAGCAGCTTATTACTCCGTTGTGTTAGGACAATTGCCGCGGAGGGTGGCTAACCGATGTCCGAGTCCATCTTAATAGACTCAAACACTAGAGCAAATTAGACCCACAGACCGGTAGACGCCGACTATGCTGCTTTTAACAAATCGCATAAAAAGCTAACCACTGCGCTACGCGGCTCCCACCTGGAGAAGGGAAATAGCAGTACACATATCTGAAGATGGAGCTATTGGAGTTGGCAAAAGACAAATGTTTGGTGTGTGTTGAGGGATTCACTGGAGGTAATGATTGTATTCGTTTAGAGTAAAGTTAGGTAACTGCTTATTTTATTCAGTCATTGCTAATGATATATCAAACAGAGGTTCTAACGACAATGCAGCCTGTGATAAGAAACAGTCATCGAGGATTAAAGTGGTGATGTGGCCAGTTCCAATCATGAACATCTTGCCCTCCTTAACTGTAAATGAGGTATCAATTTACATCTTGATCCCGTCCCTTTGATATAGAAGGCAAACGCTCTCGCCGATCTGCACTTTATACATTGAATGATCGATACACGTCTAAAACTATCGCTTTGAAACGATTTTAATAAACACATCATAATTAAAGATATTATCTGCAGACAACGAGCATTTTAGCATTAAAGCTCTCACCTCCACAAGCCCACTCTACAAGATGTGTATCTTCAACACCTCCACAAGCCCACTCTATACGATGTGTATCTTCAACACCTCCACAAGCCCACTCTAAAAAAATGTGTATCTTCAAGCTCTCACTTCCACAAGCCCACTCTACAAGATGTGTATCTTCAACACCTCCACAAGCCCACTCTACACGATGTGTATCTTCAACACCTCCACACGCCCACTCTACACGATGTGTATCTTCAAGCTCTCACCTCCACAAGCCCACTCTACAAGATGTGTATCTTCAACACCTCCACAAGCCCACTCTACACGATGTGTATCTTCAAGCTCTCACCTCCACAAGCTCACTCTACACGATGTGTATCTTCAACACCTCCACTCTACACGATGTGTATCTTCAAGCTCTCACCTCCACAAGCCCACTCTACACGATGTGTATCTTCAAGCTCTCACCTCCACAAGCCCACTCTACAAGATGTGTATCTTCAACACCTCCACAAGCCCACTCTACACGATGTGTATCTTCAAGCTCTCACCTCCACAAGCTCACTCTACACGATGTGTATCTTCAACACCTCCACTCTACACGATGTGTATCTTCAAGCTCTCACCTCCACAAGCTCACTCTACAAGATGTGTATCTTCAACACCTCCACAAGCCCACTCTACACGATGTGTATCTTCAAGCTCTCACCTCCACAAGCACAGTCTACAAGATGTGTATCTTCAAGCTCTCACCTCCACAAGCCCAGTCTACAAGATTTGTATCTTCAAGCTCTCACCTGCACAAGCTCACTCTACAAGATGTGTATCTTCAACACCTCCACAAGCCCACTCTACACGATGTGTATCTTCAAGCTCTTATCTCCACAAGCCCAGTCTACAAGATTTGTATCTTCAAGCTCTCACCTCCACAAGCCCAGTCTACAAGATGTGTATCTTCAAGCTCTCCTCCACAAGCCCACTCTACAAGATGTGTATCTTCAACACCTCCACAAGCCCACTCTACACGATGTGTATCTTCAAGCTCTCACCTCCACAAGCTCACTCTACACGATGTGTATCTTCAACACCTCCACTCTACACGATGTGTATCTTCAAGCTCTCACCTCCACAAGCCCACTCTACACGATGTGTATCTTCAAGCTCTCACCTCCACAAGCCCACTCTACAAGATGTGTATCTTCAACACCTCCACAAGCCCACTCTACACGATGTGTATCTTCAAGCTCTCACCTCCACAAGCTCACTCTACACGATGTGTATCTTCAACACCTCCACTCTACACGATGTGTATCTTCAAGCTCTCACCTCCACAAGCTCACTCTACAAGATGTGTATCTTCAACACCTCCACAAGCCCACTCTACACGATGTGTATCTTCAAGCTCTCACCTCCACAAGCACAGTCTACAAGATGTGTATCTTCAAGCTCTCACCTCCACAAGCCCAGTCTACAAGATTTGTATCTTCAAGCTCTCACCTCCACAAGCTCACTCTACAAGATGTGTATCTTCAACACCTCCACAAGCCCACTCTACACGATGTGTATCTTCAAGCTCTTATCTCCACAAGCCCAGTCTACAAGATTTGTATCTTCAAGCTCTCACCTCCACAAGCCCAGTCTACAAGATGTGTATCTTCAAGCTCTCCTCCACAAGCCCAGTCTACAAGATTTGTATCTTCACGCTCTCACCTCCACAAGCCCACTCTACACGATTTGTATCTTCAAGCTCTCACCTCCACTCTACACGATTTGTATCTTTAAGCTCTCACCTCAAGACTCTCGATGAGTGTAGTGGTGGGCTATTGTAGAGGTAAGACTCGAGGTGTTTGCGGGGGTTGGGGGTGGAGGGGAGGAGAAACAGGACTGGCTAAAGCAGCATATATATATATACACACCCAAATGCAATGAAATGACTATTTGCCCTAAATATGAACCTGGACTTGATCTAAGACTGACAGATGTGGCTACCGAAAGGATACAGATAAATCTAACTAGTTATAATTTACAATATTATCCATTATGTTTACAAATCTGATTACATGTGATAGTGTGTTTAGATGAGTTTCTTTGCCTGGAAAATCCGTTTTCCTACAGCTATTAATAGCTTTCGTAGCATTTGGAGGCCAACCAGTAGCAGCTATAAACAGCTTGAGCAACGTCAGCAAGACCTGCGAATATAAATCCCCGTGATTATTAAAATTATTCCAAGTATTTATTTCCGATCCTTCAGACGAATCTAACGAGAATGTTGAATGGATTAGCTTCTAGAACTATTTACAACTATTTCAGCGCACATTTAGCAAACCTGCTTTTATACCATTACATATACAAATCTTATCAAACTATCACAGCGCAAACCAAACCAAATATTTGGTCTCGCCTTTTTTACAATATGATGTAGACATCTCTCTCGTCTATCAGCTTTTGGCTGATACTCGGCTTATGGCTGAAACTCGGCTTATGGCTGATACTTAGTGGCCCTCTACAACACGATTGTCAGTTAATACCAGGATAAGTCAGTAAATAGATCACAAATAACGATTTTTTTTAAAACAACGGACATGAAAACGATTTATTATTGCACTTGCTTTATCCCCCATATCCGAACAGAAATGCCACTAACATTGATGCTTGATCGCTGTATCAGGGCACCAAAACCCGCAGTATAGAAGTCTGACCGGATGTCTCAGCCACATTCACGGTTAACGTCTTTATCACTCGCGCAATCTTCTCCAGCCAAGGTGGGGTCAATCTGTAGACTAAACCATGCTGACACCCTATTACAGTTGCTACACTGCCCATTGTTGCTAGTGTCAGGTCAACACCTCCTCCATCCGGTGCACATGACGTTGATGTTGCAATCTGGATAGGACGACCTGGTCGGGCTTCATCAACAGTTTGTTAGCGTCCTTGAGAAACAAATCGGTTTACAGTTATGCACCGTTTTGTGCGGCAAACACTTCTCACCGTAATAGGAAGCATTTCATTTTTTCAGAAAGTTCTTTGACAAAATAACAACAAAACCAACAACCGCAAAAGCTATTCGTTGATTTGACACTCTGTGAGTACAGACACCATTTTGTATATATTCGAGCACGTGCATGTAACACCTAGCGTATGTTACCTAAAGCAATCAGAAACTGAATGTTTCTGCCACCGAATGATACCGTTTCTTTCTATCAATTACACTTTTCAGATATCCCTTATCAGTCTGTGACGGAGAGATAACTGACGTCTGGTGAGGCAAAACATACTGACCGGACAACGTTAGTCAGGTCAGGCAAAATAAACTGACCAAGACCCAAATCTCGACTTCCTTGCGTTTCTCCCTGGAAACGGGCTGTTTTCATATCAGCCTGGCTAACGAGGTTGAGGATCGACGTACTTCCCCACAGTTGTGAGCGATACGATGATGAAGCCAAGAATAGCACAACAGCCTGGAAAACCCCGGTCCACCAACATCAGCACGCTCGGGATGTGAGAAAAGCTACTGCAAATTGCTATTTAACGACCCTATTCAGGGCGCACAAAAGAGTAGACATTCCTGGTGACGGCACTCAACATCAATCAGTTTGTGAGTTACTTATTGACTTTAATATTATACACTCCTGGGAAACACATTTTATGTTTACACTAAGTTGATGATAATGTCCGGAAATTAGTGAATCATGCGCTCACGCTGTATTGCCGACTTCTGTATAGTAAAGTCAGTGCAGTACGGTTTGTCGCCACTACTTTCCGTATGCGGAAAAGCAATAGAACCAATAAAAAAAACCCAGTGTTGGCTAATCATGACAAGGTGTGATTCGTACCTAGAGCGTTGGGATTGTTAAAACGAGCAAGTTTCGACCCCAGGACACGCCGACTCCCCAATAACAGTATCCACAATAAATGTAACTCCTATTTTGTGTCTAACTATTATGGCAGAGGGGGTGAGTGGGTATGTGTGTATTTTTGTGACCCCCACGATATACGCCGCTGATGGCATAACTAGAATACTTTGGCAAGCAGAACATATAGAAATCATGGAATAAATCAGAGCTAAGGAAATTCAATCTGACTGAAGGGCTGTCGAAATCAGACACACCGTGCCCCAACTTGCAAGTTTTGCGTTAACGATTGATCGCCGTCGCCTCTCCCTCTTCGGTCATGTTGTCCGCTTCCCCCGCGAAGTCCGAGCTTACAAGATACTACAGCGGGCAGTGGGGCGAGGGACGGGAACAGGCCTAGCTCATCATGTAGACGTCCTCTGGGCTGTCCTCGGAACACCTGACTAAAACAGATCGCTACCTCCACAACAGAACTGAAGACCACCCTGGATGCGGTCATTCGACGCGATGGGCCCCAGTCGCCTAAGCGTCTTATTGCTTGCTGATTGATTGCGCCCTACGTCTAACGAAGCTTCTCATGGGTCTGTCCTGCTTCCTATGTAGCATAGGCCGGACACTACAACTGTCTACTTATGGGAGGTATGTATCAAACGTGTACGTAGACTTCTTACAGCGGTGGTTTCTATAGCATGCTGCATTACATAATGAAGTTACTAGCTTCATACACAATCCTCTTTAGCAGTATCTTGAGACATGCATGCAAGAATGTAAAGGTCTTATTCTTTGCTTGCTACTCGGGCGCGGAACGAAACAGCAAGGTAGTTTCGTTAAATGAGGAAAAGAAAACAAGAAGATAACGAGTATGAAGAGGGTGATGTAAGACAAGCGGAGCATGTGTGAAACATCACGGAAGTCAAGAATGAAAGTTGGAAACTAAATCCTCCCAATCCCTGATCCAACAAACCAGATCCCCCCAATCCCTGATCCAACAAACCAGATCCCCCCAATCCCTGATCCAACAAACCAGATCCTCCCAATCCCTGATCCAACAAACCAGATCCTCCCAATCCCTGATCCAACAAACCAGATCCTCCCAATCCCTGATCCAACAAACCAGATCCTCCCAATCCCTGATCCAACAAACCAGATCCTCCCAATCCCTGATCCAACAAACCAGATCCTCCCAATCCCTGATCCAACAAACCAGATCCTCCCAATCCCTGATCCAACAAACCAGATCCTCCCAATCCCTGATCCAACAAACCAGATCCTCCCAATCCCTGATCCAACAAACCAGATCCTCCCAATCCCTGATCCAACAAACCAGATCCTCCCAATCCCTGATCCAACAAACCAGATCCGCCCAATCCCTGATCCAACAAACCAAATCCTCACAATCCCTGATCAAACAAACCAGATCCTCCCAATCCCTGATCCAACAAACCAAATCCTCTCAATCCCTGATCCAACAAACCAGATCCTCCCAATCCCTGATCCAACAAACCAGATCCTCCCAATCCCTGATCCAACAAACCAGATCCTCCCAATCCCTGATCCAACAAACCAGATCCTCCCAATCCCTGATCCAACAAACCAGATCCTCCCAATCTCTGATCCAACAAACCAGATCCTCCCAATCCCTGATCCAACAAACCAGATCCTCCCAATCTCTGAACTAACAAGCCATATCCTCCCAATCCCTGATCCAACAAACCAGATCCTCCCAATCCCTGATCCAACAAACCAGATCCTCCCAATCCCTGATCCAACAAACCAGATCCTCTCAATCCCTGATCCAACAAACCAGATCCTCCCAATCCCTGATCCAACAAACCAGATCCTCCCAATCCCTGATCCAACAAACCAGATCCTCATAATCCCTGATCCAACAAACCAGATCCTCCCAATCCCTGATCCAACAAACCAGATCCTCCCAATCCCTGATCCAACAAACCAGATCCTCCCAATCCCTGATCCAACAAACCAGATCCTCCCAATCCCTGATCCAACAAACCAGATCCTCCCAATCCCTGATCCAACAAACCAGATCCTCCCAATCCCTGATCCAACAAACCAGATCCTCCCAATCCCTGATCCAACAAACCAGATCCTCCCAATCCCTGATCCAACAAACCAGATCCTCCCAATCCCTGATCCAACAAACCAGATCCTCCCAATCCCTGATCCAACAAACCAGATCCTCCCAATCCCTGATCCAACAAACCAGATCCGCCCAATCCCTGATCCAACAAACCAAATCCTCACAATCCCTGATCAAACAAACCAGATCCTCCCAATCCCTGATCCAACAAACCAAATCCTCTCAATCCCTGATCCAACAAACCAGATCCTCCCAATCCCTGATCCAACAAACCAGATCCTCCCAATCCCTGATCCAACAAACCAGATCCTCCCAATCCCTGATCCAACAAACCAGATCCTCCCAATCCCTGATCCAACAAACCAGATCCTCCCAATCTCTGATCCAACAAACCAGATCCTCCCAATCCCTGATCCAACAAACCAGATCCTCCCAATCTCTGAACTAACAAGCCATATCCTCCCAATCCCTGATCCAACAAACCAGATCCTCCCAATCCCTGATCCAACAAACCAGATCCTCCCAATCCCTGATCCAACAAACCAGATCCTCTCAATCCCTGATCCAACAAACCAGATCCTCCCAATCCCTGATCCAACAAACCAGATCCTCCCAATCCCTGATCCAACAAACCAGATCCTCATAATCCCTGATCCAACAAACCAGATCCTCCCAATCCCTGATCCAACAAACCAGATCCTCCCAATCCCTGATCCAACAAACCAGATCCTCCCAATCCCTGATCCAACAAACCAGATCCTCCCAATCCCTGATCCAACAAACTAGATCATCACAATCCCTGAACCAACAAACAGACCATTCCAATCCCTGAACCAACAAGCCCACCTCCTAGGTAAGTGCATAAAACAATGCTGCTCCATCACCTGTCTTACTTTACTTCCGGTCGAGTGAGATGTGTCCGGGAACGGTGAGGGAAAGTAGGAGGTAGGAGATATGAGAGATATAAGTAAATGGAGAAAGCGCACTTACAGGAGTGGGTGGGGAGGAAGACTAACGTCTTGTCAGGCAAAATATTCTGATCAGACTATGTTAGTCAGGGCCAGGCAAAATATACTGATCAGACATGTTAGTCAGGGCCAGGCAAAATATACTGATCAGACATGTTAGTCAGGGCCAGGCAAAATATACTGATCAGACATGTTAGTCAGGGCCAGGCAAAATATACTGATCAGACTATGTTAGTCAGGGCCAGGCAAAATATACTGGACAAGACCCTCGTCTTGACTTCCTCGAAGTTCTACCTGGAAACTGGCTGTTTTGATGGCAGCTTGGCTAACAAGGCGAGGGATCTACGTGATCCCCGTAGTAGTGAGCGACCCGCAGATGAATCCATGCATAGAACAACAGCCTGGAGGACCCTGCTCCACCTTCATCAGCACGCTCCGGATGTCAGGCAAGCTTCAACAAACAGCCACTTAACGTCCTTTTTTAGGGCGCACAAAAGGGACCATTTACCCATTGTGAGTATTCATCTAACAACAATGGGAGTGAGAAAACCAGTAGATGAGAGAGATAGGAGGAGTAGATGAGAGAGATAGGAGGAGTAGATGAGAGTGGGAGAACCAGTAGATGAGAGAGATAGGAGGAGTAGATGAAGGTGGGAGAACCAGTAGATGAGAGAGAGAGAACCAGTAGATGAGAGAGATAGGAGGAGTAGATGAAGGTGGGAGAACCAGTAGATGAGAGAGAGAGAACCAGTAGATGAGAGAGATAGGAGGAGTAGATGAGAGAGAGAGAACCAGTAGATGAGAGAGATAGGAGGAGTAGATGAGGGTGGGAGAACCAGTAGATGAGAGAGATAGGAGGAGTAGATGAGAGAGATAGGAGGAGTAGATGAGAGAGAGAGAACCAGTAGATGAGAGAGATAGGAGGAGTAGATGAGGGTGGGAGAACCAGTAGATGAGAGAGATAGGAGGAGTAGATGAGAGAGATAGGAGGAGTAGATGAGAGAGAGAGAACCAGTAGATGAGAGAGATAGGAGGAGTAGATGAGGGTGGGAGAACCAGTAGATGAGAGAGATAGGAGGAGTAGATGAGAGAGATAGGAGGAGTAGATGAGAGAGAGAGAACCAGTAGATGAGAGAGATAGGAGGAGTAGATGAGAGAGATAGGAGGAGTAGATGAGGGTGGGAGAACCAGTAGATGAGAGAGAGAGGAGGAGTAGATGAGAGAGATAGGAGGAGTAGATGAGAGAGATAGGAGGAGTAGATGAGAGAGATAGGAGGAGTAGATGAGAGAGATAGGAGGAGTAGATGAGAGTGAGAGAACCAGTAGATGAGAGAGATAGGAGGAGTAGATGAGAGAGATAGGAGGAGTAGATGAGAGAGATAGGAGGAGTAGATGAGAGTGAGAGAACCAGTAGATGAGAGAGATATGAAGAGTAGATGAGGGTGGGAGAACCAGTAGATGAGAGAGAGAGAACCAGTAGATGAGAGAGATAGGAGGAGTAGATGAGGGTGGGAGAACCAGTAGATGAGAGAGATAGGAGGAGTAGATGAGAGAGATAGGAGGAGTAGATGAGAGAGAGAGAACCAGTAGATGAGAGAGATAGGAGGAGTAGATGAGGGTGGGAGAACCAGTAGATGAGAGAGATAGGAGGAGTAGATGAGAGAGATAGGAGGAGTAGATGAGAGAGAGAGAACCAGTAGATGAGAGAGATAGGAGGAGTAGATGAGGGTGGGAGAACCAGTAGATGAGAGAGATAGGAGGAGTAGATGAGAGAGATAGGAGGAGTAGATGAGAGAGAGAGAACCAGTAGATGAGAGAGATAGGAGGAGTAGATGAGAGAGATAGGAGGAGTAGATGAGGGTGGGAGAACCAGTAGATGAGAGAGAGAGGAGGAGTAGATGAGAGAGATAGGAGGAGTAGATGAGAGAGATAGGAGGAGTAGATGAGAGAGATAGGAGGAGTAGATGAGAGAGATAGGAGGAGTAGATGAGAGTGAGAGAACCAGTAGATGAGAGAGATAGGAGGAGTAGATGAGAGAGATAGGAGGAGTAGATGAGAGAGATAGGAGGAGTAGATGAGAGTGAGAGAACCAGTAGATGAGAGAGATATGAAGAGTAGATGAGGGTGGGAGAACCAGTAGATGAGAGAGATAGGAGGAGTAGATGAGAGAGATATGAGGAGTAGATGAGAGAGATATGAGGAGTAGATGAGAGTGATATGAGGAGTAGATGAGAGAGATATGAGGAGTAGATGAGAGAGATATGAGGAGTAGATGAGAGTGGGAGAACCAGTAGATGAGAGAGATATGAAGAGTAGATGAGGGTGGGAGAACCAGTAGATGAGAGAGATATGAAGAGTAGATGAGAGTGGGAGAACCAGTAGATGAGAGAGATATGAAGAGTAGATGAGGGTGGGAGAACCAGTAGATGAGAGAGATAGGAGGAGTAGATGAGAGAGATATGAGGAGTAGATGAGAGAGATATGAGGAGTAGATGAGAGAGATATGAGGAGTAGATGAGAGAGATATGAGGAGTAGATGAGAGTGGGAGAACCAGTAGATGAGAGAGATATGAAGAGTAGATGAGGGTGGGAGAACCAGTAGATGAGAGAGATATGAAGAGTAGATGAGGGTGGGAGAACCAGTAGATGAGAGAGATATGAGGAGTAGATGAGAGAGATAGGAGGAGTAGATGAGAGTGGGAGAACCAGTAGATGAGAGAGATATGAAGAGTAGATGAGGGTGGGAGAACCAGTAGATGAGAGAGATAGGAGGAGTAGATGAGAGAAATATGAGTAGTAGATGAGAGAGATATGAGGAGTAGATGAGAGTGATATGAGGAGTAGATGAGAGAGATATGAGGAGTAGATGAGAGAGATATGAGGAGTAGATGAGAGTGATAGGAGGAGTAGATGAGAGATATATGAGGAGTAGATGAGAGAGATAGGAGGAGTAGATGAGAGAGATAGGAGGAGTAGATGAGAGAGATAGGAGGAGTAGATGAGAGAGATAGGAGGAGTAGATGAGAGTGGGAGAACCAGTAGATGAGAGAGATAGGAGGAGTAGATGAGAGAGATAGGAGGAGTAGATGAGGGTGGGAGAACCAGTAGATGAGAGAGATAGGAGGAGTAGATGAGAGAGATAGGAGGAGTAGATGAGAGAGATAGGAGGAGTAGATGAGAGAGATAGGAGGAGTAGATGAGAGATAGGAGGAGTAGATGAGAGTGGGAGAACCAGTAGATGAGAGAGATAGGAGGAGTAGATGAGAGAGATAGGAGGAGTAGATGAGAGTGGGAGAACCAGTAGATGAGAGAGATAGGAGGAGTAGATGAGAGAGATAGGAGGAGTAGATGAGAGTGGGAGAACCAGTAGATGAGAGAGATAGGAGGAGTAGATGAGAGAGATAGGAGGAGTAGATGAGAGTGAGAGAATCAGTAGATGAGAGAGATAGGAGGAGTAGATGAAAGATATAGGAGGAGTAGATGAGAGTGAGAGAACCAGTAGATGAGAGAGATAGGAGGAGTAGATGAGAGAGATAGGAGGAGTAGATGAGAGAGATAGGAGGAGTAGATGAGGGTGGGAGAACCAGTAGATGAGAGAGATAGGAGGAGTAGATGAGAGAGATAGGAGGAGTAGATGAGGGTGGGAGAACCAGTAGATGAGAGAGATAGGAGGAGTAGATGAGAGTGAGAGAACCAGTAGATGAGAGAGATAGGAGGAGTAGATGAGAGAGATAGGAGGAGTAGATGAGAGAGATAGGAGGAGTAGATGAGAGAGATAGGAGGAGTAGATGAGAGAGATAGGAGGAGTAGATGAGGGTGGGAGAACCAGTAGATGAGAGAGATAGGAGGAGTAGATGAGAGAGATAGGAGGAGTAGATGAGGGTGGGAGAACCAGTAGATGAGAGAGATAGGAGGAGTAGATGAGAGAGATAGGAGGAGTAGATGAGGGTGGGAGAACCAGTAGATGAAAGAGATAGGAGGAGTAGATGAGAGAGATAGGAGGAGTAGATGAGGGTGGGAGAACCAGTAGATGAGAGAGATAGGAGGAGTAGATGAGGGTGGGAGAACCAGTAGATGAGAGAGATAGGAGGAGTAGATGAGGGTGGGAGAACCAGTAGATGAAAGAGATAGGAGGAGTAGATGAGAGAGATAGGAGGAGTAGATGAGAGTGAGAGAACCAGTAGATGAGAGTGAGAGAACCAGTAGATGAGAGAGATAGGAGGAGTAGATGAGAGAGAGAGGAGGAGTAGATGAGAGAGATATGAGAAGTAGATGAGAGTGGGAGAACCAGTAGATGAGAGAGAGAGGAGGAGTAGATGAGAGAGATATGAGAAGTAGATGAGAGTGGGAGAACCAGTAGATGAGAGAGAGAGGAGGAGTAGATGAGAGAGATATGAGAAGTAGATGAGAGTGGGAGAATCAGTAGATGAGACAAGTAGGAGGAGTAGATGAGTGAGAGAATCAGTAGATGAAAGTGAGAGAATCATAGAGATAGAAGGAGTAGATTAGAGTGGCAGAACCAGTATACGAGAAAGGTAGGAGTTTGTGAGAGTGGGAGAAGCAGTATATGACAGGTAGAAGGAGTAGATCAGAGAGAATCAGTATATGAGAGAGGTAAAAGGAGTAGATCAGAGAGAATCAGTATATGAGAGAGGTAGAACTGATATTAATATAAGAGAAAGTGTAGAATAGAGAGAAAGAGTGGATGTGCAAAACACACACATGAGAATGGCATAACCAGTAGAGAGTGAGAGAACCAGTAGATGTGTTTGGGAGAAAGGGTGGATAAGAGAGAAAGGGTGGATAAGAGAGAAAGGGTGGATACGAGAGAAAGGGTGGATACGAGAGAAAGGGTGGATACGAGAGAAAGGGTGGATACGAGAGAAAGGGTGGATACGAGAGAAAGGGTGGATAAGAGAGAAAGGGTGGATAAGAGAGAAAGGGTGGATACGAGAGAAAGGGTGGATACGAGAGAAAGGGTGGATACGAGAGAAAGGGTGGATACGAGAGAAAGGGTGGATACGAGAGAAAGGGTGGATACGAGAGAAAGGGTGGATACGAGAGAAAGGGTGGATACGAGAGAAAGGGTGGATACGAGAGAAAGGGTGGATACGAGAGAAAGGGTGGATACGAGAGAAAGGGTGGATACGAGAGAAAGACATATGAGAATAAAAGAACAGGTACACGAACATGGTAGAACCTTTACATGAGAGAGGCACAGATGAGAGAGGCACAGATGAGAGAGGCACAGATGAGAGAGGCACAGATGAGAGAGGCACAGATGAGAGAGGCACAGATGAGAGAGGCACAGATGAGAGAGGCACAGATGAGAGAGGCACAGATGAGAGAAAGCACAGAAGAGAAAATAGTTAGATGAAAGTACGTGCAGACGATGAAAAAGAAAGAAATATACTACTGCAGGATGGCATACAATTTGCAGAACAGTAATTGTTCAGAGAAAATATAGTATGGCCGACTCTCTCTCTCTCTCGCTCTTCTCTCTCTCTCGTGAACACAAATTAAAACACACCGACAGAAACTGAGAAGGCGCAAGGCAGGTACCGAAATAAATGCCTCGCCAAGGAAGGACTCAACAAAAAGGGAGGCGGGATGAGGTTGATTCACAGGTCAGGCACTTCAAGGCCGAGGATCTGAACAATGGAGAACATTGCCTTGAATCATTACCTCCAAGGTGGTCCTCTCCGCCCTACACTCTGCCTCCCCTCCTCTCACACCTCACCTGAACTCACAAATACATGCGCATAGAATATCTGAACGTTGGCTTCCCACAGCAAAGGTGCCTGGTTCGATCACGCCCCAGTCGACCTAGCTGTGAATGGGTAAATTGCTTACTGTTAGAAAGGCAGGGTAGAACCGGGCACACATAAACAATAACAAAAAGCCGAAGTCCAGTATCATGTGTCTATCGCACCATCCTCTACAACAGTGTATGGTACGGGCCTAGCCTTAACCTACATGTACGATATGGTAGTTTCACCTCCATAAAAGTTCTTGCTTCCCACTGTAACAAGGTTGTTACAGTTGATGAAAATTCGATATTACCTACTGTAAAGTTCACCCACACTCCCGTGCCGCTATACTAACGTACAGTCGTTTCGGTTATAGTTGGATGTATGTGTCACTGTATGACATGACCACCTTGATTTAACGCTTTATTGAGTTGAAACATATATACCCCGCGTGTCCGTCCGAATGTGCTTTTTTAACCTAAGCTTTCTCATATTACTCTAGCACGGAAGTCTTGATAAACAGTGTTTGTATACCAACTGCCTGCTACCAGTGTCAGGCATGGACTCTCACAAAGGAACAAGAAAGACAAATTATGGCACCGCATGCGAGATGAGGTGTGAGAAAGACTGTCGTGGTCACAAGACTGAACACAGTACGAAACGAAGTAATGCGAAAAACGAACAATGTGGGTGCAACATCGCGCATGAAATACATGGGAAGACCGAGAATGATGGTTCGAACACCTGACAAGAATACAGGCAAAGATATTAAACTACAATACTAGACATCAGGGTAGCAGAGCAAGAGGCAGACCACGAAAATGATGGATAGATGGTGTCAGCGAGACACTGAATAAACACGGAATGAAAACAACATTGGCAAACAAACTGGCACACGAGAGAGAACTACACCTACGAACGGCGTCCAACGACACAGACAGATAAAAGATGATGATGACGGAAGTCATGCGCCTGAGGCTCAGACCTTCAACCTTCAGTACCGTTAAAATTTCGATCTATTTATTTCTTAATTGATTCATCATTTTTGTTTTACTGTCAGCTAGCAGAACTGTGTCATCGACGTATTTGAGAGATCGTTTATTAGCATTTCACTGAATGTTACCCACATGTGCTCTATATACTTGTACGCTTTCAAGTATATTTATACACCAATGTTGTTTTTCTATCTGTTGGTCTTCTCAGATACGAATGTGTCTATGCTATCCTTTAGTTCCATATATCAAAAAGATACCTTTTACAAATTATGAACACGGTGCTAAGGGTTCACTGTCGTGAATGAAACGAAACAATCGAGTGCATTTTTGTGTGATTTGTGTCCACTTTTTCTGCCACTGTTTACCTGTGCAAACAGTCTTCTTTTCAGCTAGCAAATAAGATTGGTCTAAGCTAACTGTAAATATACATACAATTTATATATTTAAAAAAAATATTTAAAAAACCTAATCAGGAACGGCTTGCGCAATACGAGGGTAATGAGTCGTAAACAAGTCCACCTTGGGGATCAGCTGGAGGCAGCTTGTACAAGACCCCCCCTGTTTCAAATACGTACATACACATTCTTGTGGTAAACGCATACGGTTCATCGTGTCAGGCCCATATATACACAGGTGTGTATACATGACACGTCTAATGCCGGCATGCAAAGTCCACACATGTATAATTGCATGCAAACCATTACGGATACACTCGGTGTTCGCATGCTGAGTTTTTGAACAAATAATGTACAGATACTGGGGCTAATTTAAGAGCATCTCGAAGTTCACCAGTATCTGACTTACAGATGCCACAACCAAGTGAGAGATGTAGATGAGGGAATCTAAAACTGGAAGGCAGAGGTAATGGTCTGCAAAAACTGGCACAACTCGTAAAGAACATCATGAGAAACTAGCCCAACTCGTACAAAACATCATGAGAAACTAGCCCAACTCGTACAGAACATCACGAGAAACTAGCCCAACTCGTACAGAACATCACGAGAAACTAGCCCAACTCGTACATAACATCATGAGAAACTAGCCCAACTCGTACAGAACATCACGAGAAACTAGCCCAACACGTACAGAACATCATGAGAAACTAGCCCTCACGCAATGCTGTAGGGGTTATAAATTTCAAAAAAATGGACTTCTAGACACGTTCATTTCCCCAAATGTAGAACTACCGGGTAGGATGTACATATACCTGTATAAGTATATGTTGAGGAAAATATGTGTGTCTGTGCATGCATATAAATCATCATCATGTACTTTATAGAACGCCGATCCCATCACAGTCTGTCTGAAAGAAACTCTTTCTCTTGCCAACACCTCAGCTTCCGTCAGTCATACCCAGGCATTCCTGGACATCTTGGTGCCTTCGTCTTCTTGGTCTACCTCTACCTCTTTTGCCTGGCACCATACCTTCCATTGCTGTTCTCTCAAGACCGTTATGTCTCTTGATGTGACCACAGTTTTTACATTTTCTGGTCAAAATGGAATCGATAAACCAGTTCTCCTGTATGTTCAACTCTTGCGGAATGTATATATTTATCTTTTTCTCCGTCCAGTGTATTCTGGGATCTTTCTGTAACATTTTGACTCGAAAGATTAGATTCTTTGTCTGGAAGTTTTGGTAATCGTCCATGATTCGCAGCTATATGCTGTACATGAAAAACACAGCCTCTCAAGACTTTCATTTTTGTTGTTTTGTGGCGATCTACCATATTACTTCAGGCTGTTCAACCTCTGCATTGCCATGGCTAGTCTTCTTCTGATTTCTTTCGAGCAGTGATATATATATAACTATAAAGCCATCATATGAGTTTATGGCATTGCAAGAAATTGAATGGGAAAATAAATCAGCTATACGGGGTGAGTCAACATAAACATAATAATGAGGTTCGATTTATGTAGTTGCAGTTACCTTCTGATTTTCCCTTTTTCGTTACATAAATATGAAATGTTTGTTTTTAACTGTTCTGTGCGTAACTATCCATCACTTTAACAAAGGCAGACTCTGAATCCTTTCTTCGGGAGGTACAAAAGGGCTGACTGCAAAAAACGAGAGCATAGCACCAAGACCACGTCAACAACAACAACATTGCTAAAGAAAACATGAGATTTAAGATGTGCATAAACGGGATCATACAAACAAGCTTATGATTATGTCCCCTTGTCAGAATGAATATCTCGGAGAAAAGTAAAATCATTTCATGAAGTCTGCTGACTATCCTTGACTTAACAGAAACACAACATTTACAACAATGAAAATTACTTAACTACTCTTTTAAAAATATATAGACACCTGACTAAAGAAGACAGAAATGTGTAGACACCTGACTAAAGAAGGCAAATGGTAGAAATGGCATATTCTTATGTGAGCTGCCTCCAGCCGCATTCTATGAATGTTTAGTGATAACAAAGGTTATTTTGTGTGCGCACGTGTAAGCGTGTCATACATTTATCTGTCATAGATTCTGCGGTTCAGCCATATTTTTTTAAGATGTGTTGTGTTCACCAACGCTAGATCTGACATTCATCTTTATAATGTGCTTAAATACCATATACAAATAAATGGTGCTTTTTGGTTGAGTTGTTTCCATCCTGCCTCCTCAATTATATTTTTGGTTTCAAATACCTGGAGTATCAACGTACCTTCGAGAGAAAAAACGTTAAAATGAGGCTTCATTAATGTAAAACAACTAGGAACAGCCAGCAGAATTAAGCATACAACCAACAGATTTTCATACAAATATGTTGAGGTATACTGCGCGTGTCTATATATATATATATATATACTTGTATATAAAATGTATACGTGTGTGTGTATGAGAGAGAGAGTGAGAGAGAGAGAGAGAGAGAGAGAGAGAGAGAGAGAGAGAAAGATTTCGCAGTGTTATGTGTTATATTTTGGAACTCTTTTCTTACATAATTTACGAGTACATTTTTTTCGTATTAGGTTTTTTTAGTACGGATTTTATTGCTCTTGTTTACATGTGTTCATATCATGAACTTGTGACAGGTGTGAAAAACAAATTATTACAGAAGTTGCCATCGGAATAGACAGTATATTTTTTGGAGGAAGCTCCGTACAAATATGTCAACTGTGGTAATGGTCACCATGCAAATACTTGAACGAAAAGAGAGAAGCCAACATTATAAATAGTCACAGTACACTGACTATAGTCACGTCCCCTATAACTATAATCTTAAAATGTTAGATCTAACCCTGGCAGTGAAGAAGCGAGAAAACGTGCTTCTCAGAGCAAAGATAATGCTTTCAACCCTTGGTCTTGACACGCTCCAGACTACCAAGCTATAATATGTACCTGACTTGTGAAAGGCAAGTTAGTGAAGAATGGAACGTGTCATCACCTAATTAATAGAGATAAGAACTAGACAGGCAAGTACCCAACTTCGATAACACGTGCTTTGGAACTACTTTGACCATTTTTCTTACCACGGGAAGAAACAGTTACAGCACAGCTTGTATTTTGCCATCACGACACAAGACCGCCTTGAGAGAAAAACCTATTTTTGGCTAAGGCTACGGAAACAACTTTTAATTAAAACACTTATTTCAGTCACGTCATCAGTGGCCCATGGAAGGTACACAGCATCAGTGTTTGCGTTGGGCGGACAAAATTGTCTGTCAGGCCCGGCTACAGTTGATCTAGCTCCGTCTTTCTCAACATTTTTATCCTTGAGGGACTCTAACAAATAATGATCAGGTCTTAGGGAACTATGTACTCACTGTATAATCTACTGCGTGGACAACTAAGTTGAAATTCTCTCCCTTTGCCACTCATGTTCCACCACTTGGTGATTACGGGACTTTTGTTTGTATATACTTGCAATCGAGTGTGGAGACAAACACATGATGAACTTGATGTGTCTGTGCATGGCGGTTGACTCGCATCCCTTTGACCTTTCTGTAGGTCATACCCCTGAGTAGGAATGTCAATACCTTTAGAATGTTGTCCAGACAGCGGCTAACATCCTGCTCTTTTCGGCCAATGGTTCTTTAACGTGCACATCATGTACACGGGACCTCCGAGTTTATCGTCCGTCTCCGACAGGACATCGTTCCCGGTGAGATGACAAAACGTTTGAAACTTGTGGGCTTCGAATTCCCTTGTTCGCGCTTTCGTTTCTTGAGAGAGATCGTTACTTCTAACTTTTAACTTTAAAAGTCTATTAATAGTTGGCTGATTAATCTCATGTATTTTTATATACATAATAATAGTTTTACTAGTCTCGTCTTATCCACTTGTGCCGCAAGACGCGGGGAGCCGTAGTTTTCTGTCCAGGGTCAGACGCGTCGACGCAGCAGTCGTCGTCATCCCATGACGATTTAGAATATCCGCAACATTTCTTGTCCATCTAGTTCTTGGTCTGCCCCGGTTGCAAAAACCCGATCGCAGTTGGTAATGTTCAATAATAGTTTATATTGGTAATGTTCAATAATAACCTTACTAACAAGTCAAAACAGTATAAATAAAACGTATAATAGCATATTAATTCGGCATTGATATACTTACCTGGTTGGTCTGTCCACAATTGCAAGCTGAACCGCTTATATATATAAATATGGCTTGGTTCATCCTCAATTTCCCGCTACTAATCCCCGAAAGAGCTTAAGTAGCAGAATGTAGTCCAGAGAACGGAATGCGTTGTGTCGTAGTTTACAACTTGACTGCGATATTTGCACCTTTCGGTCCAACACACCCGACTTCAGCAAGCATTTTTTTAGTACCAGGTTAGGATTCCCTCTTCGATCCCGTCTCCTCAGCCAGTCTGCCCTGCTGTAGCCTGTTATCCAGGATCACCGCGTGGACGTGTAGAAGGGTCTTGGCAGCTTTAGTTCGCTGGCCCTGACGCTAGCAGTCAGCTATGGGTCGCTGACCACTGCAGTTCATGCGCTGCTCCGCATCTTGATCCCCTATACATATATATATATTATGCAATCAAGATCTCTCGCGAAACTTCAGTTTCACGGAACATCAGATGAGAAATCTAGCTATTACGTGGTTGGCTACCTTAGAGGGCGGATGTCTTTATCGGGATGGCTGATATATAGACGTCCTGTGACCATGAAAACATGATATAGAGTGAGGGAGGTTGGCCTAATTTTCCTCTTACAATACTGACAAACCATATCGCCACTTTGTTTGCCATATGAACGATGATGTAAACAAGATCACAATAGTAAAAGTTGTGTTCATATGCACGTGATTCATTTATTAAGGAAGATTGAAGTCTCTCCATAGACTAACCGTCACCACTTCAAACACGGCACTTCAACTAACCGGTGTTGTATCTACACTTTACACCAGTGTGAAACTTAATCCTTATACAATATACTGGTGCGGTAAATTACACTGTATGAATGGAATTCCTGAGCAAACTCACCAAAAAAGACAGAATGGGAAATGATGTCATCAGAAATACTGTGAGAACCACTCCATGTGTTTAATATATAGCGAAACAGAAAATAAGATAATATGGTCATCTCAAGAAATGTCTGCGGGCTTTGGGGTAGGATTCCTGTAATCTTTGTGACATTCTTTATATAGTACACAGGGGAAAAGACGAGAATACAGTGTACAAGACAAGCCTGTCCAAGACATAGTTAGTATCCTGAAATTCTAACCATTCATTGAACACATAGAAAAGACGTGAGAAATCCTAGGGCAGGCGGGAACAATGTGATGCATTGCGTATATAAACAGCCTTAATGCAATAGTTTAACCGGGTCCGATTCAGCAAAAAATAGTAAAACTATAATTTGTGATTAGAGTTGATTAAGGGGAGTTTGGCATGGGGCTAGTGACAACATCCTGCAGAAAAATGGACAGGTCAATATATGACGACTTTGCATGTATGTGTTGAAGGTCTATGATCCACAGGGAACTGAGAAAGTTTTTGATTGATCGATTCATTGATGATAATATAATAGTTTCGTCATATGACAAGACTGTCTACAGGTCTAACTGTCTCGCCCGATAATAACAACAGACAAACTTGATTGACAGTGTCAAAGAAACATTAGGAACAAGATGATGAGCAGTAGATGAGCTGTAGCAGTCAGCGATCCAGATCTTCCAAGACCCTTCTCCGCCTCCACGCGGTGATCATGGATAGCATGCTGCAACGTGGAAAGTTAACTCTGTACCCAAAAATGGCATGCTGAAGTCGGATGTGTCAGATCGACAGGTGCAAATATCGCGGTCAAGCTGTAACTACGACAAAATGCATTCCATTCTCCGGACTACACCCTGCTACTTGCAAAACTCTTTTCAGGGCTTAGTATCGGGAGTTTGAGAACGAACAAAGAAATATCATAAAGACACGGACTAAACATATCAACGGCCACACATTTTGCATACTAAAGAAGATACGATGAATCATTAAAACTATCAATTGTAACCCTATTCATTGAACTATTCACACACAGTTATTCGGCAGTCTTGTAGAACTCTCCACAGTCAACATGACGACCGAATATATTTTTCAGTCCTGCCCACTGTATATCGACAAAACAAGTAGCATTTGGTAACAACCAGTGTCCTTCCACGAGAAGCTGTACGGAGCCTTGAGTTGACTGCTGCTTTCGTTAGAGTCATTGAAGTCGAGGTCTGAAGACGACAGAGAAAGAAGAAGAATAATCGTCATCTTCCCAGCCCCAGAGAAACAAGTTATTCCCTCATTTATCAGTTTCATTTACTGTTGAATCGAGGCCACATCACATTCGGTGGTTTTTGGCTCAAAAGTTGTAGAGTCATCTACCTTAGAGTTAGTCGCCATGTTATCAGAGTAGCCAGACACCTATCCTAACCTGTGTAAAGAACTGGTTGCATGATTTAGTTAGAAGTCGCGAATCTATATCGTTGATACAGCATGACACGAGATAGACCAAATGGCACACTGACAGCACGTCAATGAGATAACTTATTTGACTTTCCCGTTACTTCATTTATCAAAGCATAGGCCGAACACTGTATTGGCCTACTCACCTGAGTGGCTCCCGAGTTCAAAAATAATTTCCCGGCGCGGCCTAGTGGTTAAGTGGCACGGCTCACAACCGGAAGGTGCTGAGTTCGACCCCCATCACAGCACAGGCCGTTACCCCGGGGAAGGCAACCCTTACAAAATGCAGGAGGAAGCAGACCCTTGCATAAAATGCATGCTGAAGTCGGATGCACTGGGCCGACAGGCGCAAAATAAAAACCACAGTGCAACGCACACCGCTTTGGGGATTAGAGAAATAAGTCGAACGCAAAATAAAAAAATTATCTCCAGTTTTCTTCCATGAAGTAAGAGACGGCGAAAGAAAGTTGTGCTTAGAATTGATATTTCATAATTCATGTACAAATAATTGCTATAAAACAGCACTGTCGGGCCTTCTTAAAAATATGTGGCTTCGTTCACTTCATCCCCGACGGCAGTTTCTGCTATGAGACTTATACAAAGAAAAAGCTGCTATAAGGAACCAAATTCAGTGGTGGACCTGCTCTTCAACAAGCGGAGCAGCGGGGCGAGATTAAGTTAACCAGACACTAGGAAAGTCTGATAAGTCAGTTGCAGGGCAGTTTCATATCAATGGTTTCTACATGGTGATGTTGCCATTTCCACGCACACCATCTTTAGTTGCCTCTTACACACACCCATATACCTTACACTGGCTGATCGAGCAGTGGTCTCAAGTTCACAGTTGGATCCTAGACATCGGAATTCTAGGAATCACGTGTCTATATTTATGAAATGGTTTTATATGCAATAGTTGTTACTCAAGTGAGTTTGCTAGCCTCCATCACAACCTTCCTTAGTCCCGTGACCCCCAGGAAGGAAAGTCACCTCTAAGGACATGGACAAATAACTCACAGAATCAACATCATTGCAGCATGGGCGGCGGCGCCCCCCCCCCCCCCCCCCCCCCATGTGTACTGAGGCCCTTGCATTGCTGAACCGATGACGGAGCCCACATTCCGTAGCTCTCGCCGCAGACTGACGACATGAAGGAATTAAGTAAATTCAGTCTCTTTGAAGACTTTTTATTAATTGTAGTGATGGATAAGTTCCACACTTCCTTCCTTAATAGTAAGGTCATTCATCCATTTGCAGCTGGGTCGACCGGAGTGGTCCACCGCCCTTGAAATTCAGTCTCTCTCACCGCAACCCAGGGTTCACACACTAGCTCACCTTGTGTGGAGAAGTCTCCTGTGTTTATAAGCATGTTCTATGTTGCTGTCTAAGCTAATCTTGTAAAATCCCTTAAATTATTTCTGATAGTAGATTTTCTGTGTCGTTTCGTGCTGAAGAAGGGGTCATGTGTCATCCTCACTCAAGAACAAATAACAATGCCATACTATTTCTCGACAACCAAAATCACAGAGTCGATCACACCATCACTCAGACTGATGTAACAACTTGTTTCTAGGACCACGAAAGCTCAACAACTACATACAATAATACAGGATGAAAAGAGAGAATGTCTAGTCCTCTGAAGAAGTAGGGCCCGGAAATTCGACCACACAAGCTCTTCATTTGATGTTACTTCCATATATCAGCATTTAAATATTAAGATATGTATTTAGCAAAAGATTGATAGAGACATACACGTTTAAGACTGCATCAATAAAAACTGTTAACAGCAAAGAAGACCCAGAAAGAAACAGTCGTAGAAAGTTCTGGGGGAAAACTCGTTGGCTGAAATAACCCTTTTCTCTCCTCCACCGCCTAGCCTTCCCAAAATAGCAAGGGACCACACACCGGCATGACTTTTCTGGGTCACAATATGGCTGCCGGGAGGGAAGCCTGTCGGTTTACGCTCCAAAGGGAGGGCAAGTTTGAAGCTTTTGATAAAATCTGGCCTAATTTTGACGTGGAGTTTTACGCTCACTAAAGATGCCTCCAGCAATATGAATTATGAAAAAGGTTGTTCTCAAATACCTCAGCAATCCACACAACTTATTGAATACAACTTCCAGATCTACATGCTTTTGGCCGGTTCTTGCTTGTTTCGTCATCCACAACAAAACACACCATGCACCAATATAACCAGTTTACATGTCACAATTGCCAACAATAAAAGGGATATCCAATGTCAACAAAAGTATCCCTACAACGTGTTATATATGCACACTTCCTAACAAACAAAACCCTGTACTATCAAGACCAATTACACTGAGGTTAGGCAAGTACATGACCCATTGATTGAGCTTGTAACTAGTTTAATGGTGTTACGGATATATCATATTCTAAAGTCAAGTTACTAAAGTTAAAGGACAGATAATATATATAAATTAAATGGAGTGTTTTCTTCATCCTCTGCTTTTGACCCAGTTATTGAAGCACAGGTCAGATATTTGGACCCTTACTCTTTTTAAGGAAGCCTGCATCCATTCAATCTTGGTGGTGTATTTGAAACAACGATTTTTTATTGAAGTTACTAGTTCAGCGCAAGGTAGGTGATGGTGGCCCTTTTCTTTTCATCCTGGGCATTAAATGGAGGCAATGATGCACGCACATACATAATGCAGGTGTTGTTTTCATGTTTTATTAAGAGCATGATCTGCAGTGGTCAGGGACCCATAGCTGACTGCTAGCGTCAGGGTGAGCGAACCAGAGCTGCCAAGACCCTTCTACACCTCCATGCGATAATCCTGGATAACAGGCTATAACAGAGCAGACTGGCTAAGCAGAAGGGATCAAAGAGGGAATGCTAACCTGGTACTTAAAAAATGCTCGCTGAAGTCGGATGTGTTGGACTGATAGGTGCAAATATCGCAGTCAAGCTGTAAACTACGACACAACGCATTCTGTTCTCTGGACTACATTCTGCTACTTTGGCCCGTCTCAGAGTTTAGTAGCGGGAGATTGAGAACGAACGAAGCCAAGCCAAATGTTTTATTAATATTTAACAACAAAAGAAGCAGTATTGCCAGTGTGGATCTCTGGGAGCACAGAATATGGTCACTGCTGTTTTCCAAAAAGTAAGTAGCTTGTCGGATGTCGCTTCTTCGTTTGTAGGATGTCGCTTCTTACAACCACCAACCTGTTATAAGTTTTTTGGTAAGTGTGCAGTATGGTAGGTTGCCATTACTTTCTGTACACAGAGGAGTGATCGAACGCATTAAAAACTGGACACGGTGGGATTCGAACCAGGAGCGTTGGGATTGTGAAATGACCATTTCACCCCTAGGTCATGCAGACCTCTTGAGTTGCCTCCCAAGCAGGTCATAAAGAATGATTAATGAGGAAGTTGAGGGGAGGAGGGATGAGGGGCTAGCAAACCACCCCCCTCCATTACCTAAATTGCTACAGAAACCACTACTAAAAGGCAATCAAAGTACTTCAGACCAGGTTTTAGTAAAGTACATGATCAACTGTTTATAGGTTTAGTGCATGTGTTTTGTTTGGTATTTTTAAGAATTGAAAAGGACAAACCAGCATTCTAATGTCCCTGACAGTATTGCAACCACCTCACTAATGCGGAAAACAAAACAAAATAACTACACCTGTTGTAATAGGCAATACAATAGGGTTGTGTATGGGGGTTGTCAAACTCATAGTGCAAAAGAAAGTGTCCCAGTAGAAACACAGACAGCGACGAGTCTATGATTTGACTGGATGATAAAAGGACGAAAGATTAGATTACATAATTCTCTAGGTTTGGTTCCTTATATTATCTTTGTTGATCGACAAGTGACAAATATATGTTTTCAATTATTGTGAATTATTCCCACAACTAACATGAATTGTCAATATTGTATAATACTAAAATCACTTAGTAACTTCTAGACTTGATCATGCATTTGAAATGTCACTTGCAATCAGCTCAGTTGATTACATTGAACAATTAATAATTAACGAACCAAACATTCTTGGAACCACAAGATGTCAACAGAACTTCTTCTTTTGTACTGTTATTCATGGAACATTGAAATTTAAATATGTTTTTGACTGCATCTTGAAAGCAATTGTTGGAATGTATCTTCAAGTCAGAATTAAACATTATTACAGAGCCATGGGTTATGAGGGAGAGATGGGCAGAGATCTAAGTTAGCCATGGTTACAGGTTTGGGAAGACCCTTTCATTGTTAAACTGCTATTGTTTCATTCATATTACACAGTTAGATTAGCGAGCAGCAATTCTGTACAGGTATTGTTGGTATATTATAACCTAATATGGTATATTATAACCTAATATGGTATATTATAACCTAATATAGTATATTATAACCTAATATAGTGTATTATAACCTAATATAGTATATTATAACCTAATATAGTATATTATAACCTAACATAGTATATTATAACCTAACATAACAGGTTAATAATGTAATGATTTCACCTACCTTCAACCCAAAGCTCATCTACATTGGTCTCCAAATGTCCAGTTTTTAATCCAACACAACATAATGACAACAATAATAATCCTAAGAAAGTCACTTTTCCACAATGCAGCTGCAGTAAACAGCCAATACCATACAAATATCTCTGGATATGTAGTCTTAACCACAGTGCACAAGTGTTTCCCTCAGCTCGACCCTGGAATCACAAAATAAACATGGTTACAACATGAAGACTAAAGGTAATTGTTTTATGTTGTACAATAAATTTAGATTCAAAACAGTGTACATAGACTAGCTGTAAATTATAAACATCACTAAACTAATATGCACACAACACGGTCACAGAAGGAATACAAGAAAAAATAGATATGTAGGTAGACTATAATTCTTTGCATTTTGTAGTCTTGGGTCAACTAAAATACATTTAATGAAATACCACTAAAACAGCACAGGCATACTATGATTCAATATAGTACCTATTGATTTAGCAACGCAGTATACATAGTTTCAGAGTTCAGTAATTTAATCAAAATAAATAATATGTACCAATATACTTCCTACGTTTTCAGTAGTAATTTTCGACATATCTAATGTAGGCAGTGGTGAGTACATAGCCTGACTTCATTGTTTTGATTGTGTTCTGAGATTTTATGGTAATGGTTTTATGTACAGTATTGTAAATATGTTCCTTCTGATTTTCATATGTGCGCACATTTGGAACAATTGTTTATCCGTTATTTCATTTATAATATCATTATGCATCTGGTAACTTTTTCGCAAAAATATCATGATTTAAAAAAACAAATACAAACCAATAACTGCTAATAATAAAGGCACATAAAACAAGTTACAAACATTGAAACAATGCCAAATTATCCATGACATTCAGACACATAAAATTAGGTCTACATTTTATGATTTTCTGTGGAATGACATGAAAAAGTTGTTAGTGTGTGTAATTGAATAAGTGTCTGGTATTTAGATATGTCCATGTTAAGTTTGGCTAAACGGATCAGACAAGTTAATAAGTAATAACTTACTACTAGAGCCAGGTGAACAAATGCAAGTACTCACCCTTTTAATTTGTCGGTAAGCTAATTCCGCGTTAACCCAACTGGTCCTAGTCAGCAATTCGGGGTCGGTTCTAGAAGGGTCAGTCCTTCGAGACCGGTTGGACATAATTCCAGCCTCAACACGGCCACCCGATTTTCATCAGGGATGAACCTGTCTTAAGATCTCACATTGACTGGGAGTACAACAGATAAACCGCCACACCAGTGAAGAAGATGGAGAGCCTAATCAAACTAGCCTGGCCTGTTGCTCTTAAACCGAGCACGTGTGGACAGCAAGAATTCCATTGTACTTCTGACTCCGACAAGATGCGTTTGTGTATCCAGAAAATGAAGGAAACTGTTAGAAATCATTCATAAATACACCGAGTCGTGCTGGTGGCGGCGAAGATGAGACGTCGGAAAAGTTTGTGAAGTTGTGGTGTGTGGACTCTCTCCGGTGTTCACATTCACATTGCCTCCAGTGATTTGCATACCAGCTCCGCCCCTTGACCTACTCCGACGTGATTGATGCTCCGCAGATCGCGGCGCTGATTGGTCAATTATCGGTAGGATTGCTCGTGTAACACCGGCCCAACATTAGTTGCCTAGCAACGGCTCACCCAAGTAGAGAGACCACCCAAGATGCCATGAAGCCGAGATCAGCTAAAAGAAACTTGTTTACAAGTCCTGCCAAACCTAACCTACAGATGCTACACTGCGGAGCCGCTCAAAATTCAACTCTCATAGCAGTCAAAACAAAAATTCTCAAAGACCTTGTTTTCTCCAAAGAGGTGCAAATTTAGTTTCCAGCAATATTTGTAAATGTAAACCACATTTTCGTTCATAAAAAAAAAGGGAAGACCCTACCACTAAAAAGTTCTTACAAGTTTTGAATTTATGGAGGGTGAAGTAAAAGGTGAAGTAAATATTGTGTTTTCAGGTCAAGCTGTTCTTCATAGTCCTGCCAAGCTGTGGGTGGCAGATGCTATCAAGACGTTATCAAAATAACAAAGCAAGCGATCTTCGACAAAAACACGCACTTTGATTTGGAGCGACAGGTTCATTGAGGATCTGACTAGCCTTCAATCATTTACGGTAATTCGTGGATGCATGTTCTGAGAATAACGTCAAAAAAAACCCCCCAACTCAAGATGACGTGAATGTTGAAAATATCAAAACATTTTTGGAGCTATTAAAATGATCTCGTACCTTGTTATCACACTCCACATGTTGATATTATACAATTATTTTAGATAACTGTCTGGAATCAATTGTTCTAATTCAAAATTGCCGATCTTCATTAACAGTTCCTGCAAAAGCACAAAAAAGTAACTATACAGTCTGTCTGATAAATAATGACTCTAATTACAACCTTGAACGCCGAAATGAGCTTCAGATTTTGTTTCATTGATTTCAACCTGAAATTAGGACACGCATTTGAAACGCCGAGGGTGGCTTGCATGTTATTTTCAACGCTGTAAGGGAGACAACTGGGGAAAAATAAGTTTATATTTTGGGCCAAGTTGTTTTTTAATGGCATTTTCCCCTCAAATACTTTAAGTAGGCAAATCGCTTAATTTAAAATATAGCATTACTTCAGATCCGCTTTAAACGATCGGGCTCCTCGGTATTATCACGTCTCGTGTCATGGGCGTTGCTAACTTTCATATCTCTCAATAAATGTCGGAAGTTGAACGATCAAGCGGTAATCATCAGACTACGAACGGCTCGGGTCACCACAGACTGGGATTCCATCTATTCAGCAAATTAGAAGATATAAACTACATACGAATGTAACTGGCACTGTTACAAAGACTGTTGGACATCTGATACAAACGTGTCCCACATACCAGAAAAAATGACAGCACAATGGCCACCGTCAGTACGATTTCTGTTTAGTTTAGTTTATTCGAAGAATCAACGTAATTACACACGGTTTAACCCACAAGTGCTCTGTTCTTCTCCATATAATTAGAGAATCTCAGCACAATGTACGAACTCCGTACCACCATCGAGGATCCAGTAATAGATTTAGTAGATTTTCTACATAATTTTGAATTTTGCCCTGGCAGCGGCCGTTTGGCGTACTTTTTTCGATGTCCAACTTCAGAAGGATTTATTTTTAACGTGCGCGACACTGCATCAGGGCTGCCGGTTCCTTCTGCCAAGAGATCCGCGGAAATGCCAGAAAGTCCACATGAAAACATCCCGGTCACCGCTATGATTTGTACCCGCGATCATCAGCACGTGAGGCCAATGCATTACCTCGAGACCAATGGACGCGCTGTATTGGTTTCTAGCTTTCCACCGAAGGACAAACTCCGCTCTGTGGTCTGGAAAGAGTAGGATATATGTAATATTCCTGTCCAGGATGGAGAGGAAAGCAGCAGGATCCCAAGCTCTATTAACTGTAATCCAGAAAAGCTAATAATTCACTGATGCTGGTTAATATGAAGAAGATGTAGTTGTAAATGGTTTCAGAGACTGCCTTCTTTAGGAATACTCAAGATTATGTATAATAGCTGAGTTTGGCAGTATTTCATTCTTTCCTTTGGTACAGCTCGCTTTTCCTGCGCCACCGTAATGGTCGTCTGCTCGGCGGAGCAAGGACCATTTTGACTGGCAGTGCGCCAGGCTGAGCGGTTCAGAGCAAGTTTGCTCCCAAGCAGTAACATCAATGGAGAAACTATTAAAAAAACTGAGGATTGCAGAGTTGGGCACACTGCCAACCGACCATGAGCAGTCTGCGGAGACAGTTTACATAAAAGTAAAGATTCCGTCACCACATGCGGCGCATAGGAAATATGGTGTTAGGCTCATATTATTGTGTAACCCACGGCACTTTGTGGATGATGTGACCATCATTACGTCTGCGGCCTTTACTTCCTGTACTGAACCGGTACCCATGTAAGGCTGGGTCGACCCGAGAGCCATTGCGGTCTGAAAAACCATTTGCAAAGCCAGCGCGCTAACCACTGCGCTACGCGGCTCCCTAGACAGTCTATACTGAACTTCTGTGGTCTGGCCCTCTTCTGGTAATCTGGTCTGTCTAAGAGCTACACATCCGTCTTGTAGCCTGCCAGTTCTCTGGAAACTAGTGCCGTCCTACTTTTTTGGTCTATCTGCCTTAGTGCTGTCAAGTAATGTGCGCACGTTCCTCATGCCGAAGGTAAGAGACCTCATTCCTTATCAATCACACGGAACATCTAATTAAAATGTATGGCGCTGCGACTTGCGCTTAAATGGATTTAAGTGAGAAAGATTTTCGCTGTATACAGCCTCATTCTCTCGTCCTGAGCTATCCTGGTCGAGTGGCAAGACGTAGTGAAGACGACTGGAGATATCACAGGATGCAGATTCTACCTCAGGGTTTATTTCCCAAGCCTTTCTCTTTTAACGGGTAACTCACAAAGCAGCGGGAGACATTATTAAAACATATTACAATCACATAAACATATCTATATCATCATGTAGCATGTCCTTTAAAGAACGTCGCTCCCATCACAGTCTGTCTGAAAGAAACTCGTTCCCTTGCCAAAACTCCAGCTTCCGCCACTGTCATACTCAGGCACTCCTGGATATCTTGGTGCCATCGTCTTCTTGGTCTACCCCTTCCTCTTTTGCCTGGCACCATACCTTCCATCACTGTTCTCTCGAGACCGTCATGTCTCTTGATGTGACTAAAGTATTTGCATTTTCTAGCCAAAATGGAATTGATAAACCAGTTCTCCTCTATGCTCAACTCTTGCCGAATGTCTACGTTTGTCATTTTCTCTGTCCAGGGTATTCTGATGATCTTTCTGTTGTAACATTTTGACACGAAGGATTCGATTCTTTGTCTGTAAGTTTTGGTAATCGTCTATGATTCGCAGCCATAAGCTGCCACATGAAAACTACAGGCTCTCAAGACTTACTTTTATCGTTTTGTTAGTGCTCTGCCATAATTTCTTCAGGCTGTTCAGTCTCTGCATTGCCATAGCTAGTCTTCTGATTTCTTTCGAACAGTCGCCATTTTTGTCAATTCTGGAGCCCAGATATTCAAAATGTGTGACCTGATCTATTTCCTCACCACCCACTGTAAATTTATGCTGACTTTGTGTTTAATCGGTGGTCATTATCTTTGTTTTGTTTATGTTTATAAACAGGTTTTGATCTTTACTTTGTCTATTTACGGCTGAAATTAGCTGCTCTAGCCCTTCTGAACTTTTTGATAGTATCACTGTGTCGTCTGCGTATCGCAACTCTGGAATATCGTACCCGCCAATCGTAAATGGATCGAAACTGTTAATGTTCCCGTCTTCTCGAACATTTCTCATTATACATTCCGCATATATGTTGTATAGATAAGGTGAAAGGATACATCCCTGTCTTACTCCCTTTTGTACTGCAAAACATTCTGATGTTTGCCCAGATACTCGGACATCGGCTTGTTGATCTTGGTATAATGTTTCAATGAGATGAATAATATGCACAGGAATCTCCATTTCCTTCATGATTCTCCACAGATTTTGATGTTTTACCATATCAAAGGTTTTAGTGTAATCAATGAAACACGTATACATGTCTACATTTACCTTTCTACATTTTTCGTAGATATTCCTCATATTGAATATGTGGTCCAAGGGGCCTCTGTCTTCCATAAAACCTGACTGGACTACGTGAATTTCAGATTCAAACCTTTTCTCTATCCTTCTTAATAGGATTCGCAAGAGTATCTTGCTAGCATGGCTGATCAGCGCGATAGTTCGGTAGTTCGTGCACAGCTTCAGGTTGCCTGTTTTGGGGAGGGGAATATACATTTATTTCTTCCCTGCTTCTGGCCACTCTGCGCTGTGCCATATCTGTTTACACAGCTTGTGATAGACTCGAGCACTTGCCTCCCCTCCTGTTTGTATTAGCTCTGCTTGAATATCATCCCATCCTGGGGACCTTTTTCGGGATTTTGATTGCTGAGCGTACTTCCTCCAATGTTGGTTCAGGTTATTTCTCATCCTTTTGAAGGATTGTAACTGAGCGCTTTGTGCTATCTCCATACATGGTTCTGAAGTACTCTCTCCATCTATCCAGTATGTCTTTGGTTTCTGTTATTGTGTTATCCTCTTTGTCATTGATGACATGTGGAACCGGACGGAACTCCCTTGTCAGTGTTTTTATCGCTTTAAAGGCATCCGTCTCTCTGCCTTGTTGCTGTAGGTTTTCTATTTCCCTACAAGTTTCCACTATGTATCTTCTTACATACATATATCTCTATACATACCTATATATCACATAATTATTAATTAAAATGAATTAGACACAAGGAAAAAATACGGCGAACATTAACCGAGAGATTTCCTTAAAAGTGTCAGGGCAATGAGAGTCAGAGACGACAGCTTTAACCCATTCCACAATTATAATCCAGAAAAAAAAGGAAGACACGATGGAAAGAGTATTTCCTAGAACTCCTAAACCCAAATGATACGCGGAGGCACTCCACTCATACAAGTTCAAACACAGGAAAAACAGAGCCTAAAATATTGATCCAGGAGATCGAGGAAGTCCTAAAAAAAAGGCCAAATCGTAAAGCTGCAGGTGCGGACGGAATAACATGTGAGACAATTAAAGTTTGTGGATACATAGGAGTAAAATGATTACATAGAATATTCTCTACAGCTTGGGAGCAAAGTAGAGTTCCTAAAGACTGGCAAAATGCTATCATTGTGCCAATCTGGAAAAACAAAGGCAACAAAAAAGAGTGCGATACCTACCGGGGGATATTGCTTCTAAGCCACACAGGAAAACTGTATGCGAAATCCATGGAGCAGAGAATTTGACCTATCCTAGAACCACAGCTGAGTGAGACTCAATTTGGTTTCCGACGAGGTAGGAGCTGCACAGACGCTCTATTTACCCTGAGACAACTAAGCAAAACAATCATCGAATACGATCGGAAACTCAACGTGACTTTCACAGATCAAGTAAGGGCTTTCGATAGAGTAGAAAGAAATAAACTATGGGCCATCCTAGACGACTACGGAGTACAGGGGCAGCTATTAGAGAATATTAGAGCACTGTACCAAGGGTGTCAAAGTGTAGTAAGAACAACAGATGGTCTGACCGAAACAATGGAGATAACCGGGGGGACCTGAGGGTGTGTTGTCGCCCCTACTCTTCAACACATATATGGACAGAATAACGCTGGAGACCAAATTTGAGAATTTGCCAAGGAATGCAGAGGAGACAGAGACTCCTTTTTGCAGATAATCAATGTATACTTTACGAGAGTGAAGATGATCTACATCAACATCTGACTGCGCTCAATTCTGTGTATGAAAGATACAGTATGAGAATTAACACATCCAAAACAGAACCTAAGCAGATCGCCTGAAAACATGGACATTATGGTAAACGGGACCACGATCAAACGAGTGCAGGAGTTCAAGTACTTGGCCAGTGTTTTCATACAGGATGGAGGTTTAGATAGAGAGATTGAGATCAGGTGCCAAAAAGCAAATGCAATTGCATACCAACTGTCACCATTATTGAAACACCCTAACATAAACATGTCCACAACAAGAGTGCTGATGAACAGTATATCCATGCCAACTCTCTGTTACCAGCGCCAAACATGGACTTTAACAAAATCTCCAAGGAGAAAGATCACGACATGTGAGATGAGATGTCTCTGGAAAACAATCAACGTAACTAGGAGAGACAATGAAGATGTGACGTGAATGCTCTGAATATATTGTGAAGATGTGACATGAATATATTGTGAAGATGTGACATGAATATATTGTGAAGATGTGACATGAATATATTGTGAAGATGTGACATGAATATATTGTGAAGATGTGACATGAATATATTGTGAAGATGTGACATGAATATATTGTGAAGATGTGACATGAATATATTGGTTCGGTCACCTAATGAGAATGCAAACTGACTAACTACCCCTGTGCGATGAAAAGCATAATAGGTTATGAAGAAGAAAGGCATACTAGCGTGTGAAGAAGAAAAGATATAATAAGTTATGAAGAAGAAGGACATAATAGCTTATAAATACGGAAATGACATAATAGGTTATGAAGAAAGACGGGATCAAGATGCTGAGCAGCGCATGAGCTGCAGTGGTCAGCGACTCATAGCTGACTGCTAGTGTCACGGCCAGCGAACAAAAGCTACCAAGACCCTTCTACACCTCCAAGCGGTGATCCTGGATAACAGACTGCAGCAGGGCAGACTGGCTAAGGAGAAGGGATCGAAGAGGCAATGCTAACCCGGTACTAAAAAAAGGATTGCTGAAGTCGGATGTGTTGGACCGAAAGATGCAAATATCGCAATCAAGCTGTAAACTAGGACACAACGCATTCCGTTCTCTGGACTACATTCTGCTACTTAAGCCCTTTCAGTGTTTGGTAGTGGGAGATTGAGAATGAGCGAAGCCAGCGAGCGAAGCCATGAAGAAAGACATAAACGGTTATGAAGAAGGACATTATAGCTTATGAAGAAGAATAGGACATAACAGGTTATGAAGAAGGACATTATAGCTTATGAAGAAGAATAGGACATAAAAGGTTATGAAAAAGGGCATAATAGCTTATGAAGAAGGACATAATATGTTATGAAGAAGGACATAATAGCTTATGAAGAAGAAGGACTTAATAAGTTTTAAAGAAGAAAATATGTTATGAAGAAGGACATAAGAGACTATGAAGATGGACATACGAGACTATGAAGATGGACATACGAGACTATGAAGATGGACATACGAGACTATGAAGATGGACATACGAGACTATGAAGATGGACATAAGAGACTATGAAGATGGACATAAGAGACTATGAAGATGGACATACGAGACTATGAAGATGGACATACGAGACTATGAAGATGGACATAAGAGACTATGAAGAAGGACATAAGAGACTATGAAGATGGACATACGAGACTATGAAGAAGGACATAAGAGACTATGAAGATGGACATACGAGACTATGAAGATGGACAAACGAGACTATGAAGATGGACATACGGGACTATGAAGATGGACATACGAGACTATGAAGATGGACATAAGAGACTATGAAGATGGACATAAGAGACTATGAAGATGGACATAAGAGACTATGAAGAAGGACATACGAGCTGATGAAGAAGAAGAACATAATAGGTTATGAAGAAGAAAAGGACAATAGATTCTGAAGAAGTTAAGTACAGAGTAGGTTATGAAGAGGAACATAATAGCTTACGAGGACGGACATAATAGTTTATGAAGAAAGAAAAGACATAGAAGGTTATGAAGAAGGATATAATAGTTTATGAAGAGGAGGGACTTAGGAGATATAATCGCCATAAAGTAACTCTATCGAGACGTTGATTGTCACGGACTGTCAGCTGCTTTATTCATTAACAAATGCGTGTTTGTCGGTCTGTCTGTCTGTCTGTCTGTGTGTGTGTGTGCATGCGTGCGTGCGTGCGTGCGTACGTGTGTGTGTTTGTGTGTGGTATATCCAAGATGGTGTCTTGTAGCGAACGAAGAAATCCATTCCAGCACATTGGAAACTCGTCCAGTTAACCACGTTCTTGTCCTTCAATCTAAGACCTCCCGTCCTTGCTTTATCGTTAGTCTAACCTGGATTTGTTCTCTGCTGTCCAGCCATGGTTTACAAGAATATGGTTAATAGATTCTACAGTCCCAAATACTTTAGTAGTGTCCAGATAAGTGTGTCATGTCCATCGTTCTAGACGAAGCCGTTTGGTAGAATCGTGTACTGTGTTTGTGACTACCACCTTGTCTGACCTTGTCTGTTATCAAAAATTGTTGGATATTTTTGCTCATTTCGACTACCTTTCAACTACAGATTGGGTCTCATTGCTTATATACTAGCGTGTTTGCCGTCGTGGTGGGTGTGGCAGCAGACATGAGAATTTGCAATCGGAAATCCTGGTATTCAAAGGAACATAAAAAAAAATTACCTGATGTCTAGTGGTTAGATATTTCATTTCGGTTTTTGGCTTTTTTTTAGGACCGTGTTTGGCCAAGGGCTTTGCTTAGGTCATCTATCCAGCACGTTCGCGTAGGAGCTTAAAAGATGTAGGGTCAATGTTTGTCTTATCTGTTGTCTGATATACACACCGCGTGCCAGGTTTATCTGCCTTTCCTTTCAACATTGCAGTATCTACGACGCCAATTACGATGATTTGGCTCCTTATTTCTGTGTTATGAATTTGCACTGGCAGAGAGCTTATCAATGCTTTTCGCCGCAATGCCATTTAAGCAGCTCAAAATTTCTCTCGCAGGTTTCATACCCTTCAACCATATGCAATGGCGGGAATAACCACGGTTGAAGATCGGAGATCTTCCCTTGTTGTTCTTCACCAGTTGAAATATGGCTTTATACAATTGATGCTGAAGTATCCTTTTGCTGTCTTCTTCATGTTATCCTACGCGAAATATCACTAATTAGGGATAGAGCGGGTACTTTGTATTTTCTTGGCGCGGTAAATGTAGGAATTCACATTTTCCGAGGGATAATTCCTCAACCCCAGATCCTCTAGGCGGTTGTTGTTATTGTTGTTGTTGTTGAATGCCCACAATGAGTAAGTTGACTCTTTTGTGTGCCCTGAAAAGGGTGTTATGTGGCGGGTTGTAATAGCTTTCATCACACCCTGAGCATGTTGATGAAGGTGGAACGCGGTCCTCCAAACGATTGTGCTATGCTTGGCGTCATCTGCGTGGCGCCCACTACTACGGGGATCCTATCTATCCACACCTCGTCAGCCAGGCTGGCGTGAAAACAGTCTTGTTTCCATGAATGCTATATGGAAGAGAGGATGTGGTCTTGGTCAGTGTATTGTGCCTGACCCTGCCGCCACGTCTTGGTCAGTATGTTGTGCCTGTAATAGCGTCTCAGTTCTCCTCCTCTATGGGGTAAAAGGCACACGGAATTAGCACTAATGAAAACTGGATTATTTTGTATAATAGAGTTATCATGGTCAACTGAACCATGCTAATCAACACCCTATGTTCCTATAGTGCTCCTGCAAACACGCTGTGTCACAGTAGACGGAACAATGAAGTGGGGATCAACACTGCAATCCCCATAGTGGTGAGCTTATTGGGGACCCCAGTCCACCTGCTCAAGTACTCCTTGGGGTGTAAAGGAACCACTATAACCCGCTACCAAGAAACGTCATCAACATGTAGCGTATCACAAGTAACTTGGAACAGCAACCCATCAGACCGAACCTGCAAAACATTCGCATTTTAAAAATCAATTAAAGTTTTTAAAGGCCGAAAAGTCTTCTAAACTAGTATACAGAAGTTAAATTAAGTTAAGTTAAGCCCAGTTAAGTTAAGTTAAGTTAAGCTAAGTTAAGGCAAGTTATGTTAACGTAAATCAGGTTATGTTATGTTATGTTAAGTTAAGCTAACTTAAGCTAAGTTATGTTAAGGTATGTTAAGCTAAGTTAAGGTATGTTAAGCTAATTTAAGCTAAGTTACGTTAAGCTATTCTAAGTTAAGTTATGTTAAGGTATGTTAATTTATGTTAAGTTATGTTAAGTTAAGCTAAGTGAAGCTAAGTTATGCTATGTTAAGCTAAAATAAGTAGAAAAAAAAAACAATAGAAACACAAAGAAGCAAATGGAGTAAATAATTTGAAAAACAGAGCACTTAATGAAACAAAACACTGCAACAGAGATTAAACACACACTAATGTAACCTAATATAGCCAAAAAACGCGAACTGGGTATACGTATTTCACAAGACGGCCACGTAACTTTAAACACACATTTACATAGAAACATATTCTAACACTCTAATGGAAACTAAATGTCATACAAAAGATATGGGATCAAGACGCTGAGCAGCGCATGAGCTGCAGTGGTCAGCGATCCATAGCTGACTGCTAGCGTCAGGGCCAGCGAACCAAAGCTGATTGCTAGCGTCAGGGCCAGCGAACCAGAGCTGCCAAGACCCTTCTACACCTACACGCGGTGATCCTGGATAACAGGCTGCAGCAGGGCAGACTGGCTAAGGAGAAGGGATCGAAGAGGGAATGCTAACCCAGTACTCACAAAATGCTTGCTGAAGTCGGATGTGTTGGACCGAAAGGTGCAAATATCGCAGCCAAGCTGTAAACTACAACACAACGCATTCCGTTCTCTGGACTACATTCTGCTACTTAAGCCCTTTCAGGGTTTGGTAGCTGGAGATTGAGAACGAACGAGGAAAAAGAAGAAGATACAGAAGATCTCAAAGATCACATTCCAGTGGCTCCCCTCTCATTGTGGAATTACGGGAAACGAAAGAGATAATTCACTATCCAAAGCAGGTGGGAGATGGAACAATTCAAGCATAAAGTGCCATTTAAGGAGGCTAAAACTGCCGTTCGCGGTCAGTATAAAATAACATGGGAGAACAAATGGGAGAGAGTAACAGCCCAGACCCAATCCACCAGCTACAAAGACACCAGCAAGCACAATCTTCCGCATGAGAACGGGTCATAGCAGACTACTGGGCCACCCTTATAGGCTCAACACCTCTCAAACAAATGAATGTTCATGGTGGACGCTAGTCCAGACCCCTGAACACGTACATCAAAAATGTCCGGCCCACGAAGAACTAAGATGCCCGACCTGGCCAAATGGAGCAGAACTGAGACAAAAACTATTGGGTCACCGCTCAGACCTGGCCAGACGGAGAAGAACTGAGACAAAAACTATTGGGTCACCGCTCAGACCTGGCCAAATGGAGCAGAACTGAGACAAAAACTATTGGGTCACCGCTCAGACCTGGACAGGACTGTGGACCATCCTGTGGATACGACTGAAGATTTAGCATGATCAGAAAACCCGAACGCAAAAGAAAAAGAAAAAGAAGACGAAGAAGGAGAAGAAGCAGAATAATAAGCAGAAGAAGAAGACGACGAAGAAGAAGAAGATGAAGAAGAAAAAGACGAAGAAGAAGAGAATAGAAGAAGAGAAGAAGAAGATAATCGCGTACTTTAGAACTACATATGTTTGCTAGTCAGATATACGGATGCACGTCTTATAAATTTATAGCCGTTGTTAATGGGCATTTTATGTTGATAACGGCTATTTGTCGTCATTCATGAATGATATGTTCTTTTGTTATATCAGGACAACTCATCTTAAAACACATAAATTCTATACCACTGTTGTTTAGATACTTTCTGCGGTGTGTTATCGATGGGTGGACATCTAAGTTTATTAAATATAATAATAATAATAATAATAATAATAATAATAATAATAATAATAACAACTCGTTCTAATCTTCTACGCGTGAAGTCAAGTTCTCTAGATAAAGATGGCTGTAATGGTGAGTTCTTTAATGCTTCCACACAGCTTTGTGTGAACGTTCGTCTCTGTGACCCAGTGCTGGGCACGCAATTGGCTAAGCATATAACAGTCTTGCAGGATATGTTCGAAAGTCTGTGCGGCTTGCCCGCACATGCGCATTGGCGCGCACATTTACTAGAGTAGTGATAAAGCATGACCCAGCTGTAAATGGGTATCTTGCCTATGACTAGAGACGTAAAAGGCATCGATGAAAGGAACTGACAACCCTACCTCATACAATCTGTGACTTAGTATACTCAATACTCTATAAACGTCATTCTTCGGCGGTAGTGTAACTACTATGGGACAAACCTTGACTTAGTTTACTGAATACTCAATAAACGTCATTCCCCGACGGTAGTGTAACTACTATGGGACAAACCTAGATTTAGGATACTGAAGTCTCTAACAACTTCATCCCTGACAGCAGTGTAACTACTATGGGACAAACGTTGATTTTTTTTTTCTCTTTGCTTTCGCCTTATTTATTCTCTAATCCCCAAGGCGTTGCACTGTGTTTTTATTTTTGCGCCTGTCGGCCCAGTACATCCGACTTCAGCACGCATTTTTTGTAAGGGTCTGCTTCCTCCTGCATTTTCTAAGGGTTTTCTTCCCCGGGATAACGGCCGGTGCTGTGATGGGGATCGAACCCAGCACCTTCGGGTCGTGAGCCGTGCCACTTAACCACTAGGCCACGCCGTCCCCTAAACCTTGATTTAAATCACATGATTTCATGACAACGGTACTCGGTTCAATTATCATCACCAGTACGTTTCAGGGGACCAGCTGTAAATTGTAACCTGACTTACTGTTACGGAAGGAAAAGTAGTGAGAAAGGGAACTATCCACCATACCTCGCAAACAATATGTGGCCTCGGACAATGTAATGAAGTCTCAAACACTTGATTCTCGACAGCAGTGCCTACTATGAGGCTCCGTATATCTTTACATTACACTGTAACCTAACAGGGCCACGACTGAGTACTTTGATTCATCCTACACATCAACATTGTGCCGGATCTGCGCCGTTAAGTATTGACAGCAGGACTGAAAGAAATTTGGGGCGCGTTTGGCAAACATGGAGATACGCCTTTGAATGCCGTGCTACTTGAGTGTGAGGGGAGAATCGCTTTACTGTCGGACATTAAAAACTACCAGATAGCCCACGTCTTTACCATCTGTTCCAATCGTATTGCTAAACTAATTTCATTTCATTTTTTTCCACCAGTTCACATACCTCAATTTAAGGTGGATTTATTTATTCTTGCAACTTTTCAATCTCCATTTGATACCTTCGCCAGGTAGTCTTGAAGTAAATAGGACGTCCTTTCTCTCCCGTATTATATTACAGGACTGTCCCTGTGCCATTTGCCCGGTTGTGTCTAGTAGTGCCGTGTTTGTTTATCTTCTCTCTTTTCCTACTCTCTACCTTTTTCGCTTCTTTATAGTTGAGCAGCAGTCTCGGAGTCTGAAGCGTGTGCCATGCCCGACCACCCATGAAGTCAGATTTTCAACGAAATCGTTCCCACCTGATGATAACTCTCTTCTTGAGAGTAAAGCGAACGTCAATTGGCAGGAAATTAATTCCATACTTTCGAATAGTTCCATGTTTGTTTGAGTCGAGTCAATACACCTTGATGAGGAATGTCTTTGCTGGCCATATGATCCGCTTAGATAAGAAGAGAAACACAAATAAAAAGATTGCTGGATGGAGCCTAAAAGGTTATAAACAGATTGTAGCCGCGAGTCTTAGACCTACATGCACGATACCCTGTGCGTGCGGTGTTGTTCAGGAAGAGCGGTGAAGGATAGACATAAATAAAATTGGGAAGACAAAAATAGCGAGAGTGAGAGGAAGATTGGGGTAAGTGAGATAGATTTGGCAGGGGTGAGAGGAAGATTAGGGTAAGTGAGATAAATTTGGCAGAGTTGAGAGGAAGATTGGAGTAGGTGAGATAGATTTAGCAGGAGTGAGAGGAAGATTGGGGTAAGTGAGATAGATTTGGCAGGGGTGAGAGGAAGATTAGGGTAAGTGAGATAGATTTGGCAGGGGTGAGAGGAAGATTGGGGTAAGTGAGATAGATTTGGCAGGGGTGAGAGGAAGATTGGGGTAAGTGAGATAGATTTGGCAGGGGTGAGAGGAAGATTGGGGTAGGTGAGATAGATTTGGCAGGGGTGAGAGGAAGATTGGGGTAAGTGAGATAGATTTGGCAAGGGTGAGAGGAAGATTGGGGTAGGTGAGATAGATTTGGCAGGGATGAGAGGAAGATTGAGGTAAGTGAGATAGATTTGGCAGGGGTGAGAGGAAGATTGGGGTAAGTGAGATAGATTTGGCAGGGGTGAGAGGAAGATTAGGGTAAGTGAGATAGATTTGGCAGGGGTGAGAGGAAGATTGGGGTAAGTGAGATAGATTTGGCAGGAGTGAGAGGACGATTGGGGTAAGTGAGATAGATTTGGCAGGGGTGAGAGGAGGATTAGGGTAAGTGAGATAGATTTGGCAGGGGTGAGAGGAAGATTAGGGTAAGTGAGTTAGATTTGGCAGGGGTGAGAGGAAGATTGGGGTAAGTGAGATAGATTTGGCAGGGGTGAGAGAAAGATTGGGGTAAGTGAGATAGATTTGGCAGGGGTGAGAGGATGATTGGGGTAAGTGAGATAGATTTGGCAGGGGTGAGAGGAAGATTTAGGTATGTCAGATAGATTTGGCAGGGGTGAGAGGAAGATTAGGGTAAGTACAATAGAAATGGTGCCAATTTGCGGAAAATACGGGAAAGTGAGATACAAAAGGTGCCAATAAATTGGATACTGGGGAAAGTGAGAAACAAATGGAGTCAATAAGAGGAAAGTTGGGAGAAAAAGAACCAAAAATGGCGCGAATAAGTGAAAAGCTGGGAAAAGTGAGATACAAATGACGCGAATAAGTGAAAAGCTGGGAAAAGTGAAATACAAATGACGAGAATAAGTGAAAAGTTGGGAAAAGTGAAATACAAATGACGAGAATAAGTGAAAAGTTGGGAAAAGTGAGATGCAAATGGCGCGAAGAAGTGGAAAGTTGTGAAAATTTACAAGAAGACAAAAGAACAAAAACACACACACACACACAAACACAGAGATAATGTGTGGAATAACACAAAGGGTGAAGGGTCTGACAACTTGAAATAACAGATCCGGCACAAGAATTGGAGAATCGAGACTAGACAGAAATCTAGAGAAGAATGGAGAAATGTAGGCTAGACATAAATTAAGACATGAATAGGGAAATGAAGGCTAGACTAAAAGCTAGACAACTGAGAAATGGAAATTAGACAGATATCTAGACAAGAATGGAGAAATCCAGATTAGACATAAATTAAGACATGAATAGGGAAATGAAGGCTAGACTAAAAGCTAGACGACTGAGAAATGAAAATTAGACAGAAATCTAAACAAGAATGGAGAAATCGAGATTAGACATAAATTAAGACATGAATAGGGAAATGAAGGCTAGACTAAAAGCTAGACGACTGAGAAATGGAAATTAGACAGAAATCTAGACAAGAATGTGGAAATCGAGATTAAACATAAATTAAGACATGAATAGGGAAATCAAGGCTAGACTAAAAGCTAGACTACTGAGAAATGGAAATTAGACAGAAATCTAGACAAGAATGGAGAAATCGAGATTAGACAGAAATTAAGACATGAATAGGGAAATGAAGGCTAGACTAAAAGCTAGACGACTGAGAAATGGAAATTAGACAGAAATCTAGACAAGAATGGAGAAATCGAGATTAGACATAAATTAAGACATGAATAGGGAAATGAAGGCTAGATTAAAAGCTAGACAACTGAGAAATGGAAATTAGACAGAAATCTAGACAAGAATGGAGAAATGTAGACTAGACAGAAATTAAGACATGAATAGGGAAATGAAGGCTAGACTAAAAGCTAGACAACTGAGAAATGGAAATTAGACAGAAATCTAGACAAGAATGGAGAAATCGAGATTAGACATAAATTAAGACATGAATAGGGAAATGAAGGCTAGATTAAAAGCTAGACAACTGAGAAATGGAAATTAGACAGAAATCTAGACAAGAATGGAGAAATCGAGATTAGACAGAAATTAAGACATGAATAGGGAAATGAAGGCTAGACTAAAAGCTAGACGACTGAGAAATGGAAATTAGACAGAAATCTAGACAAGAATGGAGAAATCGAGATTAGACATAAATTAAGACATGAATAGGGAAATGAAGGCTAGACTAAAAGCTAGACAACTGAGAAATGGAAATTAGACAGAAATCTAGACAAGAATGGAGAAATCGAGATTAGACATAAATTAAGACATGAATAGGGAAATGAAGGCTAGATTAAAAGCTAGACAACTGAGAAATGGAAATTAGACAGAAATCTAGACAAGAATGGAGAAATCGAGATTAGACAGAAATTAAGACATGAATAGGGAAATGAAGGCTAGACTAAAAGCTAGACGACTGAGAAATGGAAATTAGACAGAAATCTAGACAAGAATGGAGAAATCGAGATTAGACATAAATTAAGACATGAATAGGGAAATGAAGGCTAGATTAAAAGCTAGACAACTGAGAAATGGAAATTAGACAGAAATCTAGACAAGAATGGAGAAATGTAGACTAGACAGAAATTAAGACATGAATAGGGAAATGAAGGCTAGACTAAAAGCTAGACGACTGAGAAATGGAAATTAGACAGAAATCTAGACAAGAATGGAGAAATCGAGATTAGACAGAAATCACAGTGATGAACGGAAACGGTGAGTGATCAAATCCCACAAGTTTAAAGCGACCCTGGTCTCAGGGGAGGTAAGACCATTCTGAGTTACCTCCAGTCGTCTCAACCAATAGTCTTGCCACTGATCCAAGGTAACTCGGGATAAGAGTGAGATTGATGACCAGCGCATAATTTTTCTCACTTTAATCCTCATACAGCGCACATCACATCCTTAAGACAAATCCGTCTGATGTTGTGGCCATCATCACTTGTGATGGGCAATAACTTTTTTATATTACCAAAACAGTGAACTCGAACAATACCCAGCAATTTCAGAGCGGAGGCAGAGGCACTGAGGGCGGCAGTGGAAGAAATGGTGACACACAGTGAAAATGAGAGCCATATAGTCCTGCTGACAGATGCTCTCGTCGTAGTCACAGCGCTAAAAAGCCAGAAAAACACTGAGCTTAATGACTTAAGAGCAGCACTCTGCAAACTGTGCCAGCAGTCCGCACCAAAAAGGGTAGTGGTACAGTGGGTTCCGTCACACTGCAACATCCAAGGCAACGAGGAGGCAGACAGACTGGCAAAAGAAGGTGCAAGACTACCACAAACAGATACTAGTATGACGTACGAAGAGTCAAAACGGCTTATCAAAGCCAGATACATGACCAAATGGGAAACCGAACATACTGGTTACACCAAAAACGATGCCTATTACCAGTTGAACCGAAGAGAGCAGGTCGTTGTCTTCAGACTTCGCACTGGCCACAACAGACTGAGGTACCACCTATTCAACAAATTGAAGATAGGGTGTACCGACGAATGCCCGGGCGGTACTGGTAAAATGACCACTGAACATCTGCTGCAGAACTGCCCGACATACGAGGATCAGAGAGAGCAGATGTGGCCATTACCAGTGGAACTGCAAGACAAGCTCTATGGCAGTGGCGAGAGCCTCAGGATGACCGCCGCTTTTTTCGAAAAAATAATGGTTACTGTCTGACTGCGTACGCAGAAGAAGAAGAAGAAGAAGAACAATACCCCAAGAAAACACAGTGATGTGCTATCCATCACAGGAATAGAGAGACAAAACGAAAACTAAGATCAAATTACAAAGAGAGGTATGAAGCTATATCGCACACTGTCCAGTACGGTTCGCTGGAAGGAAACAAAATGGAAGATTATTATAATAAATATCATCCGAAGATTTACTGTCACAACATGGAGTGCACAAATGCTCTAAGAACACCAGAACTAGAATTGTGCTTCTCCTTTGCTGAGTAAGCGTACGAGTTTGAAGAACAAAAAACTGCACATGTTAAACATTGATACAGCAATTAATGAGACAGGCCGGAGGGATCAAGATGCTCAGTAGCGAATGAACTGGAGCGATCAGCGACCCGTTACTGACTGCTAGCGTCAGAGCAGTGATCCTGGATAACAGGCTGCAACAGAGCAGACTGGCTAAGGAGAAGGTATCAAAGAAGGGAAGACAACCCGGAACTAAAACATGCCTGCTGAAGTCGGATGTGTCGGACTGAACGGTGCAAATATCGCAGTCAAGCTGTAAACTAGCAACACAACTAAATCCGCTCTTTGGACTACGTCCTTCTACTTGCTTAGCCCTGTTCATGGCTTTGTGGCTCGAGATTGAGAACGAACGCAGAAGAAGAAAACTAAGCGGATAGTCACAGGGGGCCAAACAGCTACTACAACTGAAACAAAAGTACCACGTGATCGGCGTAGCCTCACCTGTAACACGAATAAGTATCGTATCAGAAATCGAAAGACAGAAACAAGTAAACTACTCAAGGCAACTTATGTTTGCACACCAGATCTAGCTCACAAGACTGCCATCAAGATGACGTTTCTTACAGTCATCACAGCCCTTAAAGACTAGTCTCGGAAAACGTTGCATCGAAAAACGGAATGGACTGACGAATGCCCTCCTGGATTTGACTGTGAAGCTTGAACCTGCTGCTGGACACCACTAGCTAAATAGACTCCGAACTGCTGTACCATGATGGAGAAAAAACTTGAATCGATGGGGGATACAAGGGTGATCAGACATGCGACCGTGGAGCAACAAGACTCAGACCACCTAATGATCTATCAAAATAGCCTGGAATCCTGCGATATGGATGGCATGTTGGTGGGGCAAACAACTAACAGCTAAATGGATAATATATCATCATATTTCATTATCCCCATCTACACAAACCGAGTAAAGGGTAAATGAATCCAACCACACAGCCAGAGTAAAGGGTCCCTGGATCCATTCACACAGCTCGAGGTAAGAGTTCCTGTATCCATATACACCACCCGAGTAAAGGATCCATGGATCAATTCACACTACATATTTAAAAGGTCCCTGGATCCACCCACACTACATGAGTAAAAGGTCCCTCAATCTATCCACACTTCGTGAGTAAAAGGTCCCTGGATCCATCCACACTACATGAGTAAAAGGTCCCTCAATCTATCCACACTACGTGAGTGAGTAAAAGGTCCCTGCATCCATCCACACTACACGCGTAAAAGGTCCCTGTATCTATCTACACTACATAAGTAAAGATCTCTGGATCTATTCACACTACATGAGTAAAATGTCCCTGGATCCATCCACACGACATGAGTAAAAGGTCCCTGGATCTATCCACACTACGCGTGTAAAAGGTCCCTGTATCCATCCACACTACATGAGTAACAGGTCCCTGAATCTATCCACACTACGCGTGTAAAAGGTCCATGTATCCATCCACACTACATGAGTAACAGGTCCCTGGATCAATCCACACTACACGAGTAACAGGTCCCTGGATCTATCAACAATACATGAGTAAAAGGTCCCTAGGTCCATCCACACTACACGCGTAAAAGGTCCCTGTATCTATCCACACTACGTAAGTAAAACGTCCATGAATCCATCTACATTACATGAGTTAAAGGTCCTTGGATCTATCCACACTACATGTGTAAAAGGTCCCTGGATCCATTGAAACCGAATTAAAGGTCCCTGGATCCATCAACACCATCTGATTAAAAGGATTGGAGGCACTGAAACAAAGTGAAAGGTCCTTTGATCCATTGAAACTGAGTAAAAGGTCCTTGGATCCATTGAACCGGAGTAAAGGGTCCCTGGATACATTGAAACAGACTAAAGGATCCCTATATCCAAACATAAATCGAAGTTCTGTATCACTATATTCTTCATAACGAGGTTACCAGAACAAGGGGAAGACGAACTCGTTTCTGGATTGACAATATGTCAGAAGTATTTAATAGGAGTACATTCTACATTCTAGATGTTTCATTTCGTATTTCTTCACAGCGTGACGACAACAAAGGGGAAATAAAAGAAAAAAAATAAGCAGAACATGACAATGAGTTTCGCACCAACTGGATAAAGTTATAACTCTTTGTCACTCTCAAGATGTCGCTTTAGAAGCCTTGTGGTTAGATTCCCAGAGTGGGTCACAGTAACCCGCATAGAAATACCTCCAACCAGCATCTTTCGCATTTTTGGTCTATTTGTTTCGTTAAGCCTCGCTCAAGTCGAGATCTGTGAGATCTCGTTGGGTGGGCTTAGACTCTTCTAACCCTTGTTTATGCATTACCTCCCTGGCTCCGAACCCTTAACAAACATTAGGAAAGAATTGCGCACGTAATGAGAAATTTCTCCACAAAAGCTGGCACATCGTGCCATTAGAAATATCATTACTTTTGCATCAGCATCATCGGCGTTATCGTCACCATTATTACTGCAATTATCATATGCCATCGTCACCTATCAAATATACAATAAGCCTGGCGTTATTCGACAATAGTTACTATTTATTATCGCAAAAGTACTTTGTTTACTTTGGTAAGTAACGACATTAGATATATCCATCCCTCCGTCCCCCCAACCAACAACCCACCCCATCCATCCATCCATCCATCCACCCACCCACCTACCTACCTACCTACCTGCCTACCTACCTACCTGCCTACCTACATGCCTATTTCTTTTCTCGTAATATAATTTTTACTTCTTCAGTACACTAGGGTGTCCTCTTTTTACTCTGCTTGGATATGAACCTCCCACAATATTTTTCTGTAGCTGCTTTGAGGAAAATTTTAAGCAGAACTCTTTTAGATCATGGTGTATGAAGACCATGTTCCGCCTCTAAGTGCCAGTCCTGGAGACAGACTGCATTCGTGCAGCTTGGATGAAAGAATAGGGTCCCAAAAGTAGCGTACTGAAACCAGATGGGTTTGGACGAAAGGTCAAGATATTGCAGCCTCGCTGTAAACTACGACAAAACGTAATAAAACGTCCCTTCCATGACCAAACCTGCAGTGGTGAAAGAAGATCGCAAATATTTCACAAAGGACAAATGCTGCAGTTACTGGTAACATGAAATTAACAACAACAACGACATGAACTCCATGAGCTTCTAGTCAGAGTAGCTAACTGGTAGTTCTCTACACAATAATCCACATAGAAGAAGAAGAAGAAGAAGAAGAAGAAGAAGAAGAAGAAGAAGAAAAACGAAAAAGAAAAAAGTGGAGAGAGGCAGAGCGAGAGAGAAAGAGAGAGAAGTGTGTTTATGTGTGCTAAATGAATGTCCAGCTACATGATTTATATCAGTGCTTGTTTCTTTCTTAGTTTGCTTGAAAATAAAATGACTATCTGCAAAAGTGTCTCTTGTATAAAGTTCTTTTGTAGTTCACATTCATGTCCATATTCGCGCACCTCTTGGCTCCCCAGGGCAACCGAGATGGACCTTCAGAATTAAAGGGTGGGTCCTTTCGAGACAGGGGACCTTGCATTCTACCTACCTGGTTGTCCATCACAGGTCGAGTGCATATAGTTTTGCAGATACGGGAATATTTTCATTGTGTGTTTTTGCATTGCATCCTGATTGTTGTGGTGTGTCTCTTGGTTGGATGTCTTCGTATTCAGTACCTTATCTTGCTGTGTAAGACTGAGGCCTTGCTCAACTAACAGTATGTGTTCGCGTACTGTATCAACGCATGGTTATAGTGTGTCATCACTATTTCTTGAGATTTGTTTTTCAATTGATGGTGCGTTTGTTTTTTGGTATCACATTATCCCAGAATAACCAGACAAACAGACTGATTATATATATATATATATATATATTATATATATATATATATATATATATATATATATATATATACACGAGGCGTGTTCAAATGAAACTGCAACAAGTGAACATACGTACGATGAGCATAATGACGTCACTTCTGGTGTTAGCAGCCCATACCAACTGTCAAGTTTGCAAAATTTCATTATCCTTCGAGGCATAGCTTCCCCAGCAGACTGTTAGAAACATGACGGGTGTGAAACTGAATCCGTCCAGATAATATCAACGATAGAACATCCAACATAAATACAAGATGACTATCATAGTATAAGTAGGTAAGAGCAGATTGTCATACTACGCCACAGGACGGTACACAACCGCCTCCGCAGCCACACGTATACAACATTTAGGATTGGTAGTTCAAGTATGTGTACATGTGGACAGGCACCCCAGACTGCGGAACATATACTTCAGGACTGTCCAGAGTATGAGATACTGAGGCGGACATACTGGCCAAGAGTAACAACACTGGAAGGGAAACAATATGGACCTATGTGAGAACTGCAGAAGACAGTAAGGTTCATTCAAGATACAACTTTGCAGATGTAGACATACTCCAAGCGGCAGAAGACAGTGAGGTTCATTCAAGATACAACTTTGCAGATGTAGACATACTCCAAGCGGCAGAAGACAGTGAGGTTCATACAAGATACAACTTTGCAGATGTAGATATACTCCAAGCGGCAGAAGACAGTGAGGTTCATTCAAGATACAACTTTGCAGATGTAGATATACTCCAAGCGGCAGAAGACAGTGAGGTTCAAACAAGATACAACTTTGCAGATGTAGATATACTCCAAGCTAATAAAAAAAGAAGAATAAGAAACTGTTTAAAGCATTAGTTAGACCTAGATTGGAGTACTGTGTACAAGTGTGAAGTGCTTACCGTAGAGGGGATATTAACATGCGGGAAAGGATACAAAAACAGCGACAAAGCTGATAGTGGGATTACTGCATTACAGTTATTAAGAAAGAACGGCCTGCAGTGTCTAGAAAAGAGAAGAATTCGTAGTGACCTAATACAGGTTTATAGGATAATCAAAAGCACGGATATTAAGAAATATTATTTTTAGTCAGAGAGTGGTGAATGCTTGGAATGCATTGTCACAGGAAGTAGTGGAGGCAGGGACAATTAATACATTTAAGAAAAGATTGGACGCACATAGCTTTTAGAGCAAAGAAATGTAAATGAAATTGGTTGTTTACAGACGCTGCATAGACTTCTAAACCAGTTTAAAAACGTTAAGTTAACGCCAATACTTAATTGCAAGCACGTGACAATAACTACCAAAAGAGCTTTATTGAACACAATTGTTGTCCCGACACTAAGCTACCGATGTCAAAACTAGACACTGACATCAAATAGAAAACGCTACATCGTAACAACAGCAATGCAAAAATATTGGGCATATCAATGAGAGACATGATCAGAAACGATGGCATCAGGAGACTAATGGGAACAACACCAGTATTAGACTACATTAAAAGACAGCAACTAAAATGGTTTGGCCATGTAACAAGCCTACCACCAAACAGCACCCAGCAATGCTGTTTAGATACAACGGATTCAAAGCCAATGGCAGACCACGATAAAAGTGGCTTACAGAAATATCTGAGGCGGTGAATGCTATTGAGCATGTGGAACACAGACAGGCTCGTTCTAGAGATATGTTCATAAACTGACGCTGAACGGCAGAACAGGATAAAAAAAGAAGGAAAATTATTCCAGAATGTTTCCATTGGTGATGAAGTGAACGTTAGGATCTCAAAGACCAGCAACTTATTTGGCAGACAAATGTTTGGCATCCAAATGACAGTCTACAGATGAAACTGAAGGTTTACAGAGCTGTGGCACGTACAGTACTGTTTTAACCTTGTGAAACATGGACTGTATACACGCGCTGCGTAAGACAAGTTGAACCACTTCTACATAGTCTGTCTCAGAAGGTTATTGAAGTACAAATTGCAAGACATGGTCCCACATACTACCGTTCTTGGAATAGCTATTGTCTTTAGCGTTAATACTATTCTGATGCAGTCACAAATCCGCTGGGTTGGTCATGTAGTTCACATAGCTGCTCATTAGCAACAAAAATACTCTTTTACAGACACATGCAAGAGGTTAAACGCCCCGTTAATGACCAAAAGAAAAGCTGCAAAGACACGCTTCCACTAAAAATCTTTGACATAATACCCGACACTTGGAAAGATACTGCGCAAGAGAGATCAGTCCAGCGCACATCTCTTTATGAAGGTGCAGCGTCGTGCGATGCATCCAGAACATCACGGCTGAACAACGGAGAACGGCTAGAATATCCAGTGAAATGAAGCTTTCCCATCAGGCCTACATCCACTGCCCGCATAGTTTCAGAGCAGAGGCATTGAACGCTGCAGTAGAAACAATACTGACAGGCGAAAGCAATGAAAGCTAGATAGTCGTGTTTACAGATACCCTGTCCGTGGTTGCAGCAATAAAAAGTCAGAAAAATACAGAACTAAATGACTTAAGATGAGTACTCTGTCAACTATGCCAGCAGTCAACACACAAAAGAGTCGTGGTACATTGGGTTCCACCACACTGTAATATTAAAGGCAACGAGGAGGCAGACAGACTGGCAAAAAAAGGTGCAAGTTTACCACAACCAGATTCTAGTGTCACCTACGAAGAGTCCAAAAGGTTTATTAGGGCCAGATACAAGGCCACATGGAAAACAGAACATACTGGCTATACAAACAATTATGCTTATTACCAGTTGAACAGAAGAGAGCAGGTCGTGGTCTTCATACTCCGCACAGGCCACAACAGCCTGAGGTACCATCTACACAATAAACTGAAGATAGGTGCTACTGACGAATGCACCTGCGGTACATGGAAAATGACCCATGAACATCTGCTGAAAAATTGCCTGACATACGAAGACCAGAGAAAGCACATACGGCCATCACCAGTACCAACACTACACAAGCTCTATGTCAGTGTCGACAGCCTCAGGATGACAGGTGCTTTCTTCGAACAAATTCAAGTTGACGTCTGACAGCGTGCGAAAAATACATCAACTGAACTTTCATATTTTAAATGGCTGACCAGAGAGAGTGGGCATCACCACACGCGATGGACGAACATCAGTATCCTGTGTATTGTACTTTTTCCTTGTCTCTTAATTTGTTCTGTCTCTTTCTTTGATATAGCTGCAGTGTCATCATTGCTGCACCGTGCGGAAACATGGACGATGATCAAACAGTTTAAGGACAAAATATGGATACAGAGAAAAATAGGTAGCAAACACATAACATTGGCCTAACAAGATTAGGAAATACTGAAAGGCATACAAATTAGGGAGATCAAATATTTTGGACATGCTCAGAGACAGCTGAAAACAATACATCTGCGTGCGTACTGGAAATGACGTTTTGACATTGTGACGTAGTTACAGCGTGGCTGCGATATCTGCGCCTTTCGGAACGACATATCCGATTTGGAACCGGGTTTGCCTTCCCACTGCAATCCCCATTTTCTTAGCTCGATTACACTAGTGTGACCTGTTTCCAGGGCCGCTATTGGAGGTGGAACAGGGTCGTAGTCAGCTGTGGTTGGCTGACCTTGATGCAAGCGGTCAGCTGTGGTTGGCTGACCCTGATGCAAGCGGTCAGCTATGAGACGCTGGCTATAGTCTGCCCATTCACTGTAACATATTCAGGGCTCGAAAACAATACTGGAAGGAAATGTTGAAGGCAGGCGGACACGAAAAAGACAGTGCTATAAGTTGGCGATCAACAACAAGAGATGGGCTTGCAACAATCTGTTGAAGTGTACCATCAAGGAAAGAACAAGATGACGTCGGAGGTTCATTGCAGCCAAACTTCGATGCGAAGACGGCTCGATGTCGTTACCTTCTTATTCTTTTCGCGTCTTTTATCCTGCTTGTGCCTTTCAGTGTCAGGGGATGAAGAGGTTTCTTGACCGGGCCCTAGCATGCGCTTTGTACACGAAGAACTTTACTGCTTCTGCTATTTCTGTTGTCCATCTTTTGCGTGGTCTCCCCTTGGCTCTGTATCGATTGTATCTGTATAGCAAAGCTTTCTGATGGATACTATCTGGTGTTTGACGTGTCACGTGGCCGAACCATTTGGTTTGTTGTCTCTTGATGAAGTCTAGCACTGGTGCTGTATCTACTTGTGTCCTAATTTCTTTGTTTCTGACTCGATCCATTTTTGTTTCTTTAAGCATTTTGCAGAGGCATTTCATCTCTGTTGTTACAATGTTTCTGTTATATTTGTTTGTTTATGTCCAATTACTGATAGCACTGATAGCACAAAGTGTTTAGGGAGATCTTCTGAACCAGAAACAACTGTCTGTGGCTGAAAGCTACGCGTCGTGTCAAAATGAACACTGAACATATTAACAACAATAACAGCTGCATGTTAACCTTTCTGATGTTGTTTATCAGTGATGTAGCTATTTCTGCATGCATTTGTTTGAAGCTACATCTTCAGCATTGTTTATCGACTCCCGTTCTACCATCGAGAAGACATGACCGGGTCAAGTATCCTTATATAATGTGTACATCTGTGAGTCCATAATTTGATTACCTTTTTAATTTGTTTTGTGTTCTAAGTTCCCCATGCATACCTTTTTATCGTAACAAGATTTCACTCATGTTAATGTTCTGAATTGGTATTGATTCGCACTTATCTTTCTTGTTGTGCTCTATATTTTGCCTTTCAGTACCATAGCAGTCTCTCAATATTATTATATTCCCTTAAAATTTGACTGTCCCTGTCCATCCGACAAAGCAAGAGTTTGCTACCAGAGTTGTATGTCCTAGGAAACTGTCGAATCTTTTCTCTAGTATCCGTTGTCTTAGTATCCCTTTCTCAAAGTAGCAGTAGGATCCGCTTTCACATCATTCCTCAATGTAGCTAGTAGGACCAGCTTTCTCTCAGTATCCCTCACCCACATCATCTAGTAGTACCAGTTTTTCTCAGTATCCCTCACCCACAACATCTAGTAGTACCAGTTTGTCTCAGTATCCCTCACCCAAAGCATCTAGTAGTACCAGTTTTTCTCAGTATCCCTCACCCACAGCATCTAGTAGTACCAGTTTTTCTCAGTATCCCTCACCCACATCATCTATTAGTACCAGTTTTTCTCAGTATCCCTCACCCACAGCATCTAGTAGTACCAGTTTTTCTCAGTATCCCTCACCCACAGCATCTAGTAGTACCAGTTTTTCTCAGTATCCCTCTCTCACAACATCTAGTAGTACCAGTTTTTCTCAGTATCCCTCACCCACATCATCTATTAGTACCAGTTTTTCTCAGTATCCCTCACCCAAAGCATCTAGTAGTACCAGTTTTTCTCAGTATCCCTCACCCACAACATCTAGTAGTACCAGTTTTTCTCAGTATCCCTCACCCACAGCATCTAGTAGTACCAGTTTTTCTCAGTATCCCTCACCCACAACATCTAGTAGTACCAGTTTGTCTCAGTATCCCTCACCCACAGCATCTAGTAGTACCAGTTTTTCTCAGTATCCCTCACCCACAGTATCTAGTAGTACCAGTTTTTCTCAGTATCCCTCACCCACATCATCTATTAGTACCAGTTTTTCTCAGTATCCCTCACCCACAGCATCTAGTAGTACCAGTTTTTCTCAGTATCCCTCACCCACAGCATCTAGTAGTACCAGTTTTTCTCAGTATCCCTCTCTCACAACATCTAGTAGTACCAGTTTTTCTCAGTATCCCTCACCCACATCATCTATTAGTACCAGTTTTTCTCAGTATCCCTCACCCACAGCATCTAGTAGTACCAGTTTTTCTCAGTATCCCTCACCCACAGCATCTAGTAGTACCAGTTTTTCTCAGTATCCCTCTCCCACAGCATCTAGTAGTACCAGTTTTTCTCAGTATCCCTCACCCACAGCATCTAGTAGTACCAGTTTTTCTCAGTATCCCTCACCCACAGCATCTATTAGTACCAGTTTTTCTCAGTATCCCTCTCCCACAGCATCTAGTAGTACCAGTTTTTCTCAGTATCCCTCTCCCACAGCATCTAGTAGTACCAGTTTTTCTCAGTATCCCTCACCCACATCATCTATTAGTACCAGTTTTTCTCAGTATCCCTCACCCACAGCATCTAGTAGTACCAGTTTTTCTCAGTATCCCTCACCCACAGCATCTAGTAGTACCAGTTTTCTCAGTATCCCTCTCTCACATGAGAGAGTAGAACAAGTTTTTGTCTGCATTCCTTTCTCACAGTAGAGAGTAAGAACAATTTCAATATTGTTCCCTCGCAGTATCCAGTGGGACCAGTTTTCTTATAGTTCTTTTTTTTACAGTAGCGAGTAGGTCCCATTTTCTTATTCTTTTCTAACAGTAGCGAGTAAGACCCATTTTCTCAGTATCTGTCCCTGGCAGTTGCCAATGGCAACTGAAATCTCACGGCTACCCGTGCAAGCTTTATCTAACGCGTTGGTTCTGGGTGGCCCGCTAATAAGCTAGGCCGGCACACGAGTTATTTGCAAAATTTGGCGAACAAATAACCTGAAAGGGGGGACGAAATCGCTTCACACCTTTCGTTTGTTGATTTGGCAGGGAAGGCAGACACCTTGAGAGACAGAAGCACAGAATGCTAGGATTTGGCGTCCCAAACGCCTGATGGCCCTGCCTGACTTTGCACATTCAATCGTTCACGCTGGTTAAAAGCTGGAAAAACAATGCATTTAATGTGTTTTTGTGTAGAGTTGTCGGAAGGCTGAGGTTGGATATAAACCACACACGAGCAGACTTGGACCACCGGGCCACGTTTTGCCGACGGTAATATTTGATGGGGTCCACATCCACTGAAAACATTTTGTGAATTTTGTTTCTTCGACCGCTTTTGAAGTCAACATTCAATTGTGGCTAATAAGAGAGGAATATTTTTGTTTTTATTTTGCGTTCGCCTTATTTCTCTTATCACCAAGGCGGTGTGCGTTGCACTATGGTTTTTATTTTGCGCCTGTCGACCCAGTGCATCCGACTTCAGCATGCATTTTTATGTAAGGGTCTGCTTCCTCCTGCATTTTCTAAGGGTTTGCTTCCTCGGGGTAACGGCCGGTGCTGTGGTGGGGATCGAACCCAGCACCTTCTGGTTGTGAGCCGTGTCACTTAACCACTAGGCCACGCCGTCCCCTCTAAGACAGGAATGTTTCATATAGTCTGCATTCAATGCAAGCATTCTCTTCTTCATTCTTTCTAAACCTATTTTCTTCTTTTTGTTTTTCTTGTTCATTTTCTTCTGCTTGTTCTTTTTGTTCTTCTCCTTATTCTTCTTTTTTGTTCTTCGCGTGGACTTGTTCTTTCTTCTTCTTCTTCTTTTTCTTCTTAGGTTTTCAAATGTCAACCTCGAAATCTAGATAAACATACAAGAACGTTCTATGACACCCGCATGCACAGTAAACAATGTTTATTATTATTGTTAGTATTATTATTCTTCGGATCTTATCAGATATCAAGTTTTGATGTCAACCGACAGAGCACCTGATGATGATGGTGATTATATATGGGCGACAAAACCGCACGCGAGTGCACGCATACACGTAAGAGCGCACGCACGCGCACATGCACGCACCCACCCACCGTATAATTACCACCCGCCCACCCAATCCTCCAAATACCCAGCCAAACACCCACCCACGCACGCACGCATACACACACACACACACACACACACACACACACACACACACACACACACACACACACACACACACACACACACACACACGCATGAACACTACGTTCCATAGCAGAATATCGTATCTATTTCCAAGAAGTTTTGCATCTACATTTCAGTACATAGCTTTGATAACAACGCGTATCGGAATGAACGTCGGTGGTAAAGTTATCAGAATCATATGAAACATAGATTAGCAATACATGGATGCAGTTAGAGTGGCTAATTATATCAGTAAAACCTTTGATAGTCAAACAGGAGTTGAACAACGATGTGTCCTGTCACCAGATCTATCTAAAGCACAAAGATTGCTAAGAAATGAATGCCCCACATTTGTTTTCCTCATTCAGGAATAACGGAAGCAACTTACTTAGTCGATCTTCTTCTACCTTTGGAGTGTACAGTTTTGTCAGAAAGAGAGCCAGGCCATTACATCCGACGTCTTCCTGTTGGCCTCAGTCGAGTCTAGAACACGGTCTCTTATTGGCAGTCTTATATTGTCATCCCAGCGGATTGTGGGTCTTCCCAGAAGTCTGGATGTTGATTATTTTCTTCTCATGACTGCGGTGGTATCCGATCTTCTTTCATTCTGCAGATGGGACCAACCGATAAAGTTGAGATTGCTCTACTCAAGCCTGCAAGACCTGACCTTCAAGATCTTACGAACTTACTTTCCGTGCTCGTAGCACCGTGCCAGACAGCAGAGGTGAATAGTTTTGCCACACCGACAATCTTGTCGTTCTCTTCTAGCAGGCCAGCCATTGTACATGTGTCCAGTAGATTTGGACAGGTCATCCTTGACATCGCTCCAGGCATACACTGTACCCACAGCAGGTTCTTTCTGTACCGGATGATGGACCTTGTCGTTTAAAAAAAATTAAATATCATTCTTTTAACTCATTTCTGACGTTCGGAACTGGCTTTTCTGGGCTGTCGTCATTGCCAATAACTCATTTCTGACGTTGGGAAGGGGGTTTTTCTGGGATGTCGTCATTGCCAATAACTCATTTCTGACGTTTGGAAGGGGCTTTTCTGGGCTGTTGTCATTGCCAATAACTCATTTTTGACGTTTGGAAGGGGCTTTTCTGGGCTGTTGTCATTGCCAATAACTAATTTCTGACGTTTGGAAGGGGCTTTTCTGGGCTGTTGTCATTGCCAATAACTCATTTCTGACGTTTGGAAGGGGCTTTTCTGGGCTGTTGTCATTGCCAATAACTCATTTCTGACGTTTGGAAGGGGCTTTTCTGGGCTGTTGTCATTGCCAATAACTCATTTCTGACGTTTGGAAGGGGCTTTTCTGGGCTGTTGTCATTGCCAATAACTCATTTCTGACGTTCAGAAGGGGCTTTTCTGGGCTGTTGTCATTGCCAATAACTCACATTCATAAATCAAAGCTGGTACATAGATGGAGTGGGACACAGCCCACTTGGTTTTATTTTGACAAGGAATCCTGTATCTGTAGTATGACAAAGTTTACCTTAGCTTAGCGAACTCTTCTATAATGCCTCCCTTCTGGTTGAATACAGCCACAATGTATTTGAACTGCTTGACCTGTTCCAGAGGTGGTGACCCAAAGAAATGTGATGTCTCTGCTCCTCTCTCGATACCACCGTCACTTTAACTGTTGGACGGCAAATGCTAATCTCTCTTCCACAGCTCCTCTTTCCAGATTTGATATATGTACTGGTCTCCACCATTGTGTTTTTTCTTCTATTCCTTATATACTTTGATGACATCATCCATGAGTGGCATGATATAATGTGACCCTGTCGTACGTCACTCGTGGCCGCGAATAATTCCTGTGACGTTTTGCTTCCTGGCCAAATGTAGTTTCTACAGGTCTTATAACAACTGTGTGTAGTGTAGATTAGGGGTGATGGGATGCTCTTCCCGTCAAGACAGTCTAAGAGCCTTCTTCAGGGAACCTCATCAAGTGTATTTTCCAGATCCAAGAAAGAAGGTCGCATTTCATAATTATGCTAATGAGCTATTCCACCCAGTTGCCCGAATATGAAGATGTCTTGAGAACTATCGTTTCTTCTGAAGCGGCATTTGGCGTCGCCAAATGTGACTCAGCTAGATACCTGTGCTACAGTTTCCTAGAGTATGCTTTTGCTGTCGGCACTAAGGAGGGTAATGCCTCGTGCTTTAACACCGCCTGTTTTCAGTCTTTTTTTAATATTGAGTAATGATCCGCCAGTTCTTTGGTCTAGCCTTGTGACACTAGAGTGCCCGGAAAACCTTCAGGAATACCAGTTCACTTGCAGTTCCAATGTACTTGACCATTTCTGGTGTTATATGTTTGATGCTCATCTGCTGTGATAACCGTTGTTTTTTTTTCCAAGTTCTGCCTTCAGCTCCTCAACTATGATGTTTTGCCGTCTTTTCTTTTCTCCTCTGTATTAGAGCCTGTCGCACCCGGAACTTTGTCTTCCTCTGTACAGAGAAGTTCTGAGAAATAATCTTTTCATTCGTCGAAATAGTAAACAAAACACTTGTATATCTTTTACACATTTCAGTGAGCACTTTCTGTCCTTCCTGAATTTCTTTAGGGTCATGTAGAACAATCCTTCTCTAATGTCCTCCCGGGATTTAGTATTGTTGTTACCATTGTCCTCTTGTCTACCTTGTGCTTTTTCTTTGTATTTCAGTTTTTTTCTGTAGTTTTCTTGACTTTAAAATATTGTTTTCATGCTGTGTTCTTTTCTCTTATTATGCTATTTGACCAGTTCTTGTCACCAAGGTGTCCTATTTACATCTTTATGAACTTTGAAGTGACCACATGCTTCTACCACAGTTGCTTTGAGGAAGTTTTTTAAGCAGAACTTCTAGATCTTGAGATGGTTCTTCTATATTTCTAGCTGCTGCCAATATAAGCTCAAGGAGACACACATTATTGTCGCATTAGAAATTGAATAAGAGGAGCAGGAACACGTCCAAATGTACCTTATGTTTGGACACCAGGTGCCAGTGCACGAGATTGAAACCTAGATGACGTTTATAACAGTCAACAGCCCTTACAGATTAGTCCCAGAAAACGACGGATCGAAACAAAAATGGAATGAATTAGCACAGTTCCTATTCATTTCCCAACTGTGCCAGAAGAAGTACACTGGAGAGAGCTACATAGACTTCCAGTACGAATCCAAACAACCATTCAAGGAATACTAGGCAAGGAGGAACAGAACAGTATGCAACAGGATCTATGGGTCCGAGTATACACAAATGGGTCAGCACAGAATGCAGTAAAGAATGGAGGAGCAGGTGTTTAAATAAAATACCCAAAAAACACCATGGAAACACTTGCAGCACCAACAGGAAAATTCTGACATAATTACGATGCAAAGATACAAGCGATGAAATTGGCGACAGAAAAATTGTTGAATACCAACGTTGGCCCGTATCCTGTGGTATTTCTGCTCGCTTTACACAGCAAAGGTTCACTTCATGTTCCAGCCGACCAGGCTGGAAAAGCATAATCTGTAAATGGGTACCTTACCTACGGTTAGGGAAGGAAAGGCAGCTAGTAAGGAATCGATCACCACACCACCTCTCCCTCTCATAACCAAGCAGTCTCTAACACTTCATCCCCGATGACAGTGTCTGCAATAATACAATGCAAAATTGTACACATCTCTATGCAGGATGAGTAAATTCTGCTAGGCTTTATTGTGGCAGTTTTCTCACCGCATAAGTTACTGAGCAGTCTTGTGTCTATCAGTCCATATCTACTTCTGAGTTATAGGACGATATAGCGATCACTTCTCAGGTACCAAGTTCGATCTCCACTATCAACACGCTGCAGTCAACTTAGCTGCAAATAGGTACGTGGATTATGGATGAGGAAGAATAAACAGCGAGAAAGGAAAATGGTCACCCAATCTTGTAAAAATACTGGGACTCAGTGCAATAGTCGCACAACCTTATAAAAGACTGGAGCCCAGTACAATAGTCGCACAACCTTATGAAAGACTGGAGCCCAGTACAATAGTCGCACAACCTTATGAAAGACTGGAGCCCAGTACAATAGTCGCACAACCTTATAAAAGACTGGAGCCCAGTACAATAGTCGCACAACCTAATAAAAGACTGGAGCCCAGTACAATGGTCGCACAACCTTATAAAAGACTGGAGCCCAGTACAATGGTCACACAACCTTATAAAAGACTGGAGCCCAGTACAATGGTCGCCCGACCTTATACAATTCTGAAGCCTAGTACAACGGCCGATCAACCTATGAAAACTGCAGGCACGGTACTATGTTGTCCCAAATTATAAAATAACTGGGGCCAGTACAATGGTCGCTCAACCTAATTAAAAAAACATGCTGTCCAGTACAATCGTCGCCTAACCTTATTAGAAAACTGTGACCCGGTGACATGAAAGCGCCTTCACTGCATCCCAGGCAGACTGCAGTGATCAATTTCGAATTGTGAATTCAATCAAAGGGAGGAAACCACATTTTTGTTGTGAATATTCAAATATGCCGTATGGCAGGCTGGTGCAGCGTACGGTCAGCGGGCCGCCTCCTGATTTGATCCTGCTAACGCGGAATTTATCAAAATTTCACAGATTCTCGCTTGCCAGTTTTTAACAAAAGATTGTGATGGCTAAGTGAGATCAGATACTGAATCGAGATCAGGCATCAGTTTCATCGACATAAAAGGAAAACCTCAGTAGAATTTGGAAAACAAGATAGTGACAATTCTTGTAGACCAGGGATTCTCAACCTTTTGTCCCCCCCCCCCCCCCCCCCCCCGCACTCCTCCTTTTCCACATTTGTTCAAAACATAATTTTCACTTCCCAAGATACTTTATCTTAAAACGTGAATTCCAAATAATATACAATTAATTTTGTAATTTTGTTTCTATATTAGAACACACACATGCCCCGAGTGGTTCGCTTGGATCTTTGTGTATGACAAAAACAAGAATAGCACTAATGCCCCCCCGAGAGCATGTCGTGAGACGCGACTAACTGTGTGACATGGTATAACACCGGCTAAGTGGTTTGTTAAGAGCGGCATATATGGCTCCTAACAGGCTGCGGGTCTACTTTCTCTAGTGTTTGAGTATACTAAGATGGACTTACAAATCAGTTAACCACCCTCCGAGGCACTTGTCCCAACGCAGCGGAGTAATAAGCACACGGGCATCTGCCTCTGTAGAAGTACAGGTCGACTAAGGCATATACATTCATTTGGATTATTTTTATACTAGAGTTTTACAAGCTAATAGCAATATAAAATGTTGATAAGTTTTAAAATTTGATTAAAATTGTTTAAAACAATGTATATATAACTAATTACTTAACTACTGAAGTTATTTCTTAGTTTATATTATAAGAACATTTCTTTGAGCATTTTCTGGTATTTTAAATAGTAATTACATTTTGCAAACAAAGATACTGCTGCACGCTCAAGAGGCAATTTCAATCTCTGCCATTAAATAAACTTTATTGAATGTTGTAGAACAAACTGTCATTTTACAGATTGGACATAACCTAAAGGACTAGCTCTTTGCCGAAGAGTGGTCCCTCTCCCCCTGTACCTCCCACCCTAAAAGTCCTATAGAGAAGCAGGGGGAATCCTAAAGCCCCACCCCCCTCCTTTGAGAAACCCCTATTGCAGAAGTTGCATCTTAATAAACTCAATGCTAAGTTACAAGCTCAAGGACAACTGGTCCATGAGATGCAGGGACACATTCAATCACCTCAGAATAAACTTCCACTTTGGGAAATTCATTTTCCCAAACTTGTGAACCGCAACAACGATTTTAATTGCAATTCATTTGCGGGCGAGTTGAAGTCTTTGAGTGAAGAATTCTACACAAGGTTTCGCTCGACGAAAGAATCAAATTGATTTAAAAACATTCTCTTTTCCATTTGATGTTGACGTGAAATGAGCTCCACCTTTTTTGCAAATCGAAGTAATTGAACTCGAATCTAAAAAGAAAAATCAAAACGTTCCACTAACTGACTTTTATTTGAAATATTTATGCATAAAACACTTGCAACTTTTGCTCGAACGAGAGAAACGCCACTGGAAAGTACTTTCACTTGCGTGAATTACTTTTTTCTTTTTGTAGCGCGAAGCTCGTTAAATCTAAAACTTGGGCCAGAATAATGGGTTCACATCTATAAAACACTTTAGGCGTTACAGCGTCAGTTATTTCCTCGAACCTTGCCTGTCTTATGATATACACGAAGTTCTAAACGTCATATTGACTGCATCAGATCTGTTTTAAGCTAACTTAATTTTATTTATAGAGCCAACTTTAACAAATTATATTCATGAAAATAAACAAGAAAAAATAAATAGGTAAATAAAGCAATCCTGAAATGTATGTTTCACTGTAAATCTTCTCGTGCAATTGTATACTATGACATAACTTAACAAGATTACATCAATAAATACAAATTACATCAATTAATCCAAATTACACAAACTATATTTTTTGTCAAATAAATACAAACATTAAAACATAGTACAATAACTTCACATTATATGTTTTGTCTTGCCTTTCCCGTTACCGCAAAAGGTCGAAGGAGCATCTCTCAGGGTGTGAGTGATGTGTCTTCAGTGCCTTTCTAACTTTGCAGGACTCAATCTCTCTCGGGCGATGTGTTTTCGTCCATTATTCTCCGCTGTATACATTTCACAGCCACACCAAAACAGACACTGTCTGCAAATAGAGCGGATAGCATCAATCTGTTGAAGTTCGGCCGCGCGCACTAGATCGTGTAAGTACGACACAGGGTAACTGAAATACTATTACGTGTAGCTGATGGCCATGCCAGGATAATCGGAAAGAAAACAAACAGCACATAAGGAACGAGCTAACTAGTCCAAATGAAAAAGAACAACACGTTTTCGTGAACACAAGTGTAAGATGTCGACTAGTGTGAATTCTAGTCAAATCCGTGACCTGGCAGCACTCATAATGGACAAAAATACAAAAGCAAAGTTAGAACCGCGTCTTGCTAGACGCCATCGTTGTTAGCATGGCCCACTGATAAATTTGAAATTCGCGATCCAACACTTTCGTTCTTAATGAAGTTGCACATGGCTGTCTTATAGAGTTTATACGTCTTATCTCGACTCCAACCGAAATCAAACATCACACAGTGGCGACAGGTCAGCCAGCAGTTAGACACTCATTTGGATCGATCACAGATTGCAGACGTTTTAAATGAGAGGCAGACGGAGCATAGTTCTTGTGATTAAGGCTCACATTGAATATGTGTACTTTTTTGTACGTCTTGAAAAGAGCTTTAAAGGGCCTGATGCAGTAGCTTTTCTTACATCCCGAGCGTGCTGATGAAGGTGGACTGGGATCCTCCAGACTATTGTGCTATGCTTACCTTCACCTGCGTGACGCTTTATACTACGGGAATCACATCGATCTCCACCTAGTTAGCCAGGCTGTCATGAAACAGCCCGTTTCCAGGGAGAACTACACGAAAGTGAGGTGAGGGTCTTGGCCAGTATATTTTACCTGGCCCTGACTAACATTCTTCGATCAGCAGGTGTTGCCTGACCAGACGTTAGTCTCCTCTCCCTTCATGCGCGTGATGATTACTACTACATGGATCACGTCGATCCCCTATCTCTTTAGCTTGTTGTTTGAAGACTTTTATTTATTCAATTTTCTTTGCATCTAGCTCCCTCCCTCCCACTCTCCCTTCCACCCTTACTCCCACTCTCCCTCCCTACCACCTTCACACCCTCCCTCCCTCACTTCCTTCTTTTCTCTCCGCCTTCGATCAGTCAAGACTGGCTATAGTAGAAGCTGTCAGTCCTGACTGGATATAGAATGGCGCGATCTTGGTTTTGTAACTGTCTAATGAGTTTTGGGTTCTCTCTCCTTGTGGCGTATGTATATGCGTCGTGAGGTGATCAAATATAGCAGAAACTTTACAAAAGTGACTGTAGATTTCTGGGTCTAGAGAGATCTTGCCGATGATGATGGACCATTGAGTTGATGAAGAGTGTACCACAATTCTCCCCCTCGGAACAGGAGCTTAAAGTCTAAATGCACACATGCATAAAATGAAAGCAGCACAGACTGCACAATGCACATGTCGGAGAGGACCCCAGACTCCAGAACACATCCTGCCTACATATCCAATGCATCAAGGCTCACGTGAGAAAACCTGGCCCGAGGAAAGAAATATACCAGACAAACTATGGGGAACCAATCAGTAACTGACGTGTCACTTCATGGAGGCAGCCCATCTGGTGGCATAAAATGAGCATACGAAATTGAACGCAAAGAAGAAGAGTTGATGTAGATGATTGGGTGCACGTGTAGCTACCGATACATAATCTACTTCCTGTCCCAGCGTATTGGTTTTTCTGAGACTTATTGTAAGATAAATATCTTAATACTCATGTGAGAAATGATCTATAAAGCTCTAAAATTCATAACAATTATAGCTTCATGAATGGATATTAAGTCTCTGACAGTGACCTTCCTTATCATGACGAAATGGATACTCTCTTCGTAAGAGGCTGATGGGAACAAACGTCTTAGTTCTTAGTCGACCTGTACTTCTACAGGGGAAGAAGCCACTGTGCAGGTCTCAGCTGTGGGATGAGCTGTAGCCGGGAGAAGGGTTTCCTGCTTAGCGAGCTAGGCTTGAGCAGCTTAATACTCCGCTGCGTTAGTACAAGCGGTTACGGTAGGTTGTTAGCCGATGTGCGAGCCCATCTTAATAGACTCAAACACTAGAGCAACGTAGACCCACAGCCTGTCAGGCGCCTTCTATGCTGCTCTTAACAAACCATCTAACCATGGTCTGTGTTATGTCACACAGTTAGTCGCCTCTTACGACCTGCTCTCTGTGAGGCAGTGGTTCTATTATTGTGCTTGTCACACACAAAGACCCCAACAGACCACTTACTTAAACAATGTCTCAGGCCCAAATTTATTTATTTAATAAAAATTTAAAAATGACATTTCACCTATTGGGGTCTCACACAGAGAAGACAACAATGTTTATTGCCTCTGATGATATGGATAATAATACTATGCTTTTGCAATGTCGTTAGACAACTATCCTGTTTAATGTAACGTGGATTTGGATGAAACACAAGGGATATCACTCAGGAAAACGCTGCATTGAAATAATATACAAGTTCTCCCCCTTGTGTTTTTATTACCTGGACTCACTATCACTGGCAACATTGTCTGATCAGTATGTCTCACCTGGCCCTGACCAACATTATATGATCAGTATGTTTCACCTGGCCCTGACCAACATTGTCTGATCATTATGTCTCACCTGGCCCTGACCAACATTATCTGATCAGTATGTTTCACCTGGCCCTGACCAACATTGTCTGATCAGTATGTCTCACCTGGCCCTGACCAACATTATCTGATCAGTATGTCTCACCTGGCCCTGCCAACATGCCAACATTGTCTGATCAGTATGTTTCACCTGACCCTGACCAACATTGTCTGATAGTATGTTTCACCTGATCCTGACCAACATTGTCTGATAGTATGTTTCCCTTGACCCTGATCAACATTATCTGATAGTATGTTTCACCTGACCCTGCCAACATTGTCTGATAGTATGTTTCACCTGACCCTGACCAACATTGTCTGATAGTATGTTTCACCTGACCCTGCCAACATTGTCTGATAGTATGTTTCACCTGACCCTGCCAACATTGTCTGATAGTATGTTTCACCTGACCCTGGTCAACATTGTCTGATAGTATGTTTCACCTGACCCTGACCAAAATTGTCTGATAGTATGTTTCACCTGACCCTGCCAACATTGTCTGATAGTATGTTTCACCTGACCCTCCCAACATTGTCTGATAGTATGTTTCACCTGACCCTGCCAACATTGTCTTATCAGTATATTTCACATGACCCTGACCAATACAATCTGATCAGTATATTTTGCCAAACTCTGACAAAATTGTCAGATCAGTTTATTTGGTGTGTCGCTGGCCAACATTCTGATCAGTTTATTTTGTCTGTCGATGACTAACATTGTCAGATCAGTATGTCTCACCTGGCCCTGACTAACATTGTCAGATCAGTATGTTTCACCTGACCCTAACATTGTCAGATCAGTATGTCTCACCTGGCCTGGCTAACATTGTCAGATCAGTACATAGATCTGCAATAGAATTTGGCAGACAGGAGAGTGGCCCACCAGCTAGACAAAATCAGTAATTATACCACTGCCTAAATCAGGAAACCTAAATATGTGTCAGAACTATCGAACAATCAGTCTGATAAGTCATCCAAGTAAAGTTCTCTTGAGAATAATACTTAACAGACTGAAACCACAGGCAGAGAATAGCATTGCCGAAGAACAAGCGGGCTTTCGAGCGGGAAGGAGTACCATCGAGCAGATATTTAATCTTCGGCTAATGAATGAGAAGCACTCAGAGTATCAACAACAACTCTACCATGCCTTCATTGACTTTAAACGGACATGTTGGCACGGTTAAAATAGGTGACAGGCTTATCACAAACTTCCGATTTGCTGATGATATTGATGTATTGGCAGGCACAGAAAGGGAACTCCAGGAGTTGATTGGTAGATTGGATAGAGTGGCCCTGAGTTTTGGTATGGAAATAAATGCAGATAAAACAAAGCTCATGACCAATAACATAACAGGGTTTAAATCTGTAATAGAGGCAAATGGGCAGGAACTTGAGGTGGTAAAATGTTTCAAATATCTGGGATCATTGATCAGTGAAGAGGGATCGAAGCCAGAGGTAATTGCAAGAATAGCACAAACAACAGCGGCGCTGACTAGGCTGCAACCTATATGGCAAGACAAGCGGCTCGCCCTCGGCATAAAAGTTAGACTAATGCGCTCTCTGGTGCTATCAATATTTCTGTATGCCTGCGAGACCTGGACCATTACAGCAGATATCCAGGGCAGAATACGTGCAATGGAAATGAGGTGCTATAGAAAAATCCTAAATGTTACATATAAAGATCGTGTCACGAACGTAGTAATACGTCAGAGAGTTAAAGACGCTATTGGTCCTTTTGAAGATCTGTTCACAGCTATCAAAAGACGAAAGATGGCCTGGTGCGGGCACGTCACGAGGTCCAACGGAATTACCAACTCTATACTCTTTGGTTCCGTACCGGGACAGAGAGGGCGAGGACGTCCAAGGAAGAGATGGGTAGACAACATCACTGAGTGGTCAGGCCTTCGTCCCGGTGAGATACGTCAGGCGGCGACAGACAGAGAGGGTTGGCGTGGGATTTTGGGAGTGTCTTCGTGTCTGCCCCAACGAGCTGATGGGTTACGGGATGAACTGAACTGAACTGAAATCGGATGTGTTGGACCGAAAGGTGCAAATATCGCAGTCAAGCTGTAAACTACGACACAACACATTCCGTTCTCTGGACTACATTCTGCTACTTTAACCCTTTCAGGGTTTGGTAGCGGGAGATTGAGAACGAACGAAGCCAAACGTGATCATGAACTCTTGCCAACCTGTGCAGAGGGAAAGAGGTGTCTACCTTGGGAACCAAAAAGGTCAATCCCACAACGAAAGTAGTTCGCTTCCTCGTAGCCACTGGCACTACTATTAATTACCATCTCAGAACACGTTCCTGCCACCATTACACAGGCAAATGTACCAACAGTAGCACGCCTACTTCTACCACAACCTCTACGACGCACTACAACAGGATCGCAGCTTCTTTAAAACAGAGCGGGTGACTTTAATACAAGAATGGGTTACCGCCATTTAGGCGAAACCTATTTTGGCTCTAACTCAGGAGAGCTACGAAACGAAACCAGAAATAGACTGCCTACTTTCGGCAGATCAAACCGGCTATTTCACTGCAACAGTTCTCCAAGAAACTCTCCACAAGAGATATAGGTCGCAGCAGTCATCACCCTCTTCAAGAAACCCCACAACCCTCCCTCCATAAGATCTGTGTGGTTGATTTACAATATCAATGTAATAAGTTCAAAGGCCATGCTGTTTAACGGATCGGGAATGTCATATTTTAATGGTTGTTGTTGTTGTTGCTGTTGTTGTTGTTGCTGCTGTTGTTGTTGTTGTTGTTGCTGATGTTGTTGCTGTTGTTGCTTCT